>VZQC01004541.1:93936-352044 GCA_009823505.1 Rhizomys pruinosus
ACAGACAGAACTCTAGTCCAGGTAACCAAAAAAAAAAAAAAAAAAAGAAAGAGCAACTCCAAATCAATAGAATTCAAGATGAAATGGGAAATATCACAACAGACAATGAAAAGATCAAGGCAGTCTTATGGGGATATTTCAAAAACCTATACTCTATTAAGTTTGAAAATTTATGAGAAATGGATGAATGAAATCCTGGGAATCACCAAAGCTTAACCAAGAAGAAACTGTCCGCTTAAATAGACTCATAATATATGAAGAAGTCGAAAATGTAATAAGAAACCACCCAAATAATAAATGCCCAGGCCCAGATGGTTTCACAACAGAATTTTATAAAACATTTAAATAAGACTTACAACCATTATTATTCAAACTGTTCAGAAGGATACAAGCAGAGGGAGATCTCCCAAAATTCCTTCTATGAAGCCAGCAACACTCTAATACAAAAACCAGGCAAAGATACAACTAAAAAAGAGAACTATAGGCCTTATTAATGAACACAGATTCACAAATTCTGAACAAAATACTCTCAGACCACATACAGATCCACATCATGACCAAGTTGGATTCATACCAGAGATGCAGGGATGGGTCAACATAAAAAAAAAATCAAGAAATATCATAAAACATATGGGCTGAAAGACAAAAACCACAGGATCATCTCAATAATTGTTTTTTCTTTTAAATGTTTAGTACTCTATTTCTTTTTTTATTACTTTATTTTTTTCATTTTTTAAGAATAAGTAATCATTTATGAGTACAAGCATCCTTCATGTAAAACCAATTTTCAAGCAGTTGTGCCCAAACCCACACAGCCCATGGGTCCCACTATCCAGTTGGGGGAGCTTGTATGTTCAATCAAGTTGATCAGATGAGTGTCCAGACTATATTGCTGTAGTTTCGTCATTCACCCCAATCTCAGCCCTTACATTCTATCATGCCCCCTCTTCCACAAATTGTTCCTTGGGCTTAGAAAAGGGGTACAGGTGGACGAGAGCCAAAACAGTCTACTTTCTCTGGAGCTGTTGGCTTGGACTCTGGTCAATTCTGGCTGTTTCCTTTCATGGGCTGATAGTTTGTCCATGAATAACGTTTCAATCCTAATAATGAAGCACAAGCAATTAGATATATAGGTATTTAAACAGTACTAATTCTTATGGTAGGTTACTTTGGGATAGACACAGATGTTTGGATGGTATGTTAATCCATGAATTAGGTTTTTTCTGTAAAATATTACAGGGTCTTACTGTGGCTTATAACATCTCTTAACCACTAGAGGATGTAAGCTTGTGGCATCAGCCATGGGTTATTCCTCCAAGGAGAGAGCTAATAGCCAATTAGATTTGGGATATATAGGCATATGTCTGCCACTGTTACACAGTATTTCCAGGCAGGTGAGGTGTAGCTGGTGCTGACAGAGGAGTCTTACTTGACTCAAGGAGACCTATATTTGCTTTATTGGTTTAGTGGCCTTTGGTAACACTCTCTGGTATTCCAGAGACCAACTGTACACTTGCAAGTGTGGTCTCAATGCATCTTTCCCATGCTTACATCAGGTCTTCNTTTATTGCATGATATATATGTATAAGGTTACTTGCATTTTGGGTTTCCATCTCACTAAACACAAGCAACAAATTACTACTAGCTGGATCTACAAGCGACTCCATCACACACACACACACACACACCATACAGTCACACACACGTGAGCAGCATAGCGTGCAAATGCGACTCGCGTGCGTCGGATCTTAGTGGGATATTTGAAAATTTCAATTTTATCGTTACTTAAAGTAATAATCAGATTTTAACTAGCAACATTATGATATTATTAATATGGATCTTTAGTGATGATTGTATATCGAAACACTTTTATGAATTAGGGCAACTGAGGAATTCCTTATTGCTCATGTTCGGACAGGCCCCCAAAAGACAGTTTCTGTGTGCATGTAAAGAGTGACAGCAAGCCAACTGGCTGAGCTGTCAACATGTCGTTGGAGGCAGATGACAAGGCACAGACCCACAGGTCTAAACCAAAGTTCCCCGGTTAGCCACTACACATAAGGTGCCGCTGAGAACTGTTCCCTCTATGGCTTCACCTGGTGGTCCAAAAGCTCACTTCTTTCGTAGAAGGGAGGAATCCGATAGACAACTCTTCATGAACCTTCCTTTATAGAGCACTTGCAGCCCTTTTATGCTTATGCAATTGGCCGGTAATGCATTCTAAACCTACATACTCGGCACGGACTCATCACAGGTTACATTCTCACATACACGACTCGTTGTAAAAATCTTAAATATATATTAATATCAAATATATTAAAAAAACAAAGATAAACCTATTATCTGATTATTTGGACTCATTGTGGTCACATAGCAAGGTTAAAGGCATCATTTTAATGATACCAAAGCTCAGTTTCTTATTTCCCGTTTATTTGGTCTATCGAAAGTAAAAGGTGTCCATTGCATTCATTAAGGTTTATTTCCATAGTAAGCGCTCATTGCACTTTATTTCCCTTCTTTTTGAAAAAAAAATTGACCCTCTAGGCCACTTTATATTTCAAATAGTCAGTAACCATATTTGTGTTCCGAGAATCAATTGTATGGTATAACAATACAAAGGAGAAAGAATTCAACAAAGATGCAGCAATAATATAGAAACTCAAGTATTTTATTCCCTCATGTAATATTGAACAAGACTTCAGTTGTCTTTTCTCCATTGTGTAATAACCAAAGTGCCCTTTCTTTTGCACACAGCCTTCCACTTTTCCTTTCTCTTTGCTGTGTCCTCCTATCCCTAGAGAGGCTTGAAAAGAAGGGAGCACCCCATATTAGCACTCGTGCTTAATTGATTTATTTTTTCAGATAGTGTGTAAGACATTCATTTACCTGAAGAATCACGAGAAGGACCTAATAAAAAGCTGACTGTTCCAATTCTGGAACTTTTTCAGTGAAAGCTCCTCCTTGACATAAGCAGGTCTTTTTAACCTGGTACTCTTAAGGACAGTAGGCTCTTAGAAGCTATGAAGAAGCCTAAGTTGACGGAATGCATTGAGCTTTCGATTTTGGGCCATCTGTCTATTAGTCATCACGAAGGGAATTTGCCCATGAGGTAATTAAGCTACGCGATACCGGACCTCGGCCAATCTCATGACACGCAACAACAGGATCTGTCTTGCTTGTCCCACCAGACTAATTTTAATGAGAATGCCCCTTGTTTCGTTAAATTAGAAGGTCAGTACAACGCAGAAGACCACCTGGAGTCATCATGTGTTTATTAGTTCTGGCTTTCAGATAATCTTCCCACTATCTGAAAATCCCATTAAAGTGTATGGTCATCATTTCAGCTTCTTGACTGAGCCAAAGATGCACCTGTCTGCAAAGAAGCATGCTTTCAAGATGTCAGTTCCCTTGATTTCAAATGAAATGACTACCAAAGAAAAGGCAGGCATTTTTTAAGAGGAAAGAAAGCACTTTGAACTTTAAGCAATGCCTTCCTTGAAGCCAAGGAGCACTGCTGGTAATTATTTCCTGCTTGCCAGAGTACCACAATCATAGTTTATGATATTTTGAAAGCATAAAGCCACGATTGGAACCTATGAGGCGGAAATTTCCGCCTCCATCAGCAGGGTGCATGTTATAATTTAATTCATTTTTCACAGAGGTGGCTTTGGAAACCAGTACCAGAGGAGGCTTTGACACTGTTTGTGGGTCTGCCTGACTCCTCCAAGGCTTTGCCTCCTCAGCTTGCATTTATCATGTAAAGAACTGTCATTTGGGTGTGAACATGAGCAAAGTCCATTGTACACATGTGTGAAAACATCATCAAGAGACATATTTTGTGTAATTAAATTATACTATTAGAATGCATTTCATACCCCTAAACCAAAGCAGCCAATCACTGCTTTATAACTATAGAGCTTGAACACAAATATGGTGTTATCACCAAAGAAATTCACAGCATTACATTTCCCTAGAATACACTGAAGTATATCTACAGAGCAGTATCTTTGAAAACATGCCATTTTTGTTGTTTGATGAACTGACGCAGACATGTGCTTCCGTTGGGTGCTCCATTGGGTGCCCTCTTCCGAGATGTGAATCCTCATGTTTCAGGGCAGGAAGACTCACAGCCAATTTGTGCACATTTGTAGGAAATCAAAGGTAAGTGCCTCCACTTGAAAGCACTTCCCTGGTGTTCTTTGCAGTAACTAAGCAGCTAAAGTACCCCAGTACCAGAGAGGCAAGAGACAATAGTTCCTGGGCTCCTCTGGAGATCTGCAATGAGTTTGGGAGTCTACTGTTTACTATAAGCATAGACAATGCTTTGAGGAAAATCTTATAAAAACTCTCTGAACTTCCTTTATCACTCTTTTTTTTTATTGATGCTTTGTGTATTTCATACCATCATTTTCCATTCAGTTCAGGGCATATATCCCCTTCCCTTCCCACCCGACCCCCCCCTAACCCATCGGCAGATCATGCATTCTGCCAGAAGTTTTCTATCTCTTTCTTCTGCTTTTTTGCTTTTTGTTTTGTATGTCATTTTTTTTAACAATAGTGATAATTTGGTGAGTACAAGCATCCTTCATGTAAAAAACCAATTTGCAAGCAGTTGTGCCCAAAACCCACACAGCTCATGGATCCCACCATCCAGCGAGGGGGGGGCTTGTATGTTCAATCAAGTTGATCAAATGAGTGTCCAGTCTATATTGTTGTAGTTCATAATCACATTAACCCCAATCGATCAGCCCTTACATTCTATTCCACGCCCCTCTTCTACGGATTGTTCCCTAGGGCTAGAAAAGGGGCACAGGGTGGATGAGAAGCAAACACAAATCTACTTTCTCTGGAGCTGTGTCTTTTCTATCTTTTTTTTTGGCTGTTTTCTTTCATGGGGCTGCCAGCTTGTCCATGTCTAACCCTTTCGATCCGATCCACTAATGAAGCACATGCAATTAGATTATTAGGTATTTAAACCCAGTAAATAATACTCTTTTTTTAACTTTATTATTTTTGATGCTTTGTGTATCATACATCATTTTCCAATTCAGTTCAGGCATTATTTCCCCTCCCTTCCCCCATCCCACCCCCACCCCATCCCAGATCTTTCATTCTGCCATAACTGTCATAACTGTCCTGCATTTTCTCTCAGTTTTTTTTATTTCCATTTTTTAGCAATTAGGTGGTAATTTATGAGTACAAGCATCCTTCATGTAAAACCATTTTGCAAGCAGTTGTGCCCAAACCCACACAGCCCCTGGGTCCCACATCCAGAAATGGGGGCTTGTATGTTCAATCAAGTTGATCAAATGAGTGTCCAGACTACATTGCTGTAGTTTCACCATTCACCCCAATCGCAGCCCTTACATTCTACCATGCCCCCTCTTCCGCAGATTGTTCCCTAGGCTTAGAAAAGGGGCACAGGTGGATGAGAAGCAAAACAGTCTACTTTCTCTGGAGCTGTTGTCTTGGACTCTGGTCAATTCTGGCTGTTTCCTTTCATGGGCTGACGGTTTGTCCAGGAATAACCTTTCGATCCTACTAATGAAGCACAAGCAGTTAGATATATAGGTGTTTAAACAGTACTAATTGCTATAGTAGGTTACTTTGGGATAGATACAGATGTTTGGATGGTATGTTAATCCATGAATTACATTTTTTCTGTTAAATATGACAGGGTCTTACTGTGGCTTATAACATCTCCTAACCATTAGAGGATGTAAGCTTGTGGCATCGGCTGTGGGTTATTCCTCCAAGGAAAGAGGTAATAGCCAATTAGATTTGGGATATACAGGTATATGGCTGCCCCTGCTGCACAGTATTTCCAGGCAGGCAAGGTGTAGCTTGTGCTGACAGAGGAGTCTTGCTTGACTCAAGGAGACCCATATTTGCTTCTCATTGGTTTAGTGGCCTTTGGTAACACTCTCTTGTATTCCAGAGACCATCTGTACACTTGCATGTGTGGTATCAATACATCTTTCCCATGTTAATGTCAGGTCTTCAACAGCAGGGTCTTATCACCTCTCTTCTTGCAGGTATCCCAGTTTAGAGGCAAGGAGCCTTTACTTTTTGTGGGGGCTTGAATCCCCTGGCCAACATCTCCTTGGTAGAATAATCCATAGCTAATATCAGAGCTCCTGTATTAATATATTTTGCTTAAGTGCATAGCTTAAGGAGACTTTAGCATTATATTTGGTTCTGAATAGAGAATAATACTCTTCACAGTTCCTATGTCTATTAGTCAATTAAAGAAGGCAGTTTTACCAGTTTTATAATAGATTACCTCTATAATAGTTGTCTCCAATTTTTGTTGGAAAAGGACCTCATCATCATCATATTTCTCCTTTTTCTATGGGGGGGAGTTAAGAAAGTCTCATGTATTAAAACCTTTGTGGCACTTAGAAGGTAAGTTTTGTTAGGTTTACAGGCTCTGATAAAAATGGTAATGCACCTGAGTTAAATGGAGATATAAATTGCTATTGTCCACATTTGTTTTACATAAAATTTATATAACAATAACTTTGGGATCGGCACATACAAATGTTCTCTATAATTTTTCTGCTGTACAGTATCACCTTGTAGCATTCTCTTTCACCTATAAGATGATTTAACTTAAAAATTAAGTTTTCTTCTCAAGTAAATCACATACAGTCACCCAAAACAGCATGGGTGAATTTGATGAAATCTGTGCCTTGATTCCACCCTATAGGTATGTATAATACAACTGCCTTCTGGAGACTCATGGGCCAAAAAACAAAAACCAAAGGAAAAAAAATGGGCGGGGATACAGATAGAAATGAAACCTTTCTTTCAAAAACCTTGCAATTCAAATCTTAAAACTAACTATGGGAAAAGATTTGTATGTTCCAACAGGTCAAAATGTCACCAACTTAATGGCTGAGAAAGAAAAGATACAGCTTTGCATCGAGTAGGATGTACCAGAAAATGCCAACAGAAAGGTTGGCCCATTGGAACATTGAAAGGAAGAAAAGCTTCAGATTGCTACAAACATCAAACCCCTCTGTGGATCCTACTTGTAACAATTATGTATAATGGGTCCTAATGAAACTTACCTTCTAGGAGCCACAAAGGTTTTAACATGAGAGACTTTTTTACCCCCCCCCCCATAGAACAAGGTGAAATATGATGATGATGTTGTTCTCCAACTGTAATTTGGAGACAACTTTTATAGAAGTAATCTCTTATAAAACCGGTNGCTGAGAAAGATGCAGAAAACTTCCGGCAGAATGCACGATCTGTGATGTGTTAGGTGGTGGGGGGGGAAGGGGATATTATGCCTGAACTGAATTGGTAAAATGATGTAATGAAATACACAAAGCCGATCAAGAAAAATAAATAAAAAAAAACTATGGACCAATATAAAATTTGTATCATCCAACTGATGAACATTCAATGCCCCCTGCCCAGCTGGATGGTGGGAGCTTTGGGGTGTGTGGGCTGGGGAACATAACTGCTTTTTGCAAATGGTTATATGAAGGGGATGCTTGATGCAATAAATATAGGAGCTAGATACTGAAATTTTAACTAACTGGGAATATAAAAATGCTAATTGTTTTATTATAGTTTGTATATTGGGTTGTTCTCTATATTTTTCTGAATTTATACAACATCAACGAAGTCTGTAACACTTTCTTTTACTTGTAGGACAATTTAATAGGAATTAAGCTTAAATTTACTTCCCAAATAAGTAGAAGTTCTAGTCGCAAGTCATATAGTGTTAAAGAGCAAAATGTTTATGGGGTAAAATTTATTTAGCAGGTACTCAACTCTGCCCAAGCTTTATCCACAAAGTATAGGATATTTTTAAGGCTTAGTGAATTGTTTAGATTACTTAAATTTAGTCCTGTAGGTTTCCTTTTGGTGGGAATTCTGGTTAAAGTACAATTTTAAACTAATTGGGAATATAAAAAATGTTAATTGTTTATTTATAATTTTTTTTTTTTTTTTTTTTTTTTTTTTTTTTTTTATTTTATTTTTTCTGAATTATACAACAATCACATTATTAAACACTTCTTGTACTTGTGGACAAATTTAATAAGCGAACAAGCTTAAAATTTCCTTCCCCAAATAATAACATGACGCCTATTCAATGAGAAACAGTTTGGGAAAATTTAATGAAAACTTACGCGTTGGCGTCACTGTTTATGGCTATGTGTAATACAACTTAGGGATTTATAGGTCAAAACATAAAAAACCTACAAAAAAAAAAGAGGGAGGGTTCGGCGAGGTGGGTGCTGGGTCACAGTATCCCTTTCTGGGATACAAATGGAAAAACTCTGTGTTCCAATACTATTAATAAATTTTCAATTTCGAGATCTTGAAACTAACAATTTTGAGATCTTGAAACCAACAATGGGAGTCACAGTGCAGAAGTTTTATTCGTTCACCACAGGTTCAAAAATCACGCGAAATAAACCTAAATGAACAATCAGGCCCCTAACGATTAACCTAATTTATAGCGCCTTCTATTTGTAATAGGCTAATATGCAATGACAAATGTGACTTTGGAGTGAGACATTCCTAGCATGAGACGAGGATGTGTGGAACTTCGAGTGGAAAATGCCCTAGAGAGCACATATGAGAGAATGAAGTGTATCAGGATCATCACTCAGTGTCATAGAACGTGAAAAGAGATCCATCTCAAGGAGCACACTCGAGTGCCATCCTCCTGGGCATGGTACATCAGAAACAGACCTAGGCATTCGTCTTCTTGAGAGCTGTAATTTATAAATTGTGGGCGGCTTCTAAACTGTGATTTAATTTACCTTCCAATTAGAAGTGAGCCTGAGACACCTTTACCTCAACCTCTCGCACTTAATTATAACGTCGAAAACAGAAAGAATCACTTGAGAGAGAGTACATGACATATCCTTAACATCCCTCCCCTTTATAGCGCGTGAGCGTGTGATAAAACATAAAGAAGCCAAATTAGTTACATGGTAATGAAGATGGTACCAACATTTCCCTATCCACATACAAGACTGTACCAACATATATAGCTAAGCCCAATTTATTGATATTTCTGATTAGAGTGGTACATTATATAGGACAACGAGTCCAAAGATAATATTCGTCCTTTATCTAGAGACCTCCAAACCTTCCCCATATATATTTTAGTACAAACGTGAGTTTTAAGTGACAGTATGGTGAAATTAAATTAAAGAGACAAAAGAATATTATTCATTTCTTACATTTAGCAGGGACCTAAACTTTGTACAACATTAGGTAAATCAGTGTTAATTTAGTTATAATGAGAATGTTTAATTAATAATGTCATGACTAGTATGTAGAACTGTAATTGGCAGGGACAACTCAGGTGCGGTGAACATCACCCCGCCTCACATGAATCCCAACCCATCATGATTATAACACTAGGGCAACCTGTGATTGCGCTTAGTTGAAGTTGAGGGGATTTCAGACTCACCCCTACTCGCAAGGCCGCACCCAAAGCAAGTTTATAGTCACCTAATCCTGTGTTTCCAATAGATATCACATAGGTGGGTGCTGAGCAATTGAAAAAAAATGCCTCATAATATGAAGAACGTCAAACTTGGCGTGAGCCCTGACAACATAGTGCCCCCTGTGCTTTCCAGAAAAATAGCCTTCTATATATTCATGTCCAGTTAAGGCGCACTAAAGAAAAAGAAGTGCATTATTTAGATGAGACCGTAGCGCAACATATTAGTCTTAAGTCTCGCCTTTGGAGAACAAGCCAAACATAGGAGCCTTCCGCATACCAGTTGCAAAGTATCGACGCTACACTCTTCACACAGCCTCCGAAGAAATGTGCCCACATTCTTAGATGCAAGAGCAAAGTACCGGCAGCAGGCAAAGATGAATCATATTAGGTATATATCCTCCCCAGCATTCAGTACATGGCTATGAGCGATAACTTATCTGTACAACGCTCCTGTCCCTCCCTAATGTTGGAGTTAATCCAAAGCTCCAACCACACCGGTGAACATTGCCACCCCAAGAGACTTACGTTTGGGCGTCTTAGCAAGATGGAGATGGAGGATCCCAGCCATAAGACAGGCACACAATAAGAACTTTGTCAATCCCGTTAAATAGAAGATTCAAACCATCTCATGTGCGTGTAAGTGCTCTCTGTTAGGGCGATAACCAATTAACCAAGAGTGATCTGTTGTCTATGCTCAACGCTTAGGCTTATGATGCCACATAATGAAAGTTGGTTATAAACGTGACTTAAAATGCCAATAGTCAACCAATCCAAGAAGCTTGTGCTTAATCGAGTTAGTATGACTTAATAGGATAGTGAATCAACTGGAAATATCTGTCAGACCGCATGAAGCCGGAAACAACGCTGAACGACTGGAGGTTCCAACTATGACAAACTCCTGAAAGAAATAGAACTGGTTTTATCTGTCTTCACCCACTTTGTGCGTCCTTTCCCAAAGCCCTGAGGTGACTACAAACTGTATTGGAGAGGACGGCATGGTGTAAGATCTTGTAAGGGCATGCAGAGTGATGATAGGGGTGAACCCGGTTGAGACGACGAATGAAGAAATAATTAGGTAAACTGGACTCTAACTGAATCAACTATCTGCATGCTTGTGCATACAAAGCTTCTCCAACTGGACTAATGGGAACCTTGTGTTGTTCAAAAGTTTGGACTTTAAAATTTCTATCAAAATTCTAGCAAAATAGATACTGCGAAATGCTACCATATTACAATTGTTAATTGGCAAACTGACAAGTAAACATCAGATGTTTATCTGCAGCAACTAGTGGTCATATAGTGATGTAGAGTGAATTCCGTTAAAAAAAAAGTAGGCCCCAAATCGTTAACATTATACAAGCTTGTGAGAGTTTATTAAGACTCTGTGACAAGGAGACAGACGGGAAACTTACTCATTTGCAAGGAAATCCTCACTATTAAATGCTTTAGCAGAGCCAACAGAACTAAAGTCTGACCTTCAGCCTGATCGTGTCCTAGTCAGTCGACTCTTCATGAGGAACTGTCATGTGGTTCTTGCCGCTGGTGACCCATGTAGCTGAATTACTTTCTCCATATTACAGTACCATTGCAGGCCAAATTTTCTTTCAAAACAACCTTCACTAGTTTCTTTTTATCGTAATCATCAGCGGATCCTTGGACAGTAAGGTCTTCCTGCTGTTCTCTGTTGAATTCTTATGTGGATATAATCCTCAGTGCCAGCAGGAAGCAGGTCATCACCATTACTTGCATCAGGTCCAGCAAAGGGGTCCAGGTGCTGGAGCTCAGCTTCCACTTTCTCACTTGATCTTTTGAATGTGCAAGATACCAATAATGAAATAGCCTGGGCTTGGGTCAGGTGTCCTTTGTAGTCCCTCCCAGGAACATGTCAGGCTGGGATGGGTGCTGGTGCTGGAGAAAGCCTGGGCCCAGCGCCCTAGGCCCACACTTCCCCCCTCCACATTATTTATTATTTTTATTTTTATGTGTATGAGTATATTACCTGCATGTATGTGAGTGCACCTATGTCATGCAATACCCATGGAGGTCAGAAGAGTGTGTCAGATTCCCACCAAACTGGAGTTATGGATGGTTGTTAGTGGGTGCTGGGAATTGAATCCAGATCTTTTGGCAGAGCAGCCAGTGCTCTTAACTTCCAGTCCCAGTTTAGTGTTTCTTCTCATTGGTTCCTTCCACTGTCCCCACTTCCCCCTTGGCTGCAGGGTCTCCTAAACCTTTTGTAGGGTCCCTTCCCACTTTATACTGGTTTACGCATTCATCTCTGCTCTGAGCTGAGCTCAGAATGAGTACGGCTGCTGTGACCAGCATCTTGAGGAGGATTTGGAGTTTCTCTCAAGGTCTGAGTGCTCAGGCTTATTCTTAGCATTTTAAGTATTTAAGCATCTCTCTAACCTCAGTTAGAAAAGCTTCTTTCTGTAGTCAATGGACAGATGTGTAAGAGGCCAAAATGCTGACAAAAAGAGACTTAATGTTCAGACCTAAATGGAACATTTCTATTAGTTTCACCAACACTAAAGTTCAGGAAACCTGGTGAAGAGGAGCAGAGTGTAAGAGTCC
This sequence comes from Rhizomys pruinosus, assembly GCA_009823505.1. Classification (NCBI taxonomy): domain Eukaryota; kingdom Metazoa; phylum Chordata; class Mammalia; order Rodentia; family Spalacidae; genus Rhizomys; species Rhizomys pruinosus. Next base: position 105,992 of record VZQC01004541.1, read on the forward strand.
GAGGATGGGGAAGAGTGCTTTGAAGTACTGTCTTCTGGACGTGACATTGCTGTCACACTCATGAGCTCTTAGTGGCCCTGGTTACCTGAGTAGGACCTTCACAGGATCAAGTCGCCAAAATTCCAGTTTCAAAATATATAAATTCGAAATATTATAAAAATGACTACCTGGGGAGTCAGGCAGGCAGATCTCTGTGAGTTCAAGTCCAGCGTGGTCTACATAGGGAGTTCCAGGCCAGCCGTGGATACAGGGAGACCCTGTCTCAAAACAACTACAACAACAAAAACAACAACAGCAACAACAACAACAACAAATCACTACCTGGGGAATGCAATTTGACTTGTAGTTTTCCATAAACTTTTCTTGTAATTATAGTCAGGGAGAACTGATAGGCTGGGTCAGAGACTCTAATAAATGATATAATGATATATTATTGTTAAACACTTTTTTTTTAAACCAATAATCTAAAACATATTAAGATAATCATTTAAAAATTATATTTTATGAAATATAAGTGATTTAATTTTTTTCTTCTTCTTGAGACAGGGTCTCTCTTTAGCTCTGGCTGTCCTGGAACTCGCTATGTAGAATAGGCTGGCCTCAAACTAACAGAGATCTGCCTGCCTCTGCTCCCAAGTGCTACCATGCCCACTGTCTATTCTCATTTTCTTTCTTTCTTTCTTTTTTTTTTTTTCTTTTTTTTTTTTTGGTCTTTTCGAGACAGGGTCTCCATGTAGCCCAGCTGGCCTGGAACTCACTCCATAGACCAGGCTGGCCTTGAACTCACAAAGATCTGCCTGCCTCTGCCTCCCAAGTGCTAGGATCAAAGGCTTGCACCACCACAACTGGCTCATTTTCTTATCATGTAATAATCAGACAGAACTGAAACTGTCTAGGGTCTGTGCTTGGGTCTTTTTCTTTGCCAGGTAAAGAATGAGTAGAAGGTAAGTTTAGAGGACACTGGGCCTTGGCATTAGACCTGTTCCAGCTGGACCCAGAGGAGTTAAAGTCTTGCCCCCACCCCACCAAGGGCCAGAGTCTCCTTTTTAAGAGAGGAACCTCTGTGCTGGGATCAGTGTATGCTTAGTAAAGTGTACATTTCCTGCAGGTCTGACTCTGATACCTACTTCTTAACTCTAAACTTCCTCCTTTTCTGCCTCCAAAAATACAACAGGCTTTGTCATTTACTTACATATCTTCACACATTTCATCCTCCTCAGCTTAGTGTTTTCTCAAGTTTGTCCGTCATTAATTTAAGGATCTCGTTAGTTTCTAGTTTAAATCTAGAAGCAGGCCAAACTGTCTCAGAGATCCTGATCTCATGAGGAATGGAGAGGTTTAATTAAGGTTACCTTGACAATTTCCCCTGTATCCCTGTTAAGGCAGGTTTGATTTAGGGTTCAGAACTTCAGGGCCATGATGGGTTGTTCAATATGTCATATCCCAATTTTGTTTGTGACTGGAATGAAGGTTTTACAGATAAAGTTAACACCACTCTTTGATTTTATTTTCTTCCCAGCAATAAAACCCTTGGCCCATATACCATAGAATATGTTTAATAGTGGTGGAAACAAAGGGCGAGGTGGGGTTACATCTGGTTACATTCTATTCTAGACCATGGGCCCATTCTTTTTTTTTTTTAATTTTTATTTATCATTGTTTTTAATCTTTTTTTATTGTATGCTTTTTGTATTTCATACATCATTTTCCAATTCAGTTCAGGCATATATCCCCTTCCCTTCCCCCACCCCACCCCTACCCATCCCAGATCATGCACTTCTGCCATAAAGTTTTCTGCATCTTTCTCGTTTTTTGTTTTGTTTTCATTTTTTTAACAATAAGTGATAATCTTGTGAGTACAAGCATCCTTCATGTAAAACCAATTTGCAAGCAGTTTGTGCCCAAACCCACACAGCTCATGGGTCCACCATCCAGCAGGGGGGGGGGAGGCTTGTATGTTCAATCAATTGATCAAATGAGTGTCCAGTCTATATTTTGTAGTTTCACCATTAACCCCCAATCTAGCCCTTATATTCTACCACGCCCCTCTTCCGCAGATTTTCCCTAGGCTTAGAAAAGGGGCAACAGGTGGATGAGAAGCAAAACATGCTCTACTTTCTCTGGAGCTGATGTCTTGTGCTCTAGTCAGTTCTGGCTGTTTTCTTTCATGGGCTGCCAGCTTGTCCAGGCATAACCTTTCGATCCTACTAATGAAGCACATGCAATTAGATATTTAGGTATTTAAACAATATAACATATAGCCTTTCGATCCTACTAATGAAGCACACGCAATTAGATATATAGGTATTTAAACAGTACTAATCGTTATGGTAGGTTACTTTGGTATAGACACGGATGTTTGGATGGTATGTTAATTCATGAATTACATTTTCTTCTGTTAAGTATGGCAGGGTCTTCGTATGGTTTATAACGTCTCTTAACCATTAGAGGATGTAAGCTTGTGGCATCAGCTGTGGGTTATTCCTCCAAGGAGAGAGCTAATAGCCAATTAGATTTGGGATATACAGACATATGGCTACCACTGCTGCACAGTATTTCCAGGCAGATGAGGTGTAGCTGGTGCTGACGGAGGAGTCTTGCTTGACTCAAGGAGACCTATGTTTGCTTTATTGGTTTAGTGGTCTTTGGTAACACTCTCTGGCATTCCAGAGACCATCTGTATACTTGCAAGTGCAGTCTCCATACATCTTTCTGACCATGGCCCATTCTACCTGTCCTGCAGTCCCAGTCCTCTTCTGAGCCTCTCCACCCCAACGAAACTCAGCACACTCAGTATTATCCTGTGTGGCATTCAGTGGGGAGATTTCGAGAGGGACACCATGAAAATTATTCTGTCTGAAAGGAGGTGGCTGAGGAACAGTTGGGGTATATAGTGTCATCCCAGCAGCAGGAGCTATCCCATTGTTTAGAGTTGTAGGAATCACCCCCAAATAGGCTGTAGTTTTAGTTTGCCACTGGGACTCCCCGCTTTGACCCTGTCGCAAAGACAGGTTAGGATCGGCTTATGGGAACAACAAGTTACCCTGAGAAAGATGGGCTTTCTTTCAGAGAGTTCTATGAGCTGTCTGTATTTGCATGGAAGATCACTTAGAGGGCAGGTTGCTATTAAACAATGTTGGTGATAAGTTGAACATCAGCCTTGAGCAATTGTGTTTTAGGGGTCAGGCATGACTTCAATGGTGACACAAAGGGCCTCAGTAAGTGAGTGGAGTCCAATGGTATATGGGAATCTCCTGCCAGTGTTATGCCAATTGATGTGACTCTAGAGGGTACTTGACCCCAAAGTCTATAGAAAAGGATTCCCAGACTTTTCAGCTTGACATAACTTTAAAGACTATTCTGGGTATTCTAATATGCATTGAGATTCCTTAACCATAGGATTCTGTCTATGATTTAGATGCCTTCCTGTCAATCCTTCTTGACCACTTCATAACCCACTTTAGTGGAGGCAGTGCAGGTAGTGTCAGGACTGGCAAGAGTAAACCATGAGTGCATGCTGTGGTTAAAGACATGGGGACCTATTGAGGTGAGGGGCACATTGAATCATGGTCAGGAGGTATTCTGGTTCCCTGGGAAATGGCCACCAGGAAGAATGGCACGAGATAGTAACTTGAGGGAGGCATCTTATAAAGACGAAGGAGAGTATAATTAGCCCTGACCCCCATGCATCCTAGACATGTGCACGGCATGAAAGAGACTCTGAGGGCGGCTGAGACTTATCTGAATTTGGAGAGTATTGCCTTTTACAGTACTCTCAGGTCCTTCAAAGGTTGACAGTGTAGGTGGGTCTCAGTGATGGGCTGATATTCTTTTCCAGATTGTTCTTATGAGGTTCAGGGTTTGACACGGGTATGGTGGATCTAGACATCTAATCCAGCTACTGGAACAGCCATAGGAGTGGAGAGGATGAGGCAATATGTGTCCTCTCATAGGGCTTGGGAGAGCCTTTTAGGAGAAGGAATCCTCCTTGCAGTTCAGATAGGACTTGTTGAAATTTGGATGAGTAATTGGTGACTGCAGATGGGTGGTATCAGGGCCTAGTATCAAATTGTTGGTAAGGAAGTGTCCACCATATTAGTGCCTCAAATGGGGAGAGACCCTGTCAGTTAGGCTATGGGTGTTTCTGAGTCTGAGCGAGGCTAAGGGGAGACATTTGACTCATGGAGAGTGAGTGACTTTCCTGAGTTAATTTCTTTAGAAGTCTCTTTAGGAGTTCATTGGCCTTTTTCACTTTTCTTCAGGACTGAGGCCACCAGGCACAATGAAGGTGGTGCTATTCCCAGAGCCTGTGATAACCCTCGAATGACTTCAGCCCGAAAGCTGGGCCATTAACACTCTGGGGGCTCCTGGGTAGTCCTCCAAAGTGAGGAATCATCTCTGAGAGCAATACCCTGAGTACTTCAGAAGACTTTTTACTTTTGCATGGAATACCTCCATGTAAGCAGTGATGGTGTCATGAGGACCAAAGGCATTTAAAGTTGGCACTGCCACAAAAGGTCTGGTTGTCAGTCCTCCCCTGGAAATGTCTCTTGCTTCTATATTCCAAGATGACAGTGCCTATTCAATTTTTTTTTGTCCTTTTGAGATAGGGTCTCCCCATAGCCCCAACTGGCCTGGAATTCACTCTGTAGACCAGGGTGGCCTTGAACCCAGATATCTGCCTGCCTCTGCCTCCCAAGTGCTAGGATTAAAGGCATGTGCCATTATGCCTGGCTTAAAGACAGTTCTTAGCTGCCATGTGGGTGCTGGGAATCGAACCTGGGTCCTCTGCAAGATTAGGTGCTCTTAACTGCTAAGCCATTTTTCCAGCCCCTCAAATGGTATTTTTTTTTTACATATCTCACATTCCTGTATTATCTGTTGGATTCTGTCTCTGAGGCATGTCCTTTAAACATTCTTTTGACCAGCATATTTGTATTTTCTTGTACTGTGGAGAGCGGGTGTGGCGACAGTCCCAAGATGGCGCCCGGGACTTTAGCCAAGTCTTATGACTAACACCTGATTCCCTCCTACCTCAAAGTAAAGCGACATCCACCGTTCGAGCTGTGCAGGCACACCCTGGATGCAAGATCAGGCCAGATGACATGAACCAATAGACTGAGGCCACGCAACCTGGGCTGAGAAGGTGGAGTGGGAGAGGGATAAATAGAGGAGACTTTCTGTTCTGGGAGGAGGAGGAAGTAAAAATGCTGTAATGTGCCTGAATAAACCGCTTTGAGAAGAATGAGCTAGAGGTGCTTTATTTCTGCTGGTCAGAATCAAAGGCATCAAGTGGTGGCCCGTACGGGGAACGCGTTCTTCTTCCTTTCTCGTTCAGAACTCATTGCGGTCAGGGTGACTAGTCGGTAAGCTCCCAGGTAAGTGGGACAATTAAGGCTCTCGGAGTGAGACGATAAAGCTCCCCGGAAAAGGGGGACTAAATTTCTCGATATGAGAAAAGCATATCCCAGTTCTGGGACCAGGCTCATAGCTAGCATTCATTTCGGGAAACACAACATCTCTGCTCGACAGTGCTGGTGCTTCTCGCCCTAAGGCTTATATGGCAAAATATATATGAGCTGAGGAGAGAAACTCTAGACAGTATTTTTGCGGTGTGGATAGGTGCTCCATTGTTCCCAGTGATGGGATCTGCCTTACAATACCTAGTTTGGGAAAAGTTAGGGAGGGAAACGCTAAAGTATTGCTGAGGACAGGGAGACTTACACAAGGGAGTATGCCGGTGTGGAAGTTGGTAAGAAATTGCATAGAGGGTCTGGCCTTCCAAGATTCCCAGACAAAATGATTTAGTATACCTGACTCAGCCCAATGGGCCCTCCTTTTTGTAAGAACGTGCGCCCGTGGATTCCCTCCCACCTCTATGGACTGGTTGTCAGGCTAGAAAATATGGCCTGGGCAGTGCGTAAGTATTTTACATTTTCCCTTATATTAGTTGTGGGAGTGAATGAAATTTTTTTGGGATTGTGGTGTAACTTCCATACCGTTTGTAAATGCCAGCCATGCCGCTCAGTTGTCCCGTAACCTGTTCAGTATCTTACAGGAAACTGGTCTAGGGATCTTATGGCATGTTGCGGACCTCAGACAATCCATCGCTCACATCAACTCCAACCGAGTGGATGTGTCCTTGGACTGGTGGGCTGACAAACTGGACTACCACCAGCTGCTTCACGACTGAAAGAATGGGCGGAATTGTCGGACTTGCCCTATGCCTGGTCCTCACTAGTTCCTGGCCTTTTGGTGCATGTGCCTTTGTGATTTCGTCAACATAAAATGCAAGCCTGTTAATACAGGCATTCGCAGCAGTGGAGACAGGGCACGTCTCCTCAGTGTGGCTTAGCATGCTAGAGAAGTAGCCAAGACAGGTAAGGCTTCTGGGCATGCCAACCAACTAAGACAGGGAACAAACCAGTGCTGTTGTCTCCCGATGACGGGTAAGGGCATTGCTGCACGGGGCGTACCTAAGACAGGCTTTCTCTCTGCTAAAATAATAAAGAAGGGGAGATGTGAAAGGCAGGTGTGGCGACAGTCCCAAGGATGGTGCCCGGGACTTTAGCCAAGTCTTATGACTAACACCTGATCTTCCCTCCTACCTCAAAGTAAAGCCACCTCCACCGTTTGAGCTGCACAGGCGCACCCTGGATGCCAAGATCAGGCCAGATGACATGATACCAATAGACTGAGGCCACGCAACCTGGGCTGAAGGTGGCGATGGGAGAGGGATAAATAGAGGAGGACTTTCTGTTCTGGGGAGGAGGAGGAAAGTTAAAAGAATGCTGTAATGTGCCTTGAATAAACCGCCTTGAGAAGAATGAGCTAGAGGTGCTTATTTCTGCTGTTGGTCAGAATCAAAGGCATCATTGTACTAAATAATATAATTGATGTAACGTTTTACTTACCTCCCATTGTGCACTGTTATACAGCAAAATTTGGCCTTTAGGACCTAGCCACCATCACAGAGGATCTAACTGATAATTTTTCTTTGTGGCCAAGGATAATTCTTCTGGGGAAACATTCAGGTCTGCTAAGGGGTAGTTCAGAGTTCTCTCAGAGGATGCAACATTTCTGTGTCCCAGTGAAGCCTCTTTGGTCTCTGAACCTGATGGCCTATTGCCTTTAGCTACTGGGTCATCTCCTTTCTGATGGCCAAGACAGTGAATTACTGCCACTTGTAAGAGCAGGAAAATAGAATCCAGGAGTTTGAGGATCTCCTGAGAGTGTATTATCAGGGTCCCTGCTGTGATCAAGAAACCTCGTTCCATCCAAAATGGCAGCATGGGCATGGAGGATAAGGAAAGCATATTTAGAAATAGTATCTATCTATCTATCTATCTATCTATCTATCTATCTATCTATTTATCTTATCTATCTATCATTTTTTTTTGTCTTTTTTGAGACAGGGTCTCCCTGTAGTCCCAGCTGTCCTGGAACTCGCTCTGTAGACCAGGCTGGCCTTGAACTCACAAAGATCTGCCTGCCTCTGCCACCCAAGTGCTAGGATTAAAGGTGTGCACCATCATGCTTGGCGTCTATTCTATCATTTATCTTCACTTCTACTCATCTATCATCTATTCATTATCAATCAATCATCTATTCATCTAATCTATCTATCTATCTATCTATCTATCTATCTTCTATCTATCATTTATCTGTTATCTATATATCTATCATCTATCTCTGTTATCTATCTTCTATCTACCCATCTATTCTATCTATATCTATCATCTCTATGTATCTGTGTATCTATCAATGCATCTATCTATCTATCTATCTATCTATCATCTCTATGTATCTATGTATCTGTGTATCAATGCGTCTATCTCTATCAATCTATCTGTCATCTATGCATGTATGTATGTATGTATGTATGTATGTCTTCTAATCATTTTCTGTCATACTGTACCCATCCTTATTCTTTTTCTATAAATTGTAATTCTCTATCTTAATTTCGTAAATCCAAGTGGGATTTGTTTCTATGTATCGTATGTATCTGTTCAGATATGCATCATTATGTATTTTTCTACTATCTATGCAACTCTTATATCTATCTATTCATTATTATATCATCTCCCTCTATCATTATATCTATCAAATAACTCGAAGTCTATCTATCATTATTCATCAATTCATCTATGGCTATCTGTCACTTGAAGCTCACCGATAAACTAGTACCTATCATAATAGCTTTAATCTGAGTCATGCCCTTTATTATCTATCTACTATCTTCTCTCTAATCAATATCTAGTCATCACCATTTGCTATAGCTTTCTAAATCTCAATGCATATCTCATCAACTGCATCCCTATCATTATCATCTATCCATCTATATCATATCTATCTTATCTATCCTATTCATGATCTTCTACAATCTATCTTATCTAATCTTCCTATCTATCGATCAAATATCATATCTATTTCATATTATCAAGTTCATCTATGCTATACTATCATTATTCTTCGTATCTACGTCATCTAGCTCTACTAATCTATTATTCTAATTGATATATGCATAGATCTGGAAATTCTAAAACGTGAATGGGCCACATGTATACTAAAGTATGCGGCCAGACCCTCATAGACCACTTCGGATATCCTTCACCACCATACTCCTATTCTTTTCCATGCAAGGGCCCCTCACTCCCACCAATGTACATACAATATTATGTCTGGATTCTCCAAAGAGTGGTCAGCTCCATAGATTAGGACAAGTTACATAGTTCTCCATGAGGAATCTTCATAAAAATGGAGGGGTCGGGGCTGGAGAGAATTGTCGACTACAACCTAGCGAATTAGGAGCAACCCGGCCAAGCCGCTCTTAGAGAGGGACCTGGTTCGAAATCCAGCACCCAAACACGTGGGCATGCCGAGAACGTACTGAACTCCAATTCCAGTGAGAACTCGCCAGCTCCAGGGGAATTCCGAGCACCCTCTTCTGACCTCCCGTGGGCATTCAGGCACGACGGATGCAAAACTTTGCAGCAGGACAGTCATTATACAGCTACAGAAATAAATAAATAAGATGAAGGAAGCTATACCACACCTTCCAGGATGACAGCTGGGAACTACAGGGAAACCATTCTGGAAAAGACCAATAAAAAAAAAAAAAAAAAAAAAGAAAATGAAAGGATCTTCTCTTTACTTCAGGAAAGTAAGCAACTAGGTTGAAATTTTGGCAGGTTTTAAGAGTAATCTCAAATCCTTCATGAATAAGGGCCTGCCTGGTATTTAAGTAATTTGCTCTCTATTAGCTATGGGGTTCCTTTTGAATTAAAAATTCCCCTGATGCCATGGGGCTTATAGACTGTCAAGGGATACCCTATGGTAAATTTCTGAGCCTCTGGGATTAGAAGTCCTACAACTGCCTCTACTGGGAGACAAACAGGCTACCCTTTGGCCATTTGGTCGAATTCCATGCTTAGCTATTCTACCAGCCGAGGAGAAGGCTCTGTGAGTTGAGTAATCATTGGTTACCAGGTCGTGCCTTATTTTTCAGTAACATATAGTTGAAATCTCTGCTGAGTAGGCAGGCCTGATGTAGGGGCTGGAGTTAGGGCCCCTTTGAGTTTCTGAAATGCTCTTTATGATTCTGGAATCCATTCAGTCTGATAAATGTCTCTTTTTTGTGCCTCTTTAAGTGCCTGATAAAGAGGCTTAGCAAGTTTTGCATACCCAGGGAGCCAGATTCCCCAGTATCTAGTCATTCCCCCAAAGGCTCCTAGTTGTTTGGGTGTCTTGGAAAGAGGAAAAGCTAAGATTTGTTGTATCTGTTTGGGTCCCAAAGTCCTGGTACCCTTAGATAAGACCAGGTCTTAATAGGAAAACTTAGTTTGACACAGTTGAGCTTTTTCTCTTGAGACCTTATAGCCTTGTCATCCAGAAAATTAAGGAGGGGTTCTGTCCCTCAGGAAAGAATTTCCTTAGTTGGGTCACATAAGAGGACATCATGTACTTATGGGATTAATGTGACTCTTTGATAGGTCCAATCCATTAAGTCTTAGGCCAGAGCCAGACCAAATAAATGGGAATTGTTTTGGAAACTCTGGGGAAGGACTGCCCATATAACTTGGCCTGCTTTTGGAGTAGGGTCCTCAAATGGACCTAGAGGTTGGCTAGCTGGGGGAGATGGGATGCAGAAAAATGCATCATTGAGATCAAGCACTAAACAGTAGTAACCAGAGGAATCTGAGTCAGAAGTGAGTTGGATGTCTTGTACTAATCTCTACCTATTGGGCCCCAATTTTGACTCACAAGATGGTAATGTTATAAGGACTGGATAATTTAATAATCCTTGTCATTTTAGGTTAGTGATGACAGGGGTTAATCCTTCCTTAGTCTGAGGTTTAAGGGGATGTTATTTTTGGTGAGGGAAGGAGGAGGGCTATTTAAGATGTGGCTGTTCTTGATCTTCCAATGTCTGCCCCATCAGTCCATTCTGATGGGGGAGATTCTGGTTTCTACTAAAGGCAAGCAATGATTCTGTCCTTGGAGGGCAACAGTTGTACTTGGAGTTGGGAATGCAAGTCCCTCCTCAATAAAGGGGCAGAAAAGTCAGAAGGGAGTGAGAGAAATAAATATTTCATCTGAATACCAAGGAGTCAGATAAAACAACATTTTACGGACTTGTCCAATATGCCCAGAACAGTAGTAGAATTTGAGGGTTGGGGAACAGGAGAAAAGGGCAGGGTCAAGAATTGGGCTTCCATGTCGATGATTTGTTGACTCTCCACAGTCAGAACTTCAAGGGCTCCTCTATGTAGATAGTCATGAGGGAAGGAACATGGGTAGCCCTGGGACAGAATGACATGGGCTCTGATTGGTTACCAGGGCATTGGCTCCCCCAATGATTCCCCTTGCAGCTGGGGTAGGGTCTCAGTGGTGGCTTACGCCTCTGTGGGCATTTGGAAGAGGCCCTCCCATCCACAGAGAGAGCATGGTCTGGGGTCTGACTATTTTCCTGCAGGGAGGGCTCTTATTAAACTGACCCTCCTGGCAGCTATCAGTTCCCCATAGCATCTATCTCTTTTCCTTTTCTTGATCCTGATTTCAATACCCCGAATCAACATCCAAGGGCTTGCTTGTTTTGACCATCTATCTGCTTTTGAAGTTTCTTATTTTTAATTTTTTAAAAATTTTATTTGTTTTTGTATGTGTATGAATGTACTGTCTGCATGTAGGTCTGTGCACCCTTGTTGTGCAATGCTCCGGAGGTCAAAAGAGGGTGTCGGATTCCCCTGGAACTGGAGTTCTCCTGGAATTGGAGTTTCAGATGGTTCTTAGCCACCATGTGGCTATCTCTCCAGCCCCGACCTTAGCCTTTGTGAGACCCCCTATTACACACTAGGAGAAGTAACTCCAGTGCCAATCTCCCCTCTCATTGGCTGGGTCCTAGTCTGGATTTCGGAAGGGACCTGCCTTACCTCCAGTGGTTATTCCAATCCTTGCCATTTTTTTTTCATTCAACTTAGGTGGTATGAAAATAATTTCCGGGCTGGAGAGATAGCCTAGTGGTTAAGAGCACCGTCTGCTCTTGCAGAGGACCCGAGTTCGATCCCCAGCACCCACCTGGTGGCTAAGAACCATCTGTAACTCCAATTCCAGGAGAACTCCAGTTCCACGGGAATCCGAGACCCTCTTCTGACCTCTGTAGCACTGCACGACATGGGTGCACAGACCTACATGCAGACAATACATTCATACACATACAAAAATAAATAAAATAAAAAAAATATATCTTAAAAAAAAAGAAAATAATTTCCAACCCAAATGACCTGGTCTAAAATTTTTCCTTCTGGGGCGGGGGAGGGATACAGTTTGTTCTAAGAACAGCATTACATCCTTCCAATCTAGTTCATATAATTGATTTCATTGATGGAAGGATTGTATATATTGGTCAGGATCTTCAGTATAAGGTTCCTGCCCTGCCTTAGTAATTAAGAAGGGCATCATTCTTGGTACAGAGGTCAGTTTTTCAAGGAGCCTCTAAGGGGACCTAAGTTTGTTTTTCATTTTGTTCAGGAGAACTTTCCCCTGCATTAGAGCACATTATTGCCAGAGTGTGGGAGTGTACTGCACATTTTCATTTTGCTTATTTTGTGTGATCTTGGAGATAAAAGAATAGCTGAACATAGGGGATTTCAGCCCATTTTCTTCCTTCTTCAAAACAGATAGAATTGGAGTATATTGTTATAATTTAAGGTCCATCTGGAGGCCATTTTTCTCCATCTTCTAAGGGATGGTGAGGACAGATGTGCATGAGTAGAAAAGAAAGAAAACACTGTCTTATTGAGGGTTTGGGGATCCAGATTTTTTCCAGTTAGTCAGGAGGCAAGACAGTGGAGATGGAGGAAATATCTTGAATCTCTGTTTTCCATCTGTAAAGTGAAAATATAACGAAAGTGGCCTCTGGAAGGTGGGCCAATCATTATCAGCTCGCTGTCTGCCCTTATTCTAGAGGGGCAGCTCCAGCTCCGAGGGGAGCTCTAAGCATGATCTAACAGTATTCCCCTTGAGCCACTTCTGGAGTGGGAATGAACCATGCTTACCTAGGACCATGGTCCTAGACCCTGATAATTTTGCCTATCTCCTAACCACCTCTGACATTTCCATTCTTGGAAGAATATTCTTATATTCTGTCTTATCTTCTGTGGGAAAAGATAGATGAGGACTAGAGTTGTTAAAAATGGAGAGGGGGTATTCCTTTTGGTTAATTTCCATTATCTTCCGAGGGTTTGATTATAGGGCTTGATAAAAACTAGACTAACAGCTACATTCAGGCAGCAGGAAACGTTCCCAGTTTATTTCATAAATAACTCTTGTGTTTTATATGTCAGAATTCTTCAATAAATCGCTCTTCTCCAAAATGTTCCATTAGATTGGTTATGGACCTTAATCTTTCTAAGATGGTTTATTGAGAAATATTTTTTCACTGCTACCAGTATATTAATTGATGAAGCCAGTCTCATACAGCCTTGAAATGATCTATTGCGTGGTGTTCATGTTCAGCTTTATAAATACATTCTAAGGTGTTCTCTCACAATGGTCTTCATTAAGATTTTGTCCATAATAATCTTGTAGTATAGCCAGTATGCTGAGAATTACGCATGTGCAGAGCTTGTCCCTCATCAACCTAACCTGCCCTAGGCAGGTGAGATCATACAAGCAGTGTTGCAGACCTGGGCCAATCAGAAGACCACAAGAGGAGAGAGGGAATGCGAACAGTACATAACCTCTAACCCTGCCCCCAATAAACGAGTCTGCGACAGCTTGCCCTCTGTCTGCGTTCACCCAACTCCCAGGGTCTGTGTTTTGACTGTGCCTCTCACCTCCATTCCTTCTGTCAGACCCCTAAATTTCCCAGCAGGCCTGGGGGACTGACTACATGATCTGATACTCATTATGCCCACTCACTTTTAGAAAATAATATGCTAGTCTTACCTACCTAGATTTACCTTCCCTCTGTACATTTTCCTCTTATAGCTGGCTTGTTCTATTTTTCTATTGTTATTTTTTGGCAAATCCCTTCATTTAGTCTTATAAGTAAGGTCTAGAGTGCTCTATACTACCTTCAGTTTGCTTTTATTTTTAAGTTTAATTATTTATAAATCTTTCAAAAGCATTTATTGAGTGCACACTTAGAGTTGGGCACCATGAAGAAAACAAAGCATCTGAGTGATTTCCTTGTCTTCATGGGATTTTCCTGCTAATGAAGAAGTCATAGTGAATGGGAAGTTTGCAGAGAAATGCGCATGCTGTGCAGAGAAACGGGAAGCATCACCAAGAGGACAGGAGAGGCCACCCGTGTCTGTTTGGAAAGATAAATAAGCGTCCTTGAGGAAGTAACATTACAGCTGAGTCCTAAGGATGAGGAGAGCTGGGCAAGCCAAGGAGAGGTAACACGTTCCAGACACCCAGTGCAGCCAGGGCTGGGAAAGGTACTAGGGCTTTTGAGGAGCTGAAAAGCAGTCCAGGTTGGACAACAGAGCAGCAGAGGGGAAGTGGAAGAATGAGAGGCTGGATGGGAGTCAGGGAGCTGGGCTGACAAGGCCTTGAAGGGCAGGATAAAGTAATGGGGGAAATGAGCAGTTTCCCATCGGGAAAAAGGAAGATTTCACTCATCAAAGAGCTTTTAATGGACTGCTTGAATGATCCAGCCGAGAATAGGGTTATGACTGGACGAATAGCAACATTTGGGAACCAAAATTTGAAGATTAAATGGGCATAACTCAGCTGTGAACTTGATGGAGACAGACCCGAAAAGAGAGAATCAGTCCCTGACTTGAACGACTGAGTTAGCTGAGGACCTACCTCATGCCAGGCAAGTGCCCAATCTCTGTGACCTGTGTGTTGTAGTGGATTCCTGTTGTAGTTGATATTGGAGCAGAAGTAACCTTGTTTCAAGAAACATCAACAAACATCACATATGTGGGACTATATACCTCGTAGCTGATGGAGACTGAGCATCATTAGAGAACTATTTCATGGCTTCATTTTTGGCTGTAGGAACAAAACTGTTCATAATTTCAGTGTAGCCTGTAGATCACTGCCAGCACATAGACACTCCATGTGTTCACAAATAGTTCTACCCCTCAAAACAGACTTGAAACACAGTTAGAGGAAGGTTCACAGTGACGTCAACCAGGGAGAAATTCAAATAGGGATTGAATCTAAATGATTTTTATCTGGGCTGGTTCCTTGGAGAGTGTTCTTCATCAGTACTTTTCCAATTAGTACTCCTTTAATTTCTTTCTATTGTTTTGTTGCTCTCCCAAGTTTCAAGCACTATATTGAAAAGGAGTGCAGATAGTAGACATCCCTGTCTGGTTCCTGATTTTAATGGGGATGCTTTGAGTTTTCCTCCATTTAGAATATTGTTAGCTATGTCTTTTTTTGTATATAGCTTTAATTTTGTTCATGTGTGTTCCCTCCAGAACAATTCCTTGTAGAACTTTTAACACAAATGCATGTTAAATTTTGTCAAAGGCCTTTTATGCATCTCTTGAGATGACTATTTGATTTTGCTTTTAAGTCCATTTACATGTTTTATTACATTTATTGACTTATGTATATTGAACGATCCCTGCATCTCAATGTGGAGGATGGTCTTTTTGATGTGCATATGTATGCGGTTTGTGAGTATTTTGTTGAGTATCTTTGCATCTGTGTTGTGTGGAGAATGTGGTCAATTTTGGAAAAACTTGCATAGCTCTTGAGTAGAAAGGGTATTCTTTGGTGTCTGGGTGGAATAATCTGTAGATGTAGATGGGTATTAGCTTTCATGTAGGTGGTGGGTCTTGTATAAGAGAATCCAGTGCTCCTAACTATGGAGCCATCTCTCTAGCTCCTTATTATTATTTTTCACTTATGTGTATGAAGTAATGTCTGCATGAAGGTAGGTGGACCTGAATCATCCAATACTTGCAGAGGTCAGAATTGAGTGTTGTAACTGGAGTTACAGATGGTTTCTAGGTGGATGTGGGGAATGAGAATTGAACGTGGGTCATCTGCAAGAGCAGCCAGTGCTCTTAACTGCTGAGCCAGTTCTTTAGCCCCTTGCTGTTGATTATACTCTTTTTCTTTTTGTCTGACAGGGTCTCCCTGTAGCCCCAGCTGTCCTGGAACTCACTCTTTACTGCATTGTGGTCTGAAGTAATACATTGACCTTATTTCAAATTCTTGTTGATATTTGCTTTGTGCCTCAGTATGTGGTCTAATTTAGAGGAACCTCTATGGACTGCTGAGTAGAATATTTATTCTGGGTCCTTGGAAGGAATATTCTGTGGTTCTTTGATGTGTGATACCATTTATTTCAGATATTTCTTTCCTTTCAGATATTTTTTGTCCAGTTGACATGTCTATTGGAGACAGTGGGGGTACTGAAGTCATCTACTTTTACTGAGTTGTGCTTATCCGTGGCTCGAAGTACAATAGTGCTGTTTTTATGAAATTGGTTGTACAAGAGTTGGGTGCATATAGATTCATGATTTTAATGAGCCATCTCTCCAGCCCTAGAATTAGATTTCTTTCCCTATGAACCAAGGTAAATTATTTTAAGAATTGTTAAAGATATGTCACTTCCTGCAACTTTATCCTGTTATATTCTTCTTATTTCTTGATATTACTAAAGTGTCAATAATAGATCTGATATAATGAAAAATGCATTTGGGGGTTGGAGAGTTTGCTCAGTGGTTAGAGGACTGAATGCCTTTGCAGAAGACTGGGTTCAAATCCCTGTACTCATATGGGAGCTAATATCTGACTGTAACTCTAGTTCTAGGGGATCTGCCACCCTGCTCTTTCTTTTGTGGCATCACATAGCAAGGTTACACGTACACACTTACATACATGGAGGCATAACACTCATCCACATAAACTAAAAAATCAAAATAAAAAATGCATTTGTGCTCTGGAATCCTGGGATGAAGGATTGAGATGTGAGACTGGAATGCTTTTATATGGTATCTGGCTTATGGATAAAATGGAATGAAAGTGCAACAGCCAAACACACACACACACACGCACACACACACACACATCTATGAGATAATGTAGAAAATTTCTTAGGCGTGCTTTTTTTCCCACAAAATTATTTTTTTATTGTTATTAAAATTTTTCCATAAGTCATACATCATTTCTCAATCAAATCTAGAGTCACTTCCCTTTCCATGCCCCCCCACCCCACCTGAGTCCCTGTACTCTGCCATCCATGCCCTGCATCTTTTTCTGAGTCTTTCCAGAGCTTTTTTCCCCAGTTCTTTTGTTGTTATTGTTCGCTCCTACTTGTATTGCTTCAGTATATATACATATATATGGTTATAGATACATATAAATATGTACATACATACATACATACACATATCACTTGAATTGGAGGACTTTTTTTTCCCCTAAAAGATGTCATATTTTCTTGAAGGAAGTGCTCAAAGGCTCCTCTTTGACAAGCCCAAACAACCATCATTCCTGCACTTGTGCTCCACTTTGGGGTCTTTCCCTTCCGTAGTCCCCCAAATGAAGTCCAGTAAGCACGTGTCCTGTCTTGATCCCCCTGCACTGGCCTCCATGATACAGCAGAGGTAATCCAACAGTGGCAGTCCATATTCTGATGAGGCTGAATTCCCATTAGCTGCTTAGTTCACAAGCTGGGTATCTCAGCAGTCCTCAGTCCACATTGGAAGGTTAAAAAGTAAAAAAAGCTGTATCTCATGTCTTTGAGGAGTGCCAAAAGCAGTGGCATCCACAGAGCATATGCACCTGCCTGTAAGAATTGAAGACAGGCCAAACAACAGTGCTCTCTTTTTTCTTTTTATCTTTTTACTGAGATCTCAAGTTTTGTACGACATGTGCTTTTGAAATGAGTAACCTACAGATGTACATATAAATATGACAGCATTCATGGAGAAGTCCATTATGCATTTCTTTTAAAATTTATTTTCATTTTTTATTTATTATTTTATGTGTAAGTGCACCCGTGTCATGCAGTGCCCATGGAGTCAGAAGAGGGCATTGGATTTCCCTGGAACTGGAATTACAGATGGCTGTCAGCTGCCATGTGGGTGCTGCTAATCGAACCCAGGTCCTCTGTAAGAGCAACCAGTGCTCTTAACCAATGAACCATCTCTCCATCCCCCATTATCCATTTCTAAAAATTCCAAATGCATCAAAACTATGACATTGCAGAGACAGCAATGAGATAGCTTGATATTTCATTTAAGACTCAGCTTTGTGTCTTTCTGGCCAGGTAAATTCTGCTTGAATTTGAGCATTTATTAAAAATGATGTTATGACATCATTGAGTGCAGAGACTTGATCTGAACAGCAGATAGAATGCAGGAATATAAAGTAAAGAAGGATTCGGTGGATGTGTGAGATGAGAGGTCTGTGAGGCTAAGCACAGGAGACAGAGGACCAAAAAGAGACCAGTGCCTACCTTACAAAACACTCCAACCCAACAGGTAATCATTGGCAAAAAGAGACACTGAATGCTCTGTTCCTCATAATCCACATTACTTTGCAGAGCTTGTTACAAAACAAGGTGTTCCTATATTCTCCCATATTTGCTGAAAACAGATTTTTGAAATAAGATTCATGACTGTGTCTATTCAGCATATCTTTGAGAATTGAGTTCACACTATTGTTTAAGAGATGTAGAAATGAAACTCCTTCATGTTGAAAATATTGGACTGAGAATTGTCCTTGATATCTAGATTCCCAGGGTGGTTGGTGTTGGAGATGTCTTTTGGTCTTAACCATTAAATAAATGAAATAAATGACAGTGGTGTTTGCTCTTGGTTTCTCTTTAAAACATTTTATGAGTGCATTGAGAGTTTCATCCCATGTATTTTGTTCATCTTTACAGCCTTTACAACTCTGCCAAGGTCAATCCCACTTCCTTATACAGACAAAATTCTTTCTTCTTTTTTTTTTTCTTACATTCTGACTCTCCTCTGAGCAGCTATCAATTGATAGTAGGTCCTCATCTACGATGTGAAATTGTGTTCACATCCCCTCTCCATGTGGGATTTTGTCTGACTTGAGCTTTCACAGGTTTTTGCATGCTGTCTTAAGTTCTGTGAGTTCATAAGAGCTCTTTTCCTTGTCTGTTGTAACAACATCTTCACTTGCAGAACCTCCAGCAGCTCCCGGATTTTTTTCTCCTCCTTCTTTTGCAGTGATCTCTTATCTCTCAGGGGAGAAGGTATTGGCTTTTTTTAAAAAAATATTTTTTATTCATATTTTTTAATCTATTTTTTATTTATTTATTTTTTGAGACAGGGCCTCCCTTTAGTCCCAGGTGGCCTGGACCTTGCTATGTAGACCAGGCTGGCCCTGAACTCAGATAACCGCCTGCCTCTGCCTCCCGAGTGCTAGGATTAAAGGCTCGCGCCACCATGCCCTGCTTAAAGATGGTTCTTAGCCGCCATGTGGGTGCTGGGATTCGAACCCAGGGCATCTGCAAGAGTACTCAGTGCTTTTAACTGCTGAGCCATCTCTCCAGCCCAAGGTATTGGCTTTTTAACATCATCTGTGAAATGGCTTGACTGGGTGTTTATAGACTTGTGTGGGCTTTGGTGGTCACCAGGAGGAGGAGCCAGTCCTTGATTCTGGCCTCCTTCTTGGGGGTTTCCTTGTGTTTCAGCTGGAGGCAGAGGATGATGTTGATCTTTTCCTTGTGATGTTCCCTGCTAAGCATCATGGTTTTCATTCCCCATATCAGCTGAGGGTTCAGGAGTTTCCTGAATCTGCTCCTCTGATCCCTGGCTTTGTTTTTTGTGCTCTGAGTAAGGACAGAAAATGTGAACACAGATGAGGAAGACTCTGATTTTATTTTCTCTCTCTGTTTCTAACACATTCTCACCTCTACATTATCACCTGCTTCTCTTACTTCACATACTAATGATATAAAAATCTTAAATGCATGTTCCTGGCACAAGGATATGACCTTTTAAAATGACAAAATTAAAGTTTTGAGTACCTTAGTTTACAGAGAAATTGTCTCCCAAAATAGAAGACAGTTAAATTAAATAAATATTATAAGCAGGAATATGGCAGCAATATTTTCAGCCATACTGTTGTGTGTCCAAGGAGGCCTTTTGATCCCTTTGCTTAAATGAGAGCTAGATGCTGATTGTTTTAGGACTGAAGGAGAAAATACTTGGAGAGAGAGAGAGAGAATAATTGTGTCATTGGCCACAGTTTGGATCAGGAAATAGATACAACTGAGTTGAGAAATAGAGAAAAGGGGCGCTGACCCATATTTCTACACATTTGTCCATGAAGCCATGTAGCTGAAGAGAGGAACGCTGAGAAAAGGAAAGGCATGGAACCTCTCTGTTCACCACCGAGGAACCAGTATTACACCACTCCCATGTGTGCCTCATCCATAGCAGTTATTTTCTCATGGTGCCAGGAAAACTTTAGTTTTCATCCAGCTATGTCTTTGACAGTTAGTTAGATAGGCCTACTTATAGATTATAGCCTCCAATTGCAATAAGTCTCACTACTTCATATGGGACATAATATTGCTTCATTTCTTTAAATCAAATTGATCTTAAGAAGACACGAGAGAACTGAGAGGTGACTGAAGGACCAAGGAAGTAGTCAGTGGAGGATGAAGTGGGCTGTACATTCTATTGTGAAGAGAGAGCCTTCCCTGATGATCTCTAAAATTAAAACGAAGGATGCCATCAAAGATTAAGTCACAGACTAATAGAGCTCATGGATGTCTGCAGCAAAATGTGGCCTCAACTGCCATCTATCCTACAGGTTAATAAACTGGGCTTCCAATCCCTGAGCTGCTGCTGAACAGAAGGTGAGGGGTGAGTGTGTTCAGGTTATTCTCTGTATCACCTATCGTGTAAAATTAAACGGAATCAAATAATAGGTTTTATTCATCCATTATGGCAGCCCTCAAATCTTTGCTCATTTTTAATATTCTTTTTTATATTTCTTTTTACTTTATGTGTATGAATGTATGGCTTACGTGTATGTAAGTTCACCTGTGATATGCAGTGCTCATGAAGGCCTGAAAAGGGCATTGGATTCTTAGATATGGAGCTTTGGGTAGTTGTTAGGTGCCATTTGGGTGCTGGGCTTGAATCTGGGTCTTCTGCAGGATCAGGAGTGTTTCTAACCACTGAGCAATCTCTCTATCCCATTATTTTTAATATTTTATATAGACCCTATGTTTATTTTAAGATAGAGTCCAAAGATGACTGCCCTCAAAATTACTATTTAGTTGAGGATATTCTTGAACTCCTGATTTTCTTGCCTCCAGCTCCCAGAAGAAGGTTAAAGCCCTGTATGTCCACATCTGTCTTCATTCTGTGTATTTCAGTCCTACATTTCGGTATCCAGTTACCCATTTCCACTATTAAATCCTTTCTTTGTTTCTACATGTTTTGGAACAGGCAAGTCTAAGAATTTAACATTGTTAGAGTCTCACATATACTTCTTGAGGCATATTACAATTCTGAGTATGTTGGGGGAATGTATAAACTGAACCCTGATATTTCTCACTTTAGAGAAAGTGAAATTCCTTTTGTGGTTCTCTGCCTCTGAAGCAGCTAAGCTGCGTTTTTCTCTTCTTCCCATGTCCTGCACCCACTGCACTCAATGCTGCTCATTTCTCCTCTCTGCTGTGATTATGGCAATGTGTTCACAGCAGGTCTCCTGCTACCAGACTTGCCATCTTCCCATGCAGCCTCACAGCATAGAGAGATCTCTGTAATGAGAAACTTACCTTCATGTTTTCTTCCTCCCTGAGGGTTTCTAAGACTGTACTAATCAATAAGGAATTAATATGCAGAACTAGGAGTCTTACATATGTAAGAACTCAAGAGGACAGTCTTTCTTCTCATTGGTTCCCCCCATTCTCCCTTTCCCCTTTGTATTGTTCTCTCCTATGTACAAAGGCAAGACACTTCCCGCCCAGACCTTCTTACCTTCCTCTGTGCTGTGCTCAGGAGCAGCAAGGCAGCTGTGAGCAGGAGCACCAGCATCCTGGAGGAGGCTTCGGAGCTTCTTCCATTTCTATGTTGGAGGAAACAAGGCAGCGTGCTTAATAAGGAGGAAGAAAAGTGCCACAGACTGCTACCGGCAGCTGAAACCAGCCTCCGGGGGTCGTGGATTTCTGGGAGAGTCCTCTTGGCAGGAAAACACAGGTTCAGTGAAGGCGTACAGAATGAAAACTAAGAGAAGTTTTCCTTGAATCTGTAGCAACTTTATTGAACAGGGGCAGTGATTATATAGTAGTCTTGGGGAAGGGCAGAAGAAAGGATTTGGTGAAGCTTTACAATTACATAGGTTACTAATAGGTCAAAACTCATACATTAACCAGAACTCATTATCTATTTCATGATTGACGGGATACAGAGCACACAGAGCAGGAAACTAAAACATCACAAAGTTTAGTCAGGAAATGAACTTTCTTTGAAGTAAAAATGTAGAAATCTTAAGATAACCTTTACCAAGGAAATAACATTTAAGAAAAAAGGAACATCAATAGTTTTTAACATGATCAATTAGTTTTTACTTTTTAGCTCTTAATTACAAATCATAATTGAAAAGTCACAGCACACCGAGTAGTAATTACTATGCCACAGTACAAAGTTCTTTAGCAGCAGATATTGGTCTTATATCTCTATCCTAAATCTAGAGTAAATATATCTTAATATCCTAAGGTTAATAGTTTCTTTTAAGTTTTTATTAAAGTAAAAACCTTATTCCTATAACATCCTAAACTACTTATTAGTTTTTCTAACTCTAACTGCTAATCTAAAGTTTCAATCTTTACTGAAAACTAAGAGCCGTTCCACTGCTTGATCCAGCTAACAGTTTTGTTTTTGTAAGATAATTGGCTGGTGTAAAGTAATTTAGCCTTTGTCTAACTTTACTGGGAGTGTCAGGACTCAGACATTTAGTGGCTGCATAAAACTAGGAAAACTGTTTAATCTGTCTCTTAAATAGAGAAATGGGATTGAAGAGTCTTTTTATTTTAATTGTTAAAGAGGAGTTTTTACTTTATTTTAAATGGAATGATATATTTTGTTTTTACACATATCACTGGAACTTGTTTTTCTTTAGAGGCAGTCATAGAGTCATTACTACTATATAATTGTTCTGTTTTCCAATTTGTCACAGGTCTATACATTGTAATGTATATTGCGAGAGAAGTCTATTTCTTACTCAAGACTTACAGAAAATTCTTGCTGCCAGGAAAAAGCCCTGTGCCCATGAGAGGCATTTTAATTGCCAGTTACTGGCACATTCAAATAGTCTGTTTTGTATCTATAAGCTGGCCTTAAGAAAAGATTTTTATGTGCTCAGTGTTATGCTAAGTCCAGCACCAGAAAAACGTAATATCCTAGGAAAGCATCTCAATCTCGGGGGTGATCTTAGCCGAGTGTTCTGCCAGGGACCTCCAGGGGGTCGAGCCCCATAGGACATTCCTCCCCCGCCTGCCTTGAACATGATTTCTCATATTACTTTACACAGGCAACACTGGAGTGGGTGTGGCAGACGCGGAGGTGGATGCCGCAGAAAAGAATGGAGCTTTTGAACTTCAAGTGGCTGTCCCCACACCTGTCACACGAGGAAGTCTGGAGAGTAGAGCAGGTTGTCAGTTTGTCATTTCTAAAAGGCCCAACATTTTACTTGGTAATATTGCTGAAGGAATAATCATCTCCAAGCAATTGGCACAGATATAAGAATTTTGATTCCGGGCCTGGAGAGATGGCCTATCGGTTAAGAGCGCTGACTGCTCTAGCAGAGGACCCGGGTTCGATCCCCAGCACCCACACGGCGGCTGAGAACCATCTTTA
Organism: Rhizomys pruinosus; assembly: GCA_009823505.1. NCBI lineage: Eukaryota > Metazoa > Chordata > Mammalia > Rodentia > Spalacidae > Rhizomys > Rhizomys pruinosus. The sequence continues at coordinate 129,322 of VZQC01004541.1, forward strand.
ACTCCAGTTCCAGGGGAATCCGACGCCCTCTTCTGACCTCCGCAGCCTTGCACGACACGGGTGCACAAACCTACACGCAGACAGTACATTCATACACATACAAGAATACATAAAAAATTAAAAAAAAGAATTTAGATTCCATCTCTATTCCATTTTCTGTGTGGTTACTGTGAATAACAAGCTGCTCATTTGTATGTATTTGCAGTCTGTATTGATGAGAAGAGATATTTGTACACAGGGTATCTGCATGCTAGCAGTAATGCTGCGAAGTACACTGAGATGACAGTTTTGTTTATATAACCAAAAGTGAAATTGTAAATAGTTCTTTTACTAGAACCCAGTCTCTATCAATTACATTGTATATATTGCCACACATGTGATATTTGGGTCATGTTCCTTGAAACAAGGTTGTCTGTGCTCAACTACCCAATGAATTAGGAACCCATATAAACAAAGGATAACCCAAGGTTGACTTTCCTCCTGCTCAGACAAAAAGATTTTCCAGACCTAGCAATGGAGGCTCAAGTAGATATTCCCTGGTGAGGGATGTGAGGTGGTGTAAAATCTTTTGTTTTTATTAATATCCTGAAGGTCATTAACTCAAGAGTGTTCAAGGAAACCAAAAGTGGCCTTCCAATGTGGAATTAACTGTATTCTGTGTCTGAAGTTTCTTGAGAAATTCTTCTCTTTTCCAGAATGTCCATTAGATTGGGCTTAATTCTTTTCCAGAAAATGATTTTTATCACTGAGAGTATAATTGAATGAAAACAATACAATATAGTTCAAGCTGGTCTATCTCATGAAGCCTTTCAATGACCGATTCTATGGTCTTCATGTTCTGCTTTATAAATATATTCTGAGCTGTTCTTTCAGACTGGTGTTCAGTAAGGAGATTTTGTTCATAATAATTTGATACTTATTCTCACACACCTTCTTAAAATGATGTGTGGGTATTTCCAGTTCTGAAATGAACTTCTCTCTGCATATTTTCCTGTGATATCTGTTTTTTGTTTCCTTTTTTTCTCATTAGGGACCATTTATTTTTGGTCTTTTTGAGACAGGGTTTCCCTGTAGCCCCAGCTGTCCTGGAACTCACTCTGTAGACCAGGCTGGCCTTGAACTAACAGAGATCCACCTGCCTCTGCCTCCCGAGTGCTAGGATTAAAAGAGTGAGCCACCATGCCTGGCAGGGCCCATTTGTTTTGTGAAAATTCCGGTACCTTTTATTCTAAACCAAGGTCTAGTTCCTTATACTACTTTAGAATGCAATATTTTTTTTTACATATCCTGATAAATCCTTGTCATTCCGTAGAGCCCTCCCTGGGTGCGTTTCTCTTCATTTGTTGTTGTATTTCTTCTATTTAGTATTTACCTACTTAGCGTTCCCTTGGGTGATATAAATTACTCTGAATAAGAATATGCATCACTGTTTCATACCTTCTACAGAGTTCCAGGGATATTCATGCTATTGCCGAACTATGGAATTTGTGGCTACTTTGGTTGAGCAGGAGGCCTGGGAGGAACCTGATGGTAAAAATTCTCTAGAAACTCTGCTTTTCCAGGGTGGGTGATAGGGTTCTGGGCTCTCTTTATGAGTGTCTTCTGTAGACTTTGTAAAGGAGTATGGAGACAGTTACAAGAAGGCCTCCTCAACAAGTGGGTTTGTCACACTTGACTTGTCCCTTGAAGGGACACAAGGATGATGGATTTTTCACTGGAATGAACATAGGGATATTCTGATGGGGGAATTATTAGCCGATCTTAATTTTCCATCACTTTGTGAAAAACCTTCCATTTCCCTATACTTGGAAGGTACTCAAGAGACAGAGTGTCATTTCTTGATCCTAAACATTCTCTGAAACTTCGTACAGTATATGGAAGAGAACCTGGATACTAGTGGTCTTGCCCAGTTGTTACATGGAAGAACTTCAGATAAAAAAAAAGAATAGAGAGAGGCACTGGAGGGCAGAAATGGGCAGATTTGTTTGTGTTCTGTGGGTCACTATGGAAACATCAATACTGGCAGAAATCAGCCCTGTCCTTTGTTTCCTGCTTCCCCAAAGTCAGCATGTGATTCTGCCAATTGTCTCTCTTCTCAAGTCATTTCCCATAATTTTTCTACTGTCAACAATGAGTGAAGGGATTAATGGATCATGAAATGGAAATATCACCCAAGGCACTCCCTAATTACTACTAAACAGAGTTTATAGAAGATCTGACAGAGAAGACTGCATTAGGAAGGGAGGGTTGAATGAATGAACACCTGTTTTTTGCAGTTATTTGTCAGAGGAATATGGAAGCTCTTGAGCTGTTCATATAACTTCTAAACTCTATTTCAAAATGAACATGCCTCAAATAGAAATTTTTATTTTCTTATCTTCAAAACTAGCTTCTTTGATATTAGTTTATGGCCTCTGTCAAAAACAAACCAAAGAATCAAAAACACCACAACCCATAGATTAGGTAGTAGAAGCAACAGAATTTTGGGTGTGTTAAATTGAAAATAGGATTAAGTTGAACATAGGCAGTTTCTTCAGCAGCCTCTCCTTTGAGTGCAGAGTGGTCTTTCTTGGTGTCTTCCTGTGTGCATGAGCATTCCTAGTCTGTCTGTGGTGAAATGACCTGATCATCCAAGGTCAGCCTTCAGACAGGGTTATAGCTACCCTAAATTGTTGATATCAATTACTTTTCTGAATTTTTATCACCAAACACAGGCATATTCCAAACCTAATTTAGATCATACAACGTTCTTGTATTTTCTCAAGTAACCATGATTTCTCACCTCACTGTAAAATTGATCTTTTTCCCCGGGTACTCTCTGTTAGCAAACTCATTTGGCATTACCTTTACAATAAATCCTAAATATGTTTAATTTCTACCTGGTGTCCTAGGTTCAGCAATCACTCATTCTATACCCATCTCAGTGTGTATCATTGTTACCCTTGATCACATTCTTTTACACCTCCTTATGATACCTATAGTGGTCTTTTCATGGGACTACTTCATGGGGACCACCAAATCCGAACCAAGAAGGGATCAACAACTTAAGCAGACCCATAACATATAAAGATTGAAACAGTAACAGAAAAATCTTTGGCCTAAAAAAGGCCAGTCTCAGATGGATTTACAGCAAAATTATACCAGACATTTTGAGAAGCCCTACAATCAATACTACTTAAAGTATTTGAACTAGTACATCCACCATGGAAGTCAGTATACAGTCAGTATACAGTTTTCTCCCAAAACTTAAAATAACCAGGGACAGAGGTTATTATGGAGTGGAGGCAGGGTGCTAAGGAAAGAAACAACAAAAACTATTGATGTATGAAAAGGCCTTATGAACCCACTAATTTGTAACACAATTTAAAAATAAAACTTTGAAAATGAGTTAAAATGGAATAACTTGGAATGAGTGGACAGTGTTGTTCCCAAAAGAAAGTCATAGAGGAAGGAGCAAGAGAGGAGATACGCTCATATCAGTTATTTGACATAGAGGACCAGAAACCTCTAAAACTGTAAACGTTCTTGCCATTGCCTTGGGGAGTCATAAAACTACAGGTGAGAACCTGTAGCTGAAGATGCCACACACATTGATTATAGGACATAGAAAAATCAGTTTCAAAATGACTAGGAAACTTCCTCAAGCTGGAAATCTTTGATAGTGCAGGAGGTGCTGTGTAGTCTGGTTTGAGGGAAAATAGAATATGATCAATTGAAACTTGCATGCTGCATGTGGACCTGACTGGTAACAAATACTTCCTGGCACAACAGAGGTACAATTATTACTGATGTAAGCCCCAATGCAGAGAAGGAGACTTAATTCATTTCCTGTTCTAAGAGACAAGAGCTCATGTCTTGGAAGCCATAGACAGCAGAGTACACCTGCTATTGCTATTTTACGAAATGTTTATGCTACTTATTTGCCATCTGAAAATTGTGCCTACATGCATAGACCTGGGTATTCTTAATCTAGTTCAAAGAAACCTGATTCTGCAATTTGCAGCAGTCAGTGGAGAGATGCAAAAGTGTCAAATGTGAGACTCCTGGATGTTTGGCAAAAAACAAACAAACAAAAAAAACACAAAAAACAAAGAATAAAAACAAAAAACCCTCCAATTTGTACAAGGGGAGATGGCTCAGTGGAAAGAGCATTCATTGGCTGTTCTTGCCAAAGATAGAGTTTGATTCCCACCACCCACAAAGTGGTTAACAATGGACCTTGACTCTGGTTCTATGGGAATCTGAGATGCTCTTTTGACCTTTGAAGGGATTATATGACTTAGGTGCACTTATATACATGCAGGCAATACATTCATACACAAAAATAAAAATAAAATACAAAATATATTTTTTTAATTTAATTTTTATTATGGTTTGTGCCATTTCATACATCTCATTTTCCAATTCAGATCAGGCACTATTTCCCTTTCCCTTCCCCCCCCCCGACGCCCATCCCAGATCATGTATCTGCATAACTGTCCTGCAATCTTTTCAGGTTTTTTTTTTTTCATTTTTAGACTATAAGGATAAATCCATGAGTATAAGCATCCTTTGTGCAAAACCAATCTACAGACTGTTGTGCCCAACCCCCACAGTCCCACCATTCAGTCCGGGGGGTGACAGGTGACGTTGTGTCAATCAAGTTTATCAAATGAGTGTCCAGACTACATCGCTGTAAGTTCACCATTCACCCCAATCACACCTTACCTTCTCTACCACGCCCCCTCTTCCGCATGATTGTTCCCTAAGGCTTAGAAAAGGGGCACAGGTGGATGAGAATAAAAACTGTCCCTCTCTTTCTGGAGCTGTTGACTTGGATTCTGGTCAATTCTGGCTGTTTCCTTTCATGGAGCTGACAGTTTGTTTCAGTGAGTAACCTTTGAGCTACTAATGAAAGCACAAGCAATTAGATATATAGGTATTTAAGCAGCACTAATAGTTATGGTAGGTTACTTTGGCATAGACACATATGTTTGGATGATATGTTAATCCATGAATTACATTTTTACCCCCTGATAAATATGACAGGGTCTTACTGTGGCTTATAACATCTCCTAACCTGTAGAGGATGTAGGCTTGTGGCATCAGCCATGGGTTATTCCTCCAAGGAGAGAGCCAAAATATTTTTTAAACTGCAAGTCAGTATATCACAGAGATACTTGCACATCATTGTCAATTAAATCACTATTCACAATAGAAAACTTATGTACACACCCTAGATGAATAACTTCAGGAGAATAGTTAAAAAAATAAAGTATAACTACACAATGAACTTTATTCATCCAAAAAGATAAACTTATGCTGTTCACAGGAAACCAGATGAAAATGAACATAATGATAATAGCAATACTACATCCCTATCTCAATAATAAATTCATATTTCTCGCATGTGTAGTCCCTAGACTTTATATAGATCCATGAAATAATATCTGAATATATGACAAGAATGAGAAGCAAAACAGTCTTAGGGACCAAATAATTGACACCTAATGCAGTTTACTCGCTGGCAGCCCAAGTTGATCTGCCTTCACAGTACTCATGCTTTCTGGCCAACTTCACTAAAATGTTCCAATCAGAGTAGGTAAATGATGAATTTAAGAATGGGAGACATCATACATTTTACCATATTTAAGGAGCATGCTACTCTTCAAAAATTGGGGTGTAGATCGATTTTGGAAAGGCTGAGATAATGAAATTTACATCGAGCTTCAGATACAATGTGAAAATTGGAAGACTTTAAGAAAGACTAGGATCTGATCTTACTTCTCCTATGAAATGACTACTCTGGGTTTTGTAAGCAGAAGTTACAAAGGATGTGATCAAGGATAACAACGTTATACACCCACCTGGGAATTGAAAATGATTTCTGAACCTAGGACATCAAGTAGAAATTCTACATATTTAGGATTTATTGTAAAGGTATCACCAGGTGGGTTTGCTAACAGAGAGTCTGTGGGGTCAAGGATCATTTTTATACTTATGTGGGAAATCATGGTTACCTGAGAAAATACAAGAAAGTTGTATCATCTGAATTTGCTTTGTAACATGCCGGTCTTTGGTGACAAGAATTTGGAAGAGTAATTCACATCAAGATTTTAGGGTAGCCATAACCTTATCTGAATGTTGAACTTCGATGATCAGGACATTTGAACAGAGACAGACTAGGAATGCTCATGCACAAAGGAGGACACCAAGAAAGACCACTCTGCACTCAAAAGTGAGTCTTCTGAAGAAATAGCCCATGGTCAGCTTAATCCTGGATTCTGAACCTACACACCCATGTAAAAACAAAATTCTGTTGCTTTTACCAGTGAATCTATGGGTTCCGGTGAATGTTTTTGATTATTTGGTTTTTTTTTTGACCGAAGTCATAAACTAATATCAAAGAAGCTAGTTTTGAAGATAAGGAAATAAAAATTTCTATTTGAGACATGTTTATTTTGAAATAGATTTTAGAAGTGGTGTGAACAGCTTGAGAGCTTCCACATCCCTGTGACAAGTAACTGCAAGAAACAGATGCTCATTGATTCAACTCTCCCTTCCTAATGCAGTCTTCTCTGCCAGCTCTTCTATGATCACTGTTTAGTGGTTTCTGGGGAGTTTCTTTGTGATATTTGTATTTCATGATACATTACGCTGTCACTTGAATAACTCCTAACTATAATAAAATGGAGAGTTATTCAGATAGTCACAGAACAACTATAAACTGCTAATATTTCCCCTTCTGAATAGCCCTATGTTTATTCCAATGGAAAATCCATCATCCTTGTTTCCTTCAAGTGACAAACTCTAGAGAAGACACTCATAAGCAGAGCTGAGGACCCCATCACCCACACTGGAAAAGCAGTTTCTGGAGAATTTTCATTCCCAGGATCCTTGTGGGCCACCAGCTCAACCAAAGTAGCCACACATTCCATAGCTATGCAATAACCTGAATATCCCTGTTACTGTGTGTCCTAGTCTGTCTTCCATTGCTGTGACAAAACACTATGACCAACACTAACTTGGGGAGGAAAGGGTTTATTCAGTTTACATCTCCTGGGTCACAGTTCTCACTCAGGGAGCCCAAGGCAAGAACTCAGGGCAGGAACCTGGAGGCAGGAGCTGAAGCACAGGCCATGGAGGAATGCTGTTCACTGGCTTGCTTCCCTGGCTCATGCCCAGCCCACCTTCTTATACTGTACACAACAACCTGCCCAGGGTGACACCACTCTTGTGGGCTGGGCCCTTCCACACTGCTTGATCATGACACCACAGATGTGGCCACAGGCCAATCCAATGGAGCCAATTCCCCAACTGAGGCTCCCTCAACCCAGGTGTGTCAAGTTGACACTAAAGCGATCCAACACACTGTGTACAGGGTATGAAAGGATGATGTAACTTCTTATTTAGCCTAGTACACATCACCCAATGGAAACATATTAGATAAATACTAAATATAAGAAATACTACCAGTGAAAAGAGACATATTCAAAAGGACTTTATAGAATGACTGTCATTTATTATCCCATGTTGAAAATAAGAGCAATCTCAAGTGAGTATAGAGAACTCTAGAAAGTAGTTTAGTATATAAAAAATATGAGAATTTGCACACAATAAATGGCCTGAATGGAAAAGAAAAAAAAGCAGATATATTAGGAAAATACACAGAGTGAAGATCAATTCATAGTTGGGAATATCCGCACATCATTTTTAAGAGGTGTGTGAGATTAAATATCAGATTATTATGAACAAAATCTTACTGAACATCACACTGAAAGAAGAGCATAGAGTACATTTGTCAAGCAGATCATGAACATGACAGAATAGGTCATTTAAAGGCTCTATGAGAGCAGCTGGAAAAATATTTTATTATTTTTTTACACTGCCAGTGATAAAAGTCATTTTCTTGAAAAGAATTAAAGCCCAGTCTTATGGAATAGTATGGAAAAGAGAAGAATATTGCAAGAAGTCGCACACATAAAACACAATTTATTTGAGGAACATCGTGTTTATGTTGTTCCACATTGGAAAGCCAATTGTGGTTTCCTTGATTACAGTTGAGTTAGTAATCTTCAGGATATTGATAAGAACAACACATGTTACACCATCTCATATCCCTCACCAGGACAACTCTAACTGAGCCTACATTCCTAGCTCTGGAAAAGCTTTGAGTCTGACAGGTAGGAAATCAACCATGGGAGAATGGAGGGAACCAATGGGAAGAAAGGCTGGCCTGTCAGTTCTTACAAATGTCAGACTCTTAGGTCCTCATTGCTTAATACAATTTTGGAAGCTCTTAAACGTGGAAGAAAACATGAAGGGAAGTTTTTCATTAGAGAGAGATCACTCTATGCTGTGAGGCTGCATGGGAAGGTGGTAACTCTGGTAGCAGAAGACCTGCTGTGAAGACATTGCCGTAATCACTGAAGAGAGAGGGGAATGTCCAGCCTTTGAGTTCAGTGGGTACAGGACACAGGAATGAGAGAAACACACATCTCAGCTGCTTCAGAGGCAGAGAACAACAGAGGGAACTTCAGATTCTCTAAAGAGAGAGAAATACCAGGTTTCAGTTTATACTGTCCTGCAACATACTCAGAATTTTAATGTGTTACAAGAAGTGTATGTGACAATGTAATTATATTTAATTCTTAGAGTTGCCTCTTCAGAAAGCATGTGGACACAAAGGATTTAGTGATGTAAAAAGGGTAAATGGATAGCAAAATGTAGGACTAAAGTACACAGAATGAAGCCAGATGTGGAGGTACAGTCCTGGGCCCTTCTGGGCACTGGAGGCAGAAAAATCAGGAGTTCAAGAATATCCAAAACTAAATAGCAATTTTGAGGCCAGTATTCTTTGAAAGCAATCTCAAAATAAAAATATGGTATGAGCCAAGTGTAGTGGCACATGCCTTTAATCCCAGAACTCGGGAAGGAGGCAGAGGCAGACTGATCTCTGTGAGTTCAAGGCCAGCCTGGTCTACAAAGTGAGTTCCAGGACAGCTGGGGCTACAGGAAGACCCTGTCTCAAAAAGACAAAAAATATGGTCTATGTAAAATATTATAAATGATGGAATGGGTCTCCATTGCTCAGTGCTTAAGAACACTGGCTGCTCTTCTAGAAGTCCCTGGTTTGAATCCCAGCTCCCACGTGGCAGCTAACAACCATCCATTACTCTAGTTCTCAGGAATCCTATGCCCTTTTCTGGCTTTCATGAGCACCGCATGACATGGGTGGACTTCCACACATACAAGCCATACACTCATACACATAAAATAAAGCTAAACATGAAAAAGAATATTAAAATGAACAAGATGTTTGAGGGCTGCCATGATGGACAAAAAGAAACCCACTGTTTGTTTTTGTTTAATTTAGTTATAATAAATGACACAGAGAATAACATGACACCACTCGCCCCTTGCCTCATCTTCCAGCAGAAGCTCAGGGACTGGGTGTCCAGGCTATTTACCTGTAGCATAGATGGCAATTGAGGTCATGTTTTCCCGCAGAAGTTCATGAGTTCTGAAGATCAGTGACTTAAACTTTAACAGCATCAAGTGTTTCAATTTTAGAGATTATCAGGAAAGACTCTCCTTCTCAGTAGAATGTAAAGCCTACTTCGTCCTCCATTGACTACTTCCTCAAGTCTTCAGTCACCTCTTAGCTCTCCAGTATCTTCTTAACATCGGTTTGATTTCATGGAATGACTAGTATTTGCTCTCATAAGAACTGGGGAAACCTAATGCAATTGGAAACCATAGTTCATATGTAGGGCAGTTAAGTTTACTATCAGAGACTTAGCTTTTATGAAATTAAGTTTGCCTGCCCGCATGCAGAAATGACTGCTATGAATGAGGCACATATGAGAGTGGTGTCGTACTGGTTCCTCAGTGGTGATGAGAGAGGTTCCCTGCTTTCTTCTTCCAGTGCTCCTCTCTACAGCTATAAGTCTTCCTGGACAAATGTGAAGAAATATGATCAGTGCCCTTTCCTCTATTTCTCAACTCAGTGGTGTCTATCAAAAGATCCAAATTGTGGCCAGGGACACAATGCCTCTCTCTCCAAGTATTTTCTTCTTCCTTCCTAAATCAATCAGGGTCTAGCTCTCATTTAAATAAAAAGATCAAAATTACTGCCTTGGACACACAACACTGTGTCTCAAAATATGGCTCATTTCTGGAGAATTTTCATTCCCAGGATCCTTGTGGGCCACCAGCTCAACCAAAGTAGCCACACATTCCATAGCTATGCAATAACCTGAATATCCCTGTTACTGTGTGTCCTAGTCTGTCTTCCATTGCTGTGACAAAACACTATGACCAACACTAACTTGGGGAGGAAAGGGTTTATTCAGTTTACATCTCCTGGGTCACAGTTCTCACTCAGGGAGCCCAAGGCAAGAACTCAGGGCAGGAACCTGGAGGCAGGAGCTGAAGCACAGGCCATGGAGGAATGCTGTTCACTGGCTTGCTTCCCTGGCTCATGCCCAGCCCACCTTCTTATACTGTACACAACAACCTGCCCAGGGTGACACCACTCTTGTGGGCTGGGCCCTTCCACACTGCTTGATCATGACACCACAGATGTGGCCACAGGCCAATCCAATGGAGCCGATTCCCCAACTGAGGCTCCCTCAACCCAGGTGTGTCAAGTTGACACTAAAGCGATCCAACACATTGTGTACAGGGTATGAAAGGATGATGTAACTTCTTATTTAGCCTAGTACACATCACCCAATGGAAACATATTAGATAAATACTAAATATAAGAAATACTACCAGTGAAAAGAGACATATTCAAAAGGACTTTATAGAATGACTATCATTTATTATCCCATGTTGAAAATAAGAGCAATCTCAAGTGAGTATAGAGAACTCTAGAAAGTAGTTTAGTATATAAAAAATATGAGAATTTGCACACAATAAATGGCCTGAATGGAAAAGAAAAAAAAGCAGATATATGAGGAAAATACACAGAGTGAAGATCAATTCATAGTTGGGAATATCCGCACATCATTTTTAAGAGGTGTGTGAGATTAAATATCAGATTATTATGAACAAAATCTTACTGAACAACACACTGAAAGAAGAGCATAGAGTACATTTGTCAAGCAGATCATGAACATGACAGAATAGGTCATTTAAAGGCTCTATGAGAGCAGCTGGAAAAATATTTTATTATTTTTTTACACTGCCAGTGATAAAAGTCATTTTCTTGAAAAGAATTAAAGCCCAGTCTTATGGAATAGTATGGAAAAGAGAAGAATATTGCAAGAAGTCGCACACATAAAACACAATTTATTTGAGGAACATCGTGTTTATGTTGTTCCACATTGGAAAGCCAATTGTGGTTTCCTTGATTACAGTTGAGTTAGTAATCTTCAGGATATTGATAAGAACAACACATGTTACACCATCTCATATCCCTCACCAGGACAACTCTAACTGAGCCTACATTCCTAGCTCTGGAAAAGCTTTGAGTCTGACAGGTAGGAAATCAACCATGGGAGAATGGAGGGAACCAATGGGAAGAAAGGCTGGCCTGTCAGTTCTTACAAATGTCAGACTCTTAGGTCCTCATTGCTTAATACAATTTTGGAAGCTCTTAAACGTGGAAGAAAACATGAAGGGAAGTTTTTCATTAGAGAGAGATCACTCTATGCTGTGAGGCTGCATGGGAAGGTGGTAACTCTGGTAGCAGAAGACCTGCTGTGAAGACATTGCCGTAATCACTGAAGAGAGAGGGGAATGTCCAGCCTTTGAGTTCAGTGGGTACAGGACACAGGAATGAGAGAAACACACATCTCAGCTGCTTCAGAGGCAGAGAACAACAGAGGGAACTTCAGATTCTCTAAAGAGAGAGAAATACCAGGTTTCAGTTTATACTGTCCTGCAACATACTCAGAATTTTAATGTGTTACAAGAAGTGTATGTGACAATGTAATTATATTTAATTCTTAGAGTTGCCTCTTCAGAAAGCATGTGGACACAAAGGATTTAGTGATGTAAAAAGGGTAAATGGATAGCAAAATGTAGGACTAAAGTACACAGAATGAAGCCAGATGTGGAGGTACAGTCCTGGGCCCTTCTGGGCACTGGAGGCAGAAAAATCAGGAGTTCAAGAATATCCAAAACTAAATAGCAATTTTGAGGCCAGTATTCTTTGAAAGCAATCTCAAAATAAAAATATGGTATGAGCCAAGTGTAGTGGCACATGCCTTTAATCCCAGAACTCGGGAAGGAGGCAGAGGCAGACTGATCTCTGTGAGTTCAAGGCCAGCCTGGTCTACAAAGTGAGTTCCAGGACAGCTGGGGCTACAGGAAGACCCTGTCTCAAAAAGACAAAAAATATGGTCTATGTAAAATATTATAAATGATGGAATGGGTCTCCATTGCTCAGTGCTTAAGAACACTGGCTGCTCTTCTAGAAGTCCCTGGTTTGAATCCCAGCTCCCACGTGGCAGCTAACAACCATCCATTACTCTAGTTCTCAGGAATCCTATGCCCTTTTCTGGCTTTCATGAGCACTGCATGACATGGGTGGACTTCCACACATACAAGCCATACACTCATACACATAAAATAAAGCTAAACATGAAAAAGAATATTAAAATGAACAAGATGTTTGAGGGCTGCCATGATGGACAAAAAGAAACCCACTGTTTGTTTTTGTTTTAGTTATAATAAATGACACAGAGAATAACATGACACCACTCGCCCCTTGCCTCATCTTCCAGCAGAAGCTCAGGGACTGGGTGTCCAGGCTATTTACCTGTAGCATAGATGGCAATTGAGGTCATGTTTTCCCACAGAAGTTCATGAGTTCTGAAGATCAGTGACTTAAACTTTAACAGCACCAAGTGTTTCAATTTTAGAGATTATCAGGAAAGACTCTCCTTCTCAGTAGAATGTAAAGCCTACTTCGTCCTCCACTGACTACTTCCTCAAGTCTTCAGTCACCTCTTAGCTCTCCAGTATCTTCTTAACATCGGTTTGATTTCATGGAATGACTAGTATTTGCTCTCATAAGAACTGGGGAAACCTAATGCAATTGGAAACCATAGTTCATATGTAGGGCAGTTAAGTTTACTATCAGAGACTTAGCTTTTATGAAATTAAGTTTGCCTGCCCGCATGCAGAAATGACTGCTATGAATGAGGCACATATGAGAGTGGTGTCGTACTGGTTCCTCAGTGGTGATGAGAGAGGTTCCCTGCTTTCTTCTTCCAGTGCTCCGCTCTACAGCTATAAGTCTTCCTGGACAAATGTGAAGAAATATGATCAGTGCCCTTTCCTCTATTTCTCAACTCAGTGGTGTCTATCAAAAGATCCAAATTGTGGCCAGGGACACAATGCCTCTCTCTCCAAGTATTTTCTTCTTCCTTCCTAAATCAATCAGGGTCTAGCTCTCATTTAAATAAAAAGATCAAAATTACTGCCTTGGACACACAACACTGTGTCTCAAAATATGGCTCATACTATTATTATTATATATTATTGCTTATTATTATCATTTATGATTATATATTATTATATCATTATTATAAATTATATTATTACATATTATTGTTATTATACATTATTGCTTATTATTATTATATATTATTGCTTATTATTATTACATATTCTTGCTCATAGTATTTATCTTATTTAACTGTCTTCTACTTTTAAAGAAATCATCTATGTAAATTAAATACTCTAAACTTTAATTTTATGGGATTGAAGGTCACATCCTTGTGTCAGGAGCATGCATATTTGCCCTGGCCCGCGGGGTCTTCAACAAGGGCCCGAGGGGAAAGTAACCTGAATGAGAGACAAACCAGACACAAAGAAGGAGACCAAGACAAGGATCTGATCAAGGTCTCAATTTTATATTTGTTAAGCAGAAATATATAGGAGTGAGTAGGAGGAAATAGCCCCAGTTGGCATAGTTTGAGGCCGTTGGGTTGCTAGGATACCCAACTGCCCATTGTTCTCTGGGGAAGGTTATGGGTGGGTGAATTCCCAAGAAGAAGCAGGGTGCTCCAGACAAACGAGGCATGGTGTCCTAATAAGTAAACTATAAGTTTGGGCAGTTGCCTAGTGCTAAATGGATGAGCCTTGGGGAAACAGAAACCTAAGGTGACTCTAGATAGCTGTGGCAAGACCGTTGCCTGCTGGCCATGGCTCCCAACACATATTATATTTTTATATCATTGGTATGTGAATTAAGAGAAGGAGATAATAAGGTAGAGGTGGGAAAAGAGAGATCATGGGAGAACAGAATGTGATAGGAACAGAGAGAGGAAATAAAAGGAGAGTTTCCTCATCTGTGTTCACATTTTCTGTTCTTTATCAACTCGGGCATAAAGGCCAAAGGCAGGAACTAGAGAATGACTTTCATGGAATTCCTGAAATCTTAGCTGATGAGGGACAAGAAAACCATGATGCTCAGCAGGGACCATCATGAGGAGATCAACCTCATCTTCAGCTTCCAGCTGAAATACAACAAGGAAAACCCCAAGAAGAAGACCAGAATCAAGGACTGGCTCCTCCACCTCCTTGGGACCATCAAAGCCCACACAAATCTATAAACACCCACTCAAACCATTTCATGGATGATGCCGAAATTCAAGAGATTATTGGAGAATCAGTACTGCATCTCAGGGAAAAAAATGAACATGGTGGTGGTACTTTGTTGGGAAATTTTGCATCTATTTTCATTAGGGATAGGGGTTTATAGTGCTTTTTGTTGTATCTTTACCTTATTTTGGTATTATACTAATACTGGATTCTTAGGAGTTTGGGAGTTTTCCCTCTGTTTTGATCTTTTTGAACAATTTAAGCACTATTTATAGCAGATTTTCTATGAAGGTCTGGTAAAATTCTGCTGTGACTCCACCTGGGCCTAGGCTCCTTTTATTCCAGAGGCTTTGTATACTGTTTTGAATTCCTCATTTGTTATGGATTTGTTTAAGTTGCTGATGTCTCTTTGGTTTAATTTGCATAGTTCCACTGAATTTGTAAATTTGTCCATTAAAAAATTTTTTTTTTCAAATTTAATACTGCATAAATTTTTAAGGTATTCTCTTGGGGTGTTCCGGAATTTTTTTGGTACTGTGATATTTCCCCTTTTCCCATTTTGTTTCTGATTTTGTTTAATTCAATTTGCCCTCCTTTCCTTTCCCTTCCTTTCTTTCTTTCTTTCTTTCTTTCTTTCTTTCTTTCTTTCTTTCTTTCTTTCTTTCTCTTTTGGTTAGCTGGTTAAAGTGTCTCCTTTTTTATCTTTTCAAAACCCAGCTCTTAGATTCATTGATTCTTTGTATTGTTTTGTTCATTTCTATGTCATTGATTTCTGCTCTGACTTTTATCATTTCTTCTTGTTTGGTTGGTTTGGGTTTGGTTTGTTGTTCCTTTTCCAGATTCTTTAGTTGTACCATTTAGTCATTTATTTGTCACTTTCTGATTTTGGATATGTGTGATCACAGGTTTACACTTCCTTCTTAACACTGCATTTTATCTGACCCAAGTTTTGTTTTGTTGTCATTTTCATTTAGTTCTAGGAATATATTTATTTCCTTCTGATTTCTTTGTCCCATTCATCATTCAGGAATGTGTTGTTTAGTCTCCATGAGTTCATGCCTGTAGCTACCATAACTTCTTTTGCTGTTGATTTTTAAACAAGTATTTTAAAATAGTTTATTATGGCAGCGCACTGTGGCGACGCCTTTAACTTCCTCGCTACTCGGGAGGTAAAGAGGGAAGCGCGGCTCTTTGTCGAGTTCAAGGCCAGCTGGTCTTACAGAGTGAGTTCCACTGGATACAGCTGGGCACCACAGGGCGGGAACCCCCTCCTGTCTCAAAAAGACCAAAAAGAAAAAAACAAAAAAAAAACAAACAAAAAACTAGTTATTATTATTGTAAAACATTTTCCTTCTGTATCTTAATTTTTATGCTTATGAGTGTATTACTGCCGAGTGATATTGTCCGACCCATGTTGGGCATACCATGATGTCAGAAGAGGTGTCAGATCCCTGGAACTGTAGTTATGGGCATGGTATTGTTACCCACCTGTAGGTGCTGAGAATTTAACTCAGGTCCTTTGTAAGAAAAGCCATGTCTCTTAATATTGATCCAAGTCTCAACAGTCATTATTTAATGTTTTATCTTTATGTGTATGAGTGTAATGCCTGCATGCAGCATGAACCTGCGGTCATCCATGTGCTATGCAAAGAGTCAAGAGGGAGGGTGTTAGATCCCTAACTGAGTTGATTGGAGTTACAGTGTTTTATCTGCATGGATTAAACGCATAGGTCCATACTGTCCAGAGCTGCCAGTGCTTTACCTGCCCAGCTGGCTCTTTTACACCTTGCTTTACTGCATTGTTGTATGAGGGAATATATGGAATTATTTCATTTATTTTTGGTCTTTATGAGACAGGGTCTCCCTGTAGCCCCAGCTGTCCTGGAACTCGCTCTGTAGACCAGGCTGGCCTTGAACTCACAAAGATCCACCTGCCTCTGCCTCCTGAGTGCTAGGATTAAAGGTGTGTGTCACCACTCCCGGCTGGAATTATTTCATTTTTTGTTGATTCTTGTTTTGTACCTCAGTGTGTGGTCTATTTGAGAGGAAACTCTATAGGCTGCTGAGTAAAATGTATACTCTTGGGCCCTTGGAGGAAATAGTCTGTAGTTGTCTATTTAATGCATGATATCATTTATTTCATGTATTTCCTTATTTTTTCTCCAGTTGACGTGTCTATTGGAGACAGTGGGGTACTAAAGTCATCAACTTTTACTTACTTGTGCTTATCTGTGTCTTAAAGTACAATAGTACTGCTTTTTAATTTTTTTAATTTAATTTTTATTTTTGTATGTGTATGAATGTACTGTCTGCTTGTAGGTTTGTGCACCTGTGTCATGCAATGCCACGGAGGTCAGAAGAGGGTCTCGGATTCCCCTGGAACTGGAGTTCTCCTGGAATTGGAGTTACAGACAGTTCTTAGCCACCATGTGGGTGCTGGGGATCGAACCCGGGTCCTCTGCAAGAGCAGTTGGTGCTCTTAACCGCTAGGCTATCTCTCCAGCCCCCAATAGTGCTGATTTTATGAAATTGGTTGCACAAGAGTTGGGTGCATATAGATTCATGATTTTAATGAGCCATCTCTCCAGCCCTAGAATTAGGTTTCTTTCCCTATGAACCAAGGGGAATTAGAATTGCTCATGATACCTCACTTTCTACAACTTCATCATAATTGTTAATTTTTTTATTTTCTTATATAAGTGCCAATAATAGTTCTGATAATAATGAAAAATGCATTTTCGGGTTGAAGAGATGGCTCAGTGGCTAGACCACTGGATGGTCTTGCAGAAGTTTGGGGTTCAAATCCGTGTACTCATATGGTGACTAATATATGTTCCTAACTCCAGTTTTGGGAGATCCACCATGCTCTTCTGTCCTCTGTGGGCATTGCCCAACATGGTATTGAGATAGGGTCTCCTTGTAGCTCTAGCTGGACTGGAACTCACTATGTAGACCAGGCTGTCCTTGAAATCTCAGAAATCCACCTGCTGGTTGGTCCAGAGTGCTGGGATTAAAGGCATGTGCCAGAGGGCCAGGCAAAGGTAAGTCTTTGTAAAGTTCTCCACACTATTTTCCACAGTGGTTGCAGGAGTTTGCATTCCCATGGGCAATGAATGAGTGTTCCCCTTTCTCCACATCCTCCCCACCATTTCTTGTCTTTTTGTTTCTTTGTATGTTAGGGATATTAATCCACTGTCAGATGTGTAGCAGGTGAAGATTTTCTCCCTCTCAGTGGGTTTCATCTTCACATTGTTGTTTGTTTGTTTTTTTTACAGAAAAGCATTTCAGTTGAATGAGTTGCCACTTGTTGGTTGTTGAGCTTAATGGCTGAGTAACTAATGCCCTATTTAGAAAGTCTTTTTCCTACAATTCTATCTTATAGGCACTGTTTTCTTCTAGCAGTTTCAGAGTTTTGATTTTTATTTTGAGACCTTTTGTCCATTTGGAGTTGACTTTTTTGCAGAGTGAAAGAGACGACTCTAATTTCATTCTTCTACAAGTAGAGATCCAGTTTTGCTACCAACATTTGTCCTTCCACCAGTGTGTATTCTTGGTACGTTTGTCTAATATCAAGTGGCTGAAATTGAAGGCACACATATTTGGGTCTTCTCTTATATTCTAGCTCCGATCTCTTATACATGAATATATATCCTCTGTAACACCAGGAGCCAGGAAAACAGTAATGACACACGGAGGTAAAGGAAAAGAAAGAACCAGAAAGAGAGAGACAGTAGGGAACAGATGTTGGGGGGGAGGTGAGGAAAGTGGGAGTGTTCATCTAGGAGGGAGGATGGAGGGAAGTACAGGGGGCCATCTTGGGGGAGGGGTCAGGAAAGGGGGAATGGTGAGAGGAGGTGTTATTGGGGTCAGGATGAGAATAGTGGGGACAATGAAACTGGGGAGGGAGGAGGGAGGTCAAATGGGAGTAAAAAGAATAGACATGAATGGATCCTGGGGGCCTAGGGAACCCAGAAGGAAATGTGATGTTCCTGAAACCCCCAGAGACATTCTCATACAGTGTCTGAACACGAGTGCATGTGGGTGCCTGGGGGCCATAATGGAAAACAGTGAGGGACAAAAGAGACCTCCCTTTGCGTGGTTGGTGAGAGGGGTCCAAGATAACACAGCTTTTGACAAAGCTCTCGGTTATCTCCCAGAACTAGAAGGTAAGACCCTACTGCTGAAGACAGGGCATACTTCACATAAAGGAGTTGTATAGGGACTGACCTGGAAGCCTTTGAACTCAAGTTTAGTTTTCATAATGCTAGATGATAATATGTAAACTGCTACAGGAGAAAATCATTCAGTGTTCCAACCCAGCCCTAACTCCTAAGTACCATAATGAACAGCACAGCCAGCTACTTCTGTTGGTTCATTGGTGGCACTGTTATCAGGAGGGTAATCAACAGCTATCGATCTAACTGGACTTAAAACCCTCTCAATGAGACTGAACTTATGGGTGGCTCTGTAAATTCAGCCAAATACACAAAGATGCAAGGATATAGAATCAAGAGAAAATGCTGTATCTGTCATATGTTTAGACATGTGAAATTTCTTACCATATGCTATATGAAGATTCTTACATTTACAGACAAGTATACCATACACCACTCAAAAGAAGCTTCTTTTTGTAACAGATGGAGGCTACTGAATTCCACAACTGAGCAGACACAGAGCATATGTATCTGAAAGATGCCCAGTTCTAGGTGACACATCTACAGTTGAATCTCCACACACAAGACTCATGGAACATAGTGGAACAAGGAATAGAAAGAAAATGAATGCACCCCTCAGCCCTCACCAGTGAGGTTTCCTTATACAACAGAGTGTGATGCACACAGAGGGCCACAAGTGGACAAGTTTTAAAGAATAGGAGACTGCAGAATGTGTGTCCCTGGGTAGGAGACCTACAGTAACCCTTGCCCACCTGCGGTTCAGGGACCAATGTAGAAGATGAGTCTAAGGCTCTGCCTATGATGGTCAAGAGCCAGAGAGATTACTACAGAACAACATCAACAGAGATTACTACAGAACAACATCAACAGAGATTACTACAGAACAACATCAACTGTTGGCTTTGCCATAAATGATGCAGCTTGATCACTCATACCTTTAAAAAGTAAATAAAAATTAAAAAAATTATTAAAAAAAAGTTTATATGAATATCCATTTAAAACCATCAGGGCATCTCAATTGAAATGTTATCTATTTGGATTCTAAATTGGCCATAGGACTGCATACTGTGTTGGCATGCCCTCAGAAGGCTCTGTCATTGAACAGATAACATAGTAAAAATCCCAGAGTCCTTTCTTTTAAATGGAAGAAGTCAGGACAGGAACAGAAAAAATATTCAAACTTCATCTTCTTCCCTTGTCATGTGAAGTGTGCTTCTCCTCTGCTTCTTCAGAAGCCCACGGTGGAGCCACTGGAATACGGAAAGATTACCAGGACAACATCTGGAATGATTCTCATTCTCCCAGCAACTGTTCATTGCCAACAGCTCCCGAGGAAGTGACAAGGCCTGGAGACTATCAACCCAATTTATACTGGAATTTGGCAGCTTGATCTTGCTTAAGCCTTGTACAGTTAACCACAGCTGCTTTGAATCCATGAGTGAGATGGGCATGCCATGACAAGAGGACAGCATTTCACAGCGAGGTTCCATTAAGGTGGAGCACTGGGTCTTTTGCCACTTTTGCATCTCTCCACTGACTGATGCAAAGTTTGTCCATCCGAGGTTGAGAGTAGCCAGGTCCATGGGTGTAGGCAAAACGTTTAGAGGGCAAATGGGCAGCATGAACATCTAGCAAAATAGCAGTAGCATGTCTATTCTGCAGTCTATGACTTCCAACCCATGGGTTTTGTCCCCTAGTACAGGAAAAATATTAGGCCCCCTCTGTGCATTATGCCTTAAATCCAATCAGACTGCAGGTATTTAATCCAGTAATAATTGTACCTTTATTATACCAGTAGGTATCACTTACCAGTCAGGTCCACAGGCAGCATGCAGGTTTCAAGGTTTCAGTGATGTTTAAGGTCATTCTTTTTTCTCCCAAAGCAGACTACACAGAACACCCAGCACTATCAAAGCTTTCCAGCTTGAAGAAGAATGCCTGTCAGTTTGGGACAGCTTTTTCTCTGTCCTGTCATCAGTGTGTGTGGCATCTTCAGCAACATGTTCTCAGCATGTGCTTGCCTGACTCCCCAAGGCAATGGCAACAGACTGTCATTCTGGAGGCTTCTGGGTCCTCTCTGTCAAATAACTGATAGACAGATAACTCTGCTCACCTTGTTTTGGTCTCCACCTTATTTTGAGAACAGTACTGTCCACCCATTCAGAGTTAGTCCATTTTAATCCATTTTTAAAGTTCTATTTTGAAATTCTCTTACAAACTAGTAGCTTCCATGAGGGGTTTTCACACATCTTCAGTTTCTGTGAACACACCAACTCACCTTTTCATCCCTTAACACCCTGCTTCTGTTCCATCAGAATCTCTGCCCCTGGTTATTTTAAATATTTGTGATAACTCTATACTGACTTCCATGGTGGATGTACTAGTTCAAATAATTTAAGTAACATTGGTTGTCGAGATTCTAAATGTCTCATAGAATTCTTCTGTAAATCCATCTGGGCCTGTCCTTTTGGGCCAAGGTTTTTGTATTACTCTTTCAATTTCCTTCTATGTTATGGGTCTGTTTAAGCTGTTGATCCCTTCTTGGTTTAGCTTTGGTGATTCCCATGATTTTAGATATTCATCTATTTCTTTAGGTTTTCAAATTTAACTGGTATAGGTTTTTAAAGTATTTCCTATAAAGTTGTGGATCTTTTTGTTGTCTGTTGTGATGTTTCCCCTTTCATCCCTGATTTGGTGGATTTGAAGTTCCTCCTTTCCTTTGGTGAAATTGGTTGTGTCCTTCTACCTTTCAAACAACCAACCCTTAGCTGCGTTCATTCTTTTTATTGTTTTCTTTGTTTCTATTTGATTAATTTCTACTCTTGTTTTTCTTATTTCTTGTCAACTGCTAGGTTTGGCTTTAATTTTTTCCCTGACATTCCAGAATATTGAGTGGCAGTGTTAAGTCTTTTATTTGTACTTTTTCTGATTTTTGATGTTGGCACTTAGAGTTATAAAATTCCCTCATAGGACTGCTTTTAATGTGCCCCAGATGTTTTGTTGTGTTGTATTATCCTTTTCTTTAAATTCCAGGGACATTTTATTTCTTTCTTAATATTTCTTTTTTAATATCTTCTTTGTTTCTTTCTTAATATCTTCTTTGTTCCATTCATCATTCAGGAGGGTGTTGTTTAATCCTCATGAATTCATGTATTTACTAGAGCTTCTTTCAGTGTTCATTTTAAACTTAAATGCCTTGTGGTCTGATAGAATGTGTGGAATTATTTTAATTTTTTTGTGCTTTTTGAGGTTTGTTTATTGCCCTAATATGTGGTCAGTTTTGGAGAAAGTACCATGGGGTGCTGAATGAAAGGTAGATGATTTGATGCTTTGGTAGAATATTTGGTGGATATCTGTTAGGTCCATTTGATGGACGTCTCTCTGTTTATTCTTTATACATTTGACCTGTGTAATGAGAGATTTCAGTGGGATATTTCAGTCCCCTACTATGACTGACTTGGGTTAATCTATGTCTTCTGTCCTGTAGCACTGTTTTTACACAATTGGGTGCAGCAGAATTTGCTGCATATATGTTCATGATTGTATCTTCTTGGTACATTGTTCTTTTGATAAAAATGAACTGACCCTCTTTATCTCTTCTGATTAGTTATACATTGAAGTCTATTTTGTCAGTTAGTAGAGTTGTAAACAACCTCTGCCTCTTTCTTAGTATTGTTTGCCTGAAATATTTTTTCCATCCTTTTGCCCTAGGTAAGGCTTGTCCTTGATGGTGAAACAGCCTTCTTACAGACAAAAAAAAAAAAAGATTTTTTTCTTAATACATTCAACTAGATTTAAAATTTTTTTATTGAAGTTTTGTGGTGGAAGGTTTTTTTGAGACAGAGTCTCCCTGTAGCCCCAGCTTACCCGGAATACACTATGTAGACAGGCTAGCCTTGCACTCACAGAATTCTGCCTGCCTCTGTCTCTGAGGGCTGCGATTAAGGGTGTTCAGCACCATAATTGGTCCATCCTTTGACATTGAAAGTTACTATTAAAGGATGTGTAGTGGTTGCTATAAGTGTAATGTCTGCTTGCATTCTTTAACCGTTTGTGACCTTTTCTGTTCCTGGTCCTCTCTCACATGAGGGAGCTTCATTAATGAGAACCAAGAGATTCATTAGTGTCTTCTTCACCCCTTGTTCTATGTTTTATGAGCCTTAGGGATAGCAGTAGCATTGCATATGTGCCACTTGGGCTTGTGTAATTCGCAATGTCTGTGTGTGACCAGTTGTGGTACTTCGTAATAGTCCTCATCTGTTGCAAAAAAGCTTCTTTTTTTTGACTGGAATAGTTGTCTGTAAATATGAGAATATATGTTTGCACATGTTTAAAATTTACATTAGTCTAGGGATGTGACAGCCTTGGGCTTTTCTGTAAGATCTATGAACTCTCTAACCCTATGTGTGTGTGACTATGTTTCTAGTGCCAGACATGAGCTACCTCTGACTGAGTGGGCTTTAAGTCTAATTACGTAGCTGATGATTGCCCCAAGATAAAAAGTGCCACTACTGCACCAATGTTGTATGCTGTGGCATTCATTGATATGGTTATTTTGAAGCTGGGGTTGGACCATCAATTGATATTCTCCCTTTGCAGCTTGCATAGTGTTCTCCAAAGCTAGGAGAGGCAGCCTTCAGGGGAAGTGGCTTCTAGGTCAGTTCCAATTCAAATCTGGTCTCTGAAATAGTCCTGTCTTCAGCAATAGGGTCTTACCTTCAAGTTCTGAGAGGTAATCAAGGGCTGTTGCAATAGCCTGTGTAATTTTGTGGGTTGCTCAGACTGTCCTGGCCAACAACAGCTCAAAGGAAGGTTTTTCCTGTCTGTCACTGTTTCTTGTTATGTAGCCTTCAGCTTTACCCCTGTACCTATATAGAAATATTGTATGTGTAATTTGTCATTAGCTTTCTATCCTAATATGATTCCCTCTCATTTTTTATACTAGCTAGGCCTTATTTATCTCTCCTCTCTTCTCTCTCTCTCTCTCTCTCTCTCTCTCTCTCTCTCTCTCTCTCCCTCCATCTCCCTCCTCCATGGCTTCTCCATTTAGTGTCCCCATTTCCCACATTTCTCCCTTGATAATACCGGTCTCCTATGGTAATTCTGGTTTGGTGTTCCTACTGTTATGGAAGTTTGTTTTCTCCTCGCTGATTGGCTGCTGGGGGACTGAGAACTAAAGAGAAAACTTCTCTTGATGAAATTCTCAAATAAAAATGTAGAGATACCCATCCAGCAGATTCATTATTTGTAACAGAAAAACACAAGATTGATGGATGGAAAAGGAAGGCAACATAAATCCTTCCAAAGTTTACAACTCTTTCACAACTGAAATCTCAGATACTGGAAAGGTTGAAATGCAAGAACAAGTTCCAAAATAGTACATGTATCAGTGATTAATGACCCTTCTGTAAGTTTTCCTCTCACAGCTCAGTGAAGAATCTTCTTATAACAAACAGAAAATAAATGACCATGGGATGCTTAGCCCTAAATGGAACATTTAAACCTCTAAATGACACACTGACAACACAACCTATATCCTAAAGTCTCAGGAACCTCATGGAAGGGACAGCGACTTTCTAAGCTAAGGAGTGGGACAACCATTGACTTGGAGTTTCTTCTTACTAGGACAGGGATGTGGTGTGCACAAAATCACAACAATATGGTTTCTGGCACACATCCTGCAGAAACGACATCTGTTGACATCCCAATGTAGATTGAGAAAAAGTTCATAGCCCTACCCCTAGATGAAATGCTATAGTCAGTCCATGGCTGCTTAGAGAATGAGAGCCACTTATTGTGTGTATTTAGTTTCTTGGAAGAAACCCCATACTTTACATTTTTTATTACTTTTATTGTATGAGTATGAGTGCATTGCCTGCATGCATAAGTGTGCCTGTGTCATGAATTAGCCACACAGGTCAAAAGAAAGCATTGGATTCCCCTGGAACTGGGTTTATAGACAGTTGTTAACTGCCATGTGGGTGCTGGGAATCAGACATGGGTCTTCTACAAGAGAAGCCAGTGCTCTTATCCTCTGAGCCATTTCTCCAGCCCAAGAAACCCCAGTCTTAAGTGGTCAGTGCTAAATGCATGCATGGAGACAAAGGCAGAACAACTGGACACACCAGGCTTATACGTGTATATGATTTATAGAGAAGACATCATAACTTTGAGAGGAAGTGGCTGGGAGACACAGGAGCAGTGAGAAGGTAGAGAACAGTGGTGGTAATGACGCAAGTCCAATGTACTCATGTGTGAAAGCCACAAAATTTAAAAAATGAAAAAAAGTAGAAATGAAGGAGGACTCTAATAAAACTTCCTGAGGCATCTCAAGATCTGTTTTTCTGTGTCTAGTGAGTTCATATGTGACTTTTTTTCCGTGATGAATTTCCCTGTTCACTCATTGCTCACCTTAAGGAAGGTAAGAGAAACAGCCTGAGCCTTGGACATTTGGCAGAATCAACTGCTGTCCTTCATATGCCAGTCACTGCTCATCAAAGGAGCTCCTTTTGCAATAAAGGGAGACTATTACAGAGTTCCACAACAGGTCACACACAGAGAATGCCCATTCCTATGATGGAACCTCTACACATAAGTCTCATGAAACATAGTGAAACAGGGGGTAAAGAGAATACTAATGAGTGAGATGACACAGTCCCAGAAAGACAAAAGGAGAATGGTTTCCCTCATTCGTGGATGCTAACACCAAATCCCCCAGACGAAAGGCAAGCTGAACGACGGTATGATTATAATTTTGGTTTATCTGAAAGCAACTATGTTGTCATAATGTGAATCCCTCAATGGGCTCTAGAATCCACCCACAAATTATTTTCAGACTTTGTAATTACTGTATATGGGTAGAGAGTATGTTTCCATATTTTAGAATAATATGTAATTAACGGAGGAAAATGTGAATTCCTAAACATAAAAAAGACTGAGAGAAAGATGCAGGACAGTTATGACAGAGTGCATGATCTGGGATGGGATGGGGTGTGGTGGGGGAAGGGATGGGGAATATACCTGAACAGAAATGAAAAATGGTGTATGATATACATAAAACATCAATAAATAAAAAAATGTAGGAAAAAAGAGAACACTAATGAATCTCCCAACTTTCATCAGTTAAGCACACTCATGCAACAGAGGGAAATAACTACAAAAGGACAAAAATGCCCAAAGGGCAGAAAATTAAGCTGCAGACTGTGTATCCTTGGACAGGACTCCTTTATTTAAACTCTGGACACCCAGGGCACAGACACCATTGATGAAGAGGAGGCAGGAAGATTATAAGAGCCAAGGGAGGCCATACGGAAACAGAGTCTTACAGGCTCCTGAAGCCTTGCTCATATGAGTCTACAGCAATAGCGTCAGAATGCACAAGACTGATGCAAACTCAATCAGACAAAAATCCAGCATAGAACTGGGGAATTGGGCAGCAGACCCCAATCCTAGATGAACTACTTGGAGCTGATTATTGCTGGGTGAGTCAGAGCTGATCTTAAAAAGGGATTCTAGGGGCTGGAGAGATGGCCTAGCAGTTAAGAGCACCAACTGCTCTTGCAGAGGACCTGGGTTTGATCCCCAGCACCCACATGGTGGGTGAAAACCGTCTTTTACTCCAGTTCCAGGGGAATCTGACACCTCTTCTGACCTCCTTGGCATTGGACAACACGGGTGCACAAACCTACATGCAGACAGTACATTCATACACATAAAAAAATAAATAAATAAAATTAAAAAAAGAAGCGATTCTAGATAGGATGACTACACCCCAGTGGATCAACTTGCACTGATGCATGTCAGGGTAAACAACACTGACTGGATAGCCTTAACATAACTAGAATACATCAAATATGGTGGGAGTGGGGTGGGAGTGTGCAAATGGAGGAGGATATATACACATGATTAACATGATTTGTGTAAAATACACAAACATTCAAACTTAAAAAATTTAAAACAAAATCATAAGAAATATACTAATATGAAATTTTAATTTAAAATAATCAATGTAAAGAAAAATAAAATATTTGGACTCACAGTGTAATAGATCTGGTAGAATTTTTGGGGAACTCTAAAAATTGCTCGGTCATTTCAATTACATAAAAATTCTTCCGTGGGCTGGAGAGATGGCTGAGCAGTTCAGAGCAATGGCTGATCTTAAGGAGGACTCAAATTGTTTTCTGGCACCCACATGGCTGCAAACAGCCATCCAAATCTGCACGTCATGGGGTGTGATGTCCTCTTCTGACCTCGAGTACATTGCATGACATGGGTGCACTCACATACATGCAGGAAATACACTCATACACATAAGATAAAAATAGTAAAATATTAAAAAAATTTCTTCCACGTCACAAAAACTCTTGTTAAATGTGGGGCCAGATAAATCCATTACGGCTGAGTATAAGAGAGCTGACTCTTCCCTGTTCACCTAGAAGGTTGGGAGAAGATGAGAACCACTCCCACTCGTCATATTGGACATCAGGTACCTGCAGGCCACCTCCAAGGGGAGTGTAGCTTGAAGTATAGCATTCTTAAGCTTATCTCTCCTGAGGCAGTCCTCAGGAGGTCAATGGCGCAAGCCATAAGCTCATCTCAGGGGGATACGGTATTCCTGCCGTAAAACTTAGTCCTTCCAGAATGCACATAGGCTTCCCCTCTGGTCAAAGAGCCCACCAAAACTCTGTATAAGTGCTTAAAACTCTGCAATATATGAGTTTTCTCACTGACACTACTCCCGGGTCTTTCTTCTGATAAGTTTTGGATTCATTGATGTCTTGGGGATCATCCTCTGCTCCCTCCTGCTTTCCTCCTTGTGGTCCCCAGCAGTTGCACCATAGCCAGGCACAACTGCCATACCTAGGCCATGAGGCTGGTGACCTGGGAGGCAGGAACCTCATGACATGGAGGAAGCCAACAAAATAAGACCCAATTCATTTCACTCGCTGGCAGCCCAAGTTGATCCGCCTTCACTATATTCATGTTTCCTGGCCAATATCACTAAAATGTTCCAATCAGAGTAGGTGAATGATGAATTTAAGTATGGGAGACATTCTATATATTACCACATTTAAAGAGCGTTATATTGTTAAAATTTGAGATTTAGGGCTGGAGAGATGGCCTAGCAGTTAAGAGCGCTGACCGCTCTTACAGAGGACCCAGGTTTGATCCCCAGCACCCACATGGCGGCCGAGTACTGTCTGAAACTCCAATTCAAGGAGAACTCCAGTTCCAGGGGAATCCCACACCCTCTTCTGACCTCCGCGGCATTGCACGACACGGGTGCACAGACTTGCATGCAGGCAGTACATTCATACACATATAGAAATAAATAAAATTTAAAAAAATTGAGATTTAGACAGTTTTTTGGAAAGGCTGTGATTTGAAATTTACATCAGGCTTCAGATACGATGTGAAAATTGGAGGACTTTAAGCAAGACTAGGATCTGATCTCACTTCTACTATGAATAGACCACTCTGGGTTTTGTAAGCAGAAGTTATAAAGGATTTGATAAGGGATATGATGTTACACACCTAGCTGGCAATAGAATGAATGATTTCTGAACTTAGGACATCAAGTAGAAATTACACATATTTAGGATATATTGTAAAGATATCACCAAATAGGTTTGCTAAGAGCGAGTACCTGGGGTAAAGGATCACTTTTATAGTTATATGGGAAATAATAGTTACCTGAGAAAATACAAGAAAGTTGTATGATTTGAATCTGCTTTGTAACATGCCTATCTTTGGTGACAAGAATTTTGGAGAATAATTTACATCAACATTTTAGGGTAGCTATAACCCTATCTGAATGTTGTACTTGGATGATCAGGACATTTGAACAGAGACAGACAAAGGAAGACACCAAGAAAGACCACTCTGCACTCAAAAGAGAAGCTGGTGAAGAAATAGCCTATGTTCAACTTAATCCTTCACTCTGAACCTACACACCCATGAAAAAGAAAAATCTGTTGCTTCTACCACGGAATCTATGGGTTGTGGTGAATGTCTTTGATTCTTTGGTTTGTTTTTGACAGAGGTCATAAACTAATATCAAAGAACCTAGTTTTGAAGATAAGGAAATAAAAATTTCTATTTGAGGCATGTTCATTTTGAAATAGAGTTTAGAAGTTATATGGACAGCTTGAGAGCTTCCACATCTCTGTGACGAGTAACTGCAAGAAACAGGTGCTCATTGATTCAACCTTTCCTTCCTAACACAGTCTTTTTCTGCCAGCTCTTCTATGATCTTTGTTTAGTAGTATCCAGGGAGTTCCTTGGTGATATTTCCATTTCATGATACATTAATCTCTTCACTTATTGTTGAAAGTAGAAAAATTGGCCCCCTTGTCAAATATGAGGTGGCTGAAATTGTATGTGCTCAGGTTTGGATCTTCAGTTTTATTCCATTGGTCAACTGGTCTGTTTTTTTGCCAGTACCAGGCTGTTTTTATGACTATAGCCCTGTAGTATAGTTTGATGTCTGGTATAGCGATCCACCCCTCTATTGCTCTTTTCGCTCAGGGTTGCTTTGGCTATTCGAGGTCTTTTGTTTTTCCAAATGAAATTGAGGATTTTTTTTTCCAAGCCTGTGAAGAAATTCTTGGGGATTTTGATTGGGATTGCATTAAATCTGTACACTTGTTTGGGTAGGATGGACATTTTTACTATATTTATTTTCCCAATCCATGAGCATGGGAGGTTTGTCCATCTTCTGATGTCTTCCTCAATTTCCTTTTTCAGGGGTTTAAAATTTTTGTTGTAGAGATCCTTGGTGTCCTTGGTTAGGTTTGTTCCTAGGTATTTTATTGTTTTTGAGGCTATTGTGAGTGGGAAGGTCTCCTTGTAGTCCTTCTTCAGTTGCTTGTTGTTGGTGTAAAGAAAGGCTACTGATTTTTCTAGATTTATTTTGTATCCTGCCACTTTACCAAAGCTCTTAATCGTTTCTAGGAGTTTTCTGGTGGAGTTCTTAGCATCCCTTAGGTAGACAATCATATCATCAGCAAACAGGGATAGCTTGACTTCCTCTTTTCCAATTAGAACTCCTTTAATTTCCTTTTCTTGCCTTATTACCCTAGCAAGGGTTTCCAGCACTATATTGAAAAGCCCAGGGAATAATCTGCGGAAGAGGGGACGTGGTAGAATGTAAGGGCTGCGATTGGGGTGAATGATGAAACTACAGCAATGTAGTCTGGACCCTCATTTGATCAACCTGATTGAACATACAACCCCTCACCACACGCTGGAAGGTGGGGCTGTGGGGGTTTCGGCACAACAGCCTGCAAATTGGTTTTACATGAAGGATGCTTGTACTCATGGATTATCACTTATAGCTAAAAAATGAAAAAAAAAACTGAGAAAAATATGCAGGACAGTTATGGCAGAATGCATGATCTCGGTTGGGGTGGGGGTGGGGGAGAAGGGAAAGGGAAATATACCTGAACTGAATTGGAAAATGATGTATGAAATGCACAAAGCATCAATAAAAAAATGTTAAAAAAAAGAAAGAAAAATTATGAGAAATGACTTGAGAAGAGAGAGGATTGGCTGAATCACATGCTGTCTTTTGGAAGCAGGAAACAATGGACAGGGCTGATTTCTGGCAGTATTGATGTTTCTGTAATCACCCACAGAGCACAAGCAAGTCTGTCTGTTTCTCCTCCCAGATGCCTCTCTCAATTCTGTTATTTCGACGTGAAGTTCTTCCATGTAACACTTGGTCAAGACCACTCAGATCCAGGTTCCATTCCATAGCATGTCTGGAGTTTCAGGGGACCCTTTAGAATCAAGAAATGACACTCTGTCTCTCGAATACCTTTTAACTATAGGGAAATGGAAGGTTTTTCACACAGTCATGGAAAACTATAAACTGTTAATATTTACCCATTCAGAATATCCCTATGTTCATTCCAGTGGAAAAATCCATCATCCTTGTCTCCCTTCAAGTGTCAAGCCAAGTGTGACAAACCCAGTTGTTGAGGAGGCCGTCATGTAACTGTCTCTGTACTCTTTACAAAGTCTAGAGAAGACTGTCATAAGTAGAACATAGGACCCCATCACCCACACTGGAAAAGCAGAGTTTCTATAAAATTTTCATCCCCAGGATCCTCCTAAGCCACCTAACCAGAAGTATTCACCCATTCCATTGCTGTGCAATAACCTGAATATTCCTGGAACCCTGTACAAGGTGTGACATAATAATGTGACCTCTTATTCAGGCTAATTTACATCACCCAAAGGAACCATAAGTAGGTTAATTCTAAATATAAGAAATACTACAACAAGTGAAAAGAAACATACCCAAGCAGGACTTTATGGAATGACAATAATTTATTGACACATGTTGGAAATAAGGGCAAACTCAAGGTAGTATAGAGAACTCTAGACCTTGGTTTAGAATACTATATTTGGGAATTGGGGCAAAATAAATGGGCCTAATGGAAAAAAGGAAAAAAATATATGAAGAAAATATGCAGAGGAAAGACAAAGTCAGAGCTGAGAATATCCATACATCATTTTAAGAAGGTGTAGGTGTATGAGAATAAAGATCAGATTATTGTGAACAAAATTTTACTGAACATCAGTCTGAAACAACAACATAGAGTACATTTGTAAAGCAGAACATGAACACTACCGAATAGGTTATTTCAAGGCTCTATGAGACAGACCAGCTTGAAAAATATTGTATTAAGTCAATCACAGTCTCAGTGATAAATATCATTTTCTTGCAGGGCATGGTGGCGCACACCTTTAATCCTAGCATTTGGGAGGCAGAGGCAGGTGGATCTCTGTGAGTTTAAGACCAACCTGGTCTACAGAGTGAGTTCCAGGACAGCTGGGGCTACAGGGAGACCCTGTCTCAAAAATTTATTTTGGTCAGTTGAGGCAGTGAGCGCGGGGAGCGAGCTAGTTTAGCCGGCTTCCCCCCGGGGCCCCCTACGGCCTGGGGGCGGGGCAGCATGGGTCTCCGCCCTGAGAACGCTGGGAGCGACTGCAGGTGCCCAGGCCTGTCCAGGCTGCGACACCGTGGCGACCCGTGCAGGATGACATAGATGACGGCCGCCGCCCAACCCCCCCGCCTCCCACTCCCCCTAGGGCCCCCCCCGCCCCACGTCTCTCGGGCTCTGGCCTACAAGGACACGGTGACTCCGGGTGGCACCACATGTTGCTGGGCGCTGACATCCCTGGGAACTAGCCGCAGACCCCGCCTCCTCGGGGGCCTAGACTGAACAAAGTCTTTAAGGGTTCTGGAAGGTGAGCTGAGCCCGTGGCTGTGGCTGCTGCAGGGACAGGCAGCCAGCAGGTGTCCTCCCTCCGCCAGAGAGAAGCGGGGATGGGATGTGGCGCGTGCGCCCAGCTGAAATGCTCACGAAGGTCGAAGGCCTGTGTAAATAATATGAAAAAGCTGCTCTCAACCTTTCCCTTAACCTTTTACAAGAAAACTTTGGCGAAATCTGGACTTCTAGACGTAGAGATTGCAGACGGATGGTGAAGGAGAGGTAGGAAATGACGTGTGTGCGCCCAGTTGATTTGCTGTATGTATGTCAGAGACATGTCTTCTGGAAGTGACTTTGGAATGGAGTTGTTAGGTTGCCTCTAACAAGATCCAAGGAGCGACACTCACTCGTCTGTGTTCCGTAAGTCAGAAGATGGAGAGGAAGAAGGAAGAGGAGGAAGTCCAGTGCTGATTGGTTACGTGGAGACTTTTGTACAATTATTGCATTGCGTATGCATTGTATTCATTACAGTGTGTACATACATCTGTGTTGGTACATATGTATTTGACAATGCTAAATACTCTTTGGAACTATCTTATGTCTTTCCAGATGCTCTGAAGTGCCTGACATATTTTATAAGTAGAAGTAGTAAAATCATATTTTGTGCATAACTTTTTGTTAAAATTCATATAGAAATTCTGTTTGGGGAAGAATAGCGAAACCAGTCTTGAGTTGCACATGTTCGTACCCTGGTTCCCAGGGAAGGCAATGTAGGTTCTGAGCCAGCATCCTGGCAGCGAGGAAGAGGAATCATTGTCTCATTTTGTTTGACTTTGCTGTGAATATATTGTACATAAAGGACAAAGGTCCTGACATTCAACATCTAGTCTCTCCAGAGGTTAAAGAGGTTGCCAGTGTATGACAAATGTAGTTAGCAAGCTCATATTTTGTACATTTTGTGTTAAAATTCCTAGGAATATCTTCTCAAAATTTTGAGCATTCTAGCCACCTGGTTGGTAGAGAACAAGAATTCTGGGCCACAATGTTCTTATTTTGAAGACATTTTAAAACTTGTTATATGTATGTGTGCAGTTTATTAAAGACTGCTGTGTACATAGTGGACAAATGGTCCTTTCTTGAAACATCTAGTCTGTCTTGATGTTTAGAAGTGCCCAACGTATGTTAAATGTAGAGGTAGTAAAATATCACTTTGTAAATATACTTTTGCCAAAATTCATATGTAATACTACTGTCTTTGGGGAATGGAATTGTGAAACCACCTCCTTGTTCAGTGGGTTGAAGGAGGTGGAGGGATGCAGTTGTAAAACATAACACCCCAGTTTGTTCATGCTTAGACCTTTTCAGATGCCATTTTCTGTATGTTTTGTGGGGTTTTAAACTGTGTATATACTGTATATAATGGACAAATAAGTCCAAAATTTTCAACATCTAGTTTCTAGATGTTAAAAAGGTTGCCAGTGTATGACAAAGTAGTAAAATTAGCATATTTCGTACACTGTTAATTCATAGAAAGCTTTTTGGCTATGAATCTATTCAGCTTTTTCTCCGCATTATATCTGTCTATACTTAGTCCACTGATTTGAAGGCCGAGAGAAGGGACAAGAATGTGAGCCAAGGCCCAGATGGTTGGATTTAGAAGATGCCTCCAATTATAACCATTGTTGTGTGTACAATGCCGTGAGCATAGCAAATGTGTTCTTATTTGAAGTAGCTAGGCTTTCTAGATATATATTTTTTTGGACAAAATAAAAATCTTTATTTACAAATACCCTGTTCCTGGGGCTGGAGAGATGGCCTAGCAGTTAAGAGCACTGACTGCTCTTATAGAGGACCCGGGTTCGATCCCCAGCACGCACATGGCGGCTGAGAATCATCTTTAACTCCAGTTTCCAGAGGAATCCGACACCTTCTTCTGACGTCTGCGGCATTGCCTGACAGGGGTGCAGAAACCTGCATGCAGACAGTACATTCATACACATAAAAAATAAATAAAATAAAAAACCCCCCAAATACTCTGTTCCTTTAAAATCAACACGGAAAAGGATTTGGCTAAAATTTGTTAAAATCATAGGAAACAAAGAGTCTGCTAAAATCAAGATGATCTGGTGATATCCAAAACCCACAAGAATTCATAATCATCCACTTGAGGATGAGGACCCATGGAGAACTACCACATCACAGTGCCTGTGGCCCCTCTGCCTTCATTCATTGATTTTTTTTTCTTAAGTGAATGAGCAATTCAGGAATGTCCACATTGTATTCTGCTTTCTAACCATTTTACATAATGATAAGCTTTTATTTAATACAATATCAGATAAGAGATTGCTTCCATCCAGGAAAATGTATTGGGAAAATCACTTGCTCAAAGGAGCTGGGAATTCCAGGAGTAACACATAACTGGGGAAGCACTGTTGGAATACAGCCACACACTCTTATGAGCTGGTACTTAGGCTTTCTAGATATTTTGAAGTGTTTGATCTATTTAAAAGTAGAAATAGTTATAATACTTTGTAAATAGTTTGTAAAAACTGGGGAAATACTATTTGGAAATAGCACTGTTACACCCCCTCTGAGAACATTGTACTGGTTGTACTTGTTCAGGATTGAAGGAGGTAAGAGGGAACAAACTGCAAAAGATTTCATTAGCCTATACTAGAAATGTTTAGTTCACCCATCACCCTGTGTGCTCTATGCATTCATTTAACTTTGCTGTACTGTATATATTGTACATACTGGACAAATGCGTCCTAACTTTTATGATATCTAGTCTCTAGGTATTAAAGAAGTTGCCAATGTATGACAAAAGTAGAGTTAGTAAACTAACACATTTTGTATACTTTGTGTTAAACTTTCAGAGAAAGGCTGTCTTCTGATCTTCTGAAAAGGGCTGTGAAATTGCATCCTATGTAAGTGGCATGTGCCTATATCTGTGATATAGGAGAGAAGTTGGAAGAAATGACGAGTCCTGGGCCAGATGCTCTTATTAGAAGACACTTTCAGATATAGCCATTGTCACATGTGTATAGTTTATCCAACACTACTGTGTATATGGTGGACAAATTTTAAGTCCTTACTTGAAACATCTAGTCTTTCTAGATGTTTAGAAGTGCACAAAGTATGTTAAAAGTAGTTATAGACTTTTGTAGATAGTCTTTTGTTGAAATACATGGTGAAACACTGTCTGTTGGGAAATGGAGTGATGAAATCACTTCTGAGCAGCGTGTATTTGTGCTGGTTTGGGAAGGGAGGAAGAAAAACTATGAAGGGCCTAATACTAATATCATTGTCCCTTATGTGTGTTTTATTTTACAATGTATAGTGTATATAAAGGACAGACAAGTCCAGATATACAACATCTAGTCTGGCTAGACATTAAAGAGATTGCCAGTGTGAGACAGAAGTAGTTAGTGTACAAGCATGGTGGATTCCCTTTGTGTTTAAGTAGGAAACCATTTATGGAATTAAATTGCTAATATCCCCTCAAAACATGATAGCTCATAAGCCTGAGCCCTGGGTTGATAGTGATGGGAAAGTTTCTAAGCCAAGAGTGTTGCTAGTTAAAAGACACTTTCTGAATGTAGTCTTTGTAGGGTGTGTGAAGCTTATCTAGTGGTACAGTACAATATTGGGAAACCTAAGTTATTGCAAATTGCAAACATGTATTCTTAGACATTTAGAAGTGCATAGTGGGCTAGGTGTGATGGCACAGCACTTTATTCCCAGCACTTGGGAAACAGGTGGGTGGATCAAGCCAGCCTGATCTATATAGTGAGACCCTGTCTCAAAAAGAAGTGCATTCTGTATAATGGACTGGCAAGATGACTTGCTGCCAGGACGACCCCAAGTTCAGCCTCCAGGACCTGCAAGCTAGGAGAGAACTGACATTCACAGTAGTTTGTCCTTGACCTCCATACAAACACAGCGGCATGCAGCAGCCATGTGCATTCACCAATAAGTAAAGAACGCATTGCGGTGAAGATAAGAGGGCTAATAATGCCTTTTAAGGATTTTTTATTTCATGGGAATGGTTGCATTCAAGGAGTGGAATTGTTACACTTGCTGTATTGGCGAAGATGCTGATTGTACAAAGTGGCGGCAGTGGGGCAGGGAAAAGAATTGTGTAGAGAGGAGGGTCCTGTGCTTGCTGGTTGGTTCAGGTTGTCTAGCCAATGTTCCTGATGTTGTGGATTTCAGTTAACACTGCTGGGTATTAAAGAAAAAGTCCTAATGTGATAATGTGTTAGAAATAGCAAAATAATCTCTACAAATACCTTTAGTGTTTAGAAATGATTGTCTTCTGGAAGTGACCTTTGGTCATCCTTGAGGTAGCATCATCCTGAACTAAAGACACTGGAGTTGTGCAGAAGGATGGAAAAGGAAAGGGACATTTTTGCTACTATATCCACATCTAGATGAAAGTTTTCTGTAATAACCACATGTCTGTCTATATGTGTGGTTTTTTTGTAA
Organism: Rhizomys pruinosus; assembly: GCA_009823505.1. Lineage (NCBI taxonomy): Eukaryota > Metazoa > Chordata > Mammalia > Rodentia > Spalacidae > Rhizomys > Rhizomys pruinosus. The sequence continues at coordinate 165,746 of VZQC01004541.1, forward strand.
AGTACTTGTGTTTATTGTGCACAAAGTTTAATCCACAACATTCTAAGCTTCATAACTGATCTAAAGTGAGTGCATGGTGAAATGTAGAGCTGTAGCCTTTCTTTCCACCAACAACAAGACAACTGAAGAAGGCTACAAGGAGACCTCCTACTCACAATACGCCTCAAAAAAATAAACATACCTAGGACACAAACCTGAACCAAAGACACCAAAGATCTCTCAAAAAAATTTTAAACCCTTCGTCTGTGACTAAAAGGAAATTGGAAGGAGACATCCGAAGGATGGAAAAACTCCCATGCTCATCGATGCAAAATATAGTAAAAATGTCATATCTACCCAAACTTTGTACAGATAATGCAATCCCAATAAAATGCCTGCAAGTTTTCACAGCTTGGAAAAAAAAGTCCCTTACATTTCATTGAAACAAAAAGACCATGAATAGCCAAGAAACCCTGACGCAAAAAGTAGCAAACGGGGTTGGTGGGATCTGCTATACAGACTATCAAACTATCTACAGGGCTATAGTCATAATACACTTGGGACTGGCACAAAAAACAGACCTTTGACCAATGAACATAAACTGAAGATTCCAAACCATGAGCACAATACAATTTTCAGCCAACCTCAATATTTGACAAGGAGCCCAAGAAGACACAATGGAAGGACAACAGCATCTTCAGCAAGTGTGTTGGCAAAATCCGGATCACCACCTGTAGAAGATGAAATTAAACCCGCTACCTCCTGCCCTGTACAAAAAGTCAATTCAGATGGATCAAAGACCATCCCGTGAAAGCCCAAACTAAGAACTAAGCAGAACTGAATAGAGACGTCACAGGGGAGGAATTAGAGATGGCTGGAGAAACATTTTAAAAGATGTTCAATGTCACTAATATTAAGGAAATGCAAATTAATACCCCTCTAAAGGTATCTAATCTTCACCTCCTATAAGACTGATCAGGATCAAAGAAACAAATGAGAAACCAAGTGCTGGAGAGGTTGTGAGGATAAGGGGAACATTCATCCAATTCTGGTTGGAATGTAACCTTGTACAGCCATTATGGAAAGCAGTGTGGAGAACACCTTGGAAGACTCAAAGATGAGGCTTGCCAACTGGCCCAGTCATACCATTCCTGGGTATATGACCCACAAGACACATCTTACTCGGCAGAATACATGCACAGCTATATTCATAGCTAGCTTCTGTTCAACAATACAAAAGTGGAAACCACCCAAATGCCCCTCAACTGATGAGTGGATGAGAAAAATGTAGTACATTTACACAATGGATTCTATGCAGTGGTAAAGAAAGACACACTGTACCTTTGCAGGTAAATGGACTGGAGCTAGAACGACATTAATGCTTAAGTAAATGTAACACCAATCAGAAAAACAAATGACCATTGGTATCCCTCATTCTGTGGATGCTAGTACCAATCAATAACCCAGTTGTATTTCTATGGTGGGAAGGATGCATATTGGAAAGAAACATACACAGAAAAGACTGCATCAAAGAACTGCACTTAAATTGTCAACGCTGGAGAGGTGGGGGTTTGGAGAGGGACACCAGGTTCTATATTCATATAGAAATGTATATTTTAATTTATGTAGTTTACAAGTATCTAGTTTTGCCCAAACTCTATCTACAATTATATGGTATTTTAGTACTTAGTAATGGAGCGGCATGGCGGCCACAACTTTAATCATAGCAACTTGGAGGAAGAAAGGCAGGTGGATCTTTGTGGTTCAAGTGCCGCCTGTCTACAGCAGTGACGTTCCAGGACAGCTGGGGCTACAGGGAGACACCGTTAAAAAAAAAAACAAAAAACAAACAAAAAAAAAACAAAATAACTTGGATTAACATATAACCAAAGGTTTCTTAGCTAATGTTTGTGTTTAAGATCACTGTAGCATTCCCTTGACTTTCTGTGGTCGGTATTAATAGGGAATTAAGGGTTTGCTCCCTAAAGTGAACAAACATACAGGCTCGACCAAAACAGCTCGGTAAATTTCTGAATTGACCCATTGTTCCTGCTATAGGTATCATTACTACAATCGTCCGTTTTGCAGACTCATCTGGTCAAAATGAAAAAAACCTGAAAATTCAAAGGGGTAATTCAGGGTTATAATAAACCGTGTTTTGTAAAATTTTCAAATTTAATCGCAAATAACTAACTTATGGGAAAAGATTTGGCATGTTGCCCACAGTTTCAAACGTCAACCAACTTAATGGCGAGAAAAGCAAAAGAAACAGCTGATGCATTGTGCGTTTGTTACAAGAAATACCTAGCGAGTAAGTCTGGCCCATCTAAAATATTAAAAGAGAAAAGCCCTCAGACTGCTCAACAAGAAGGTCAAAGCATCTCTGTGGATCCTTTGTAACAACTGTTTTATAATGAATAACCTTACCTTCTAATGGCCACAAAGTTTTAAATGTGAGACTTTCTTACCATACTTTAAAAGAACAAAGAAAAACATGATGGTAAGAAGTCATTCTCCTAACTGTAAAATTAGAGCTGACTGTTATAGAGGTAATATCTTTATAAAACCAGTAAACTGCTTTTTTAATTCACTAATATACATAGGAATGTGAAAAGGGATTATTCTCTATTCAGAAACAAATATAATACTAAAGTTGTTTAAGCTGTGATTTAAGCAAAATAATTAATAAGAGGAGCTCTGAATATCAAGCAATGGATTATTTCTGCCAAGGAGATGTTGGCCAGGGGAAAATCCAGCCCCCCCCCAAGAGTAAATCTTCTTGCCTGTAAACTGGGATACCTGCTAAGATGAGAGCAATAAGGCCTGCTGTTAGAGACCTGATGTAAGCATGGGAAAGATGACGTTTGAGACCACTACTGCAAGTGTAACAGATGGCCCTTGGAATGCCAGAAAGTATCCAAAAGGCCACTAAACAATAAAGTAAATATTGGGGTCCCTTGAGTCAAGCACGTCCTCCTCCTCAGCATACAGCATACACCGTCACCTCCTTGAAATAATCTGTGCAAGCAGTGGCAGCCCATATGTTGTTATATCCCAAATTAATGGCTATTAGCTCTCTCTTGGACGGAAACAATTCATGGCTGATGCCACACGATAATACATCCTCTAGTGTTCAGAGCATGTTATAAAGTCACTAGTAACGACCTTGCCAGACTTTTTTAACAGACACAACTATAGATCATGCAATTAGCATAATTCATCCAAACCTCTGTTGTCTATACCCGTACAACCTACCATACTAAATAGTATTAGTGTTTATATACCATTATATTAACTTTTGTGCTTCATCAGTAGGAATTGACAATATGTATTATTGGGGCTGGAGAGATAGCCTAGCACGGTTAAGAGACCGACTGCTCTTGTAGAGACCCGGTTTGATCCCAGTACCCCACATGGTGCCTAAGAACCGTCTGTAACTCAGCTTCCAGGAAACTCCAGTTCCAGGGGAATCCCGAGACCCTCTTCTGACTCCCGGCATTGCACGACAGGGTGCACAACTACATGCAGACAGTACATTCATACACAGAAAAATAGAATAAATAAAATTAAAACACATTAAGAAATGTTATTCCTGAAAAACTTGTCAACCCATGAAAGGAAACCGCCTGAACTGATCAGTAGTCGCAATAGACATCTCCAAAGAATGTTAGCTTTTTTGCTTCTCACCCACCTGTGCACCCTTTTCTAAACCTAGGGAAAATCTAATGGGAAGAATGGGGCGGTGTGCTAGAATGTAAGGGCTGTGATTGGGGTGAATGGTGAAACTACAGCAATATAGACTGGACACTTATTTGATCAACATGATTGTGCATAGAAGCCCTTCCAGCTGGATGGTGGGAGCCTTGGGCTGTGTAGGTTTGGGCATAGGTGCTTGCAAATTGGTTTTACATGAAGGATGCTTTGTACTCATAACATTACTTATTGTTAACAAATGAAATAAAAAAGAAAACATCCTAACGTGGAAATGTGTTAGAAATAGCAAAATAATCTTTATAAATACCTTTAGTGTTTAGAAGGGACTGTCTTCTGGAAGTGATCTTTGGTCATCCTTGAGCTGGCATCATCCTGAACTGAAGACACCAGAGTTGTTCAAAACACGATGGAAAAGGAAAGGGACATTTTTGCTACTATATCCACATCTGGATGAAAGTTTTCAGTAATAACCATGGGTCTGTCTATATGTGTGGGCCTTTGTAAAGTATTTGTGTTTATTGTGCACAAAGTTCAATCCACAACATTCTAAGATTTATAAATGATCTAAAGTGAGTGTATGGTAAAATGTAGAGCTAGTGACATGGCCAGCTTATGACTGTGTCTGCATGAACAGAAAAGATTGCTCGACACAAAGGATTGTTCTTTCACCTCTGGATGGTGTGAGCCAAGACATGTTCTGGCACTGGAGCACCAGAGGGAAGCTTGTAGGGAGAGATCTGCACAGATGTGTCCATGCTGGTGTTCATGTATCTTCTGGTTACACCACAGGAATGCATTCATTCATCTTCTTGAGAATATTTTACTGTACAGATCTAATGGTAAATTGAACACTGTGTTAACTGTAGTCTCTTGCTTTATGTTTCCTTGTAAAGTGAGCATCAAGGGAATGCAGACTTTAATTGTAACTTTGCCAGTACTTCTATCTATAGGCCTGCTGCCATTTTTGTCTTCTGTGAAATTTTTATTGCCGAGGAAGACAGGATTACAATTTGTCTGACAGACTGAGATGGCCTGGTATATTCTTGGTTATCAAAATACTCATGTAGTGTGGAGTTTTTGAGTTAGTGAATATTCACAGTGTGTGGGAAAGCATGATACATATTGTACAGTCTCAATTACCTAAATGTGTACACACGAAGGATCTAGAAGGACACATCCAACTGAGGTGCATGTGACTGGAGGATTTTGTTCTTGGCTTCTTGCATTTTGTTTTCTGTAATGCACATATTTAAAAAAAACAATAAAGATGCTTTTAAAAACTTAAAAAAAGACAACTTAGTACTGGCAAAAAAACAGACCTTTTGACCAATGGTACAAAATTGAAGATCCAAACTTGAACACATACAATTTCAGCCACCTCATATTTTTTTTAGCCACCTCATATTTGACAAGGGGGCCAAGAGGACACAACGGAGGAAAGACAGTATCTTCAGCAAGTGTTGTTGGCAAAACTGGATCATGGATTGTAGAAGAATAAAGTTAAACCCCTACCTCTCACCCTGTACAAAAGTCAACTCCAAATGGGTCAAAGACCTTGTGATGGTTAATGTTGGATTCCTAACATCTTGTCAATGAGCAAATCATAAATTGTATATAGCTATATATTCGTCTGTTCTGCTTCTTTTTCTTTAGAGAAACTGACAATACAAAGGCCAACAGCTTCTGGAGGAAGATAGTCATTAGAAAGGTTAACCACTCTGTGAAGAATTGGGTTTTTAAAAAAAAAAGGTATACTTAAAAACTAACATATATTATATAGAAGAGGTATTTATAGTAGAGATTTATACACAATACAAAATAAACTCATATAAGTTAATGGACTTGCTTTTGAACAGCATTTTAGTGTTTCTCAGCCATCTTTTTTTCACTCTTTGTGATTCTCCGGTTCAGGTCTTTGCTCCATTTTTTGAGTGAGTCAATTGTTTTTCTTTCTGTTGTCTGGTCGTGAGTTAGATTTATATATTCTGTGACAATCAGTTGCTTTGTCAAGATGTTATCTTCGCATGGAAGGTTTCCTCCCACTCTGTGGTTTTCTCTTCACTGTCCTAGTTTTCTTTATGTATGTACAGAGAGCTTTTCAGTTTAAATGAGGGTCCTATTTGTTAATTATGTTAATTTTTTTGCGGCAGCTCCTGTCTGATTTAGGAGTCTTTTCCTCACACCTATGTCTTGTAGGCACTGCTGCAACTTTTTCTTCATTACCTTCAGAGTTTGGGTTTCAGTATTGAGGTCTTATTGTCAGGGTTCTCTAGAAAAGAAGCACAGAGAACAGGCGAATATATAGATATATACCAATTTAGATTTGCTCTATGGACAGGAGTGCAGGAGTCCAACCAGTAGTCGCACCACGCTGGAGAGGCGAGACTCAGGGAACTGTCTCAGAGCCACAAGTCTGGCATGTCCTCAGTAAGTCCCAATCTGGTGCTGAAGGCCTGATGGATTCAGGAGATCTGCCCAGTTCCAGTACACGTCTGGGATCTGAGGGTTGACACAGTCAGCAAGAAACAACTCACCAGTAAGAGAGGCAAGCCACAGGAAAAAAAGGACCAGCTCCCTCTGCAATGGCCTTAAATACTGCCTGCTGCAGAAGGTAATACCACATTTGGGGTGGGCACATCAGGTTGAGGTGGTCCAATACCAAAGATCCTTTTTTCTTATTTGTTCCTTAGTCCAGTAAAGTTGACACCCCATNCCTTGTATGCACGGGTATGTTGATCAATCAAGGATCCAGACTATATTGCCTGGTAGTCTCATGATTTCACCCCGTATCTTCTCCAGCCTTAACAATCTAACCACACCTCCTCTTCTGCCAGTTTGTCCCTAGCTTTGGGAAAGGGGCACTATGGGCGTTGGGAGAGAAAACAAGTCTAATTCCTTTGGAGTTTTTCCATTTCTGGAACCTCCAGTCTGTTTCATTTGTTTCCTTCATGGATTGACAGCTTTCCCAGTGTACCTTTTTTAGTCATACTAACAAAGCACAAGGCTATTGGATATACAGGCAATTTAAGCAGTACCCGATTATTATTCAAGCTAAGCTGTGAGCATAAAACACAGATATAACACAGCATAAAACACAGATGCTTGGATGGTATGCTAATCCACAACTGTGGTTTCTCTATAAATAGGCGGGACAAGTTCTTATTGTGGCTGTTAACATTCTCCTAACCACTAGAGGAATAAGATTGTGGCATCTGCTGTGAGTTTATTCCTCCAAGGAGACAGCTTATTATAGCCAAATAGATTTGATATTAAGACACTTTGGTTGCCACTGTTGCACAGTTATCTCCAGGCTGTTGAGGTTGTAGCTGATATTGACGGAGTCTTGCTTTGTCTAGGGAGACATTTATTTTGCGTATTGCATTTTAGTGGCCTTTTTGGGTAATGCTCTCTAAGCATTTCAGAGGTCACTATGTACACTAAGCAAGTTTGTCTTATAATATTTTTCATGCTCACACCAGGTTTCGACAACAGGGACTTACTGGATTTCTCCTTGGCCTATATCCCCTTTATAGGCAAAAGGCCTTTTATAATGGTGGGGGGCCAGGTTTGAAATCCCCTAGCCAACATCTCCTAGGCATAATAATTCATTGCTGATTGTCAGAGCTTTCCTGTAGTAAAATATTTTGCTTAATTACAAAACTTATTAATACCACTTAACTATTATTTGTTTCTGAATAGAGAAATATCCTTTTCACAGTTCCTATGCCTATCAATCAATTAATACGTTATGCCTGTTTTATAGGAAATTACCCACTGTAACAATTGGCTCTAGTTTTACAGTTAGGGAGTGTTTCATTACCATCCATATTTTTTCTTGATTCCTATTAAAGGAGATGGGTAGGAAGGTTTCTCAGCATCTTGGAAGGTAAACTTTCATTAGGGCCCATTATAAAAAAGTCAACCCCAATATTATTTCAGAGAGAAGCTCAGTGTCTGTGTTTCAGGCAGTCTGAGGTTCCTCATTCCTTAATGTTCAGATGGGTCGACCTCTCTGCTGGCATTCCCCAGTTCATCCTCCACAGCCATAAGCTGTATTGTTTTTTCAGGCATTTAGAATTTTGTGATTTTTACCTGTGAACATAAATTCCCTCATTGGTTTAGTCAAGGATCATAAAAATTGAAAATTTATCTATAGTTTTGGAACACAGAGTTTTCCTTTTTTATCCCAGAAAGGATAGTACTCCACCTTCCCTACCTCCTCTCTTTTTTTATTTTTTAGGTTTTATTGTTTTGACCTTATTAGGATGCCTAAGTTGTAATATTCATACCCATAAACAGGAGCCAAAGAATAAGCTTTCATTAAATTTACCCCAAACTGTTTTTCATTGACTGTATGTTTACTTTATTTTGGGGAAGGGAAATTTTAAGCTTTACTCCTTTAAATTGCTCTACAAGTAAAAGAAAGTGTTTAAATGTGATGTTGTGTAATTCATAAAAAAAAATATAGGACATTTGTATTATACCTTAACCCAATAAGAATTATAAATAAAACAATTAACATTTATATTCCCAATTAGTTCAAATTTATTACCATTTCCACAAAAACCTACACCTAATTTAACTAATCTAAACAATTTCACTAAGCCTTAAAATATCCTATTCTTGGTGGATAAAGCTTGGGCAGATTTGAGTTTATCCTGCTAAATATTTACCCAAATAAAACATTTTGCTCTTTAAGGCTATATGACTGGACTAAGACTTCTTATTATTTGGAAGTAAAAATTTTAAGCTTAATTCCTTTTAAATTTTCCTACAAGTAAAAAGAAACAGGTACACTGTGATGTTTGTACTATTTCAGAAAAATTATCAGAGGACCAAACCCAATTTATTCAAACTATAAATAAAAACAACTAGCATTTTATATTCCCTGTTAGTTCAAATGTCAGTTATCTAGCTCCTTTTCTTTTTTTTTTAGTACGAAGACATTCCTTCAGTATAAAACCAATTTCAAGCGTTGTGCCACCCCACAGCCCAAGCCTCCCACCATCCCAGTGTTGCAGGGGCCTTGAAATGTTCAATCAGTTGATCAAATAGTCCAGTCCTAGATATATTGTCATAGTTTTATCCGTCACCCCAATCGCAGCCCCTTACAATTCTACCCTCCCCTCTCCACAGATTTTCCTTAGGCCTTAGAATTTGGGCACAGTGTGGACGAGAAGCACAAAGTCTTACTTTGTCTGGAGAATGCGTTTTTGGACTCTATCAGTTTCAGGCTGTTCCTTTGCTGGGCTGACGATTGCCCAGGACAGCTTTCAATCCTACTAATGAGCCACAAGCAATTAATATATACAGTATTTAACATTGACTCTAGTTACTATGTGTAGTGTTACTTTGGTGATATGACACAGATGTTTGGATGGTTGTTAATCCCGGGAATTACTTTTTTTTCTCTATAGAGAAGATGACAAGGCCTCTTACTTTGTTCGTGTATAAATCTCCTAATCACTATGGGTATAAGCTTGTGGCAACATCCATGATTTGTCCTCCCAAGAGAGAGCTAATAATTAATTAATTGGGATATACAGACATATGGCTGCCACTGCTGCAGATTATCTCCAAGCAGGTGAGGTGTAGCTGATGTTGTGGGAGGAGTTTGGCTTGACTCAAGGAGACCCAATATTTGACTTTATTGTTTTGTGGCCTTTGGTCAAACTCTTCTGGATTCCAGAGACCACATATACACTTCAAGTGCGTCTCAAAATCTACCATGGCTTACATCAGGTCATTACAGCACGCGGTAGGGCCTTTTCACCTCTTTTCTTGCAGTATCCCAGTTTTACAGGCAAGAAGCCTTACCTTCTTGGGCGGGGGTGGCTTGGGTCCCCTGGACCAACATCTCCTGTGCAGAAATAATCCATTGCTTGCTATCAGTAGCTGCTTTATTATCTTATATTTTTTAACTCACTACTAAAAACTTATAGTATTTATATTTATTTCTAAATAGAAATAATCCTTTTCACAGTTCCTATGTATATTAGTCATATTAAGAAAAGCAGTTTACTGTTTTATAAAGATTATCCTCTAAACATCAGCTCTAAATTTGTCGTTAAAGAATGACTTCTTACACCTCTGTTTTTCTTCTTGTTCTTTTACAAGAGTATGGTAGAAGTCTCTACATATTGAAACTTGCTCGCACTTAGAAGGTAAAGTTTCTTGGACTACTTAAACAAATTGTTACACTAATGGATCCCAGAGATGCTTTGATGCTCGTGTAGCGTTCTGAGGGCTTTTCTTCCTTTAGTGTTAAGATGGGTGAACTTCTCTGCTTGTATTTCTTGGTACACCCTACACTGGACTCCTGATTGATCAACATGCCTGTGCAAACAAGCTTCTCCAACTGTACTATGGGAACCTTGGGTTGTTCAAAATTTGGACATAGATACTTGCAAAATGCACCAATTATCTGATTGTATGACATAATGAGTGACATCAATGCTATCTGCAAACAACTGTGTCATTATATTGTAGAATCCCTTAAAAATAAAAAAAATAAAATAAAATAAATAAAAATAAAAATCAGTATACTCAGAGCCCCTACAGTTCTCAACTTAAAATCTCACATAGACCCAGGATCTTTTTTACATGCTGGACATTTAACTTGGACTCCGTCAGGAAACTCAGGAGCTTCCTTGGTGTTCCAAAGCTCTTAATGAAAGGATGGAGGATAAGTTGCCTCTTCTGCACATTCTGACCTGCAGTCCTTCCCCAGGAAGTCTTCTAACATTGAAAGTCAGAGACCAAGGTCTTGGTTCCTGTATCTGCTCTGCAAGGGACCTGTCCATTCTGAGCTGCCAACCTAGCTTAGGCACTCCCTTTCTGGGTAGGATCAGCACTCTGGTACTTTGAGGGGCTGTCGCTGGGACCTGTAGCAGTTGCTTGAGGCAGAGTACCTCCAGAAAGTTTGTTGGGATGTGTTGTACTAGAATATGTGGCAGGAACGAAATCCAGGTCACTCTCTCTCTAGCATCCATATCAGCTAGAGACCTAAACAATGTACAAAATACAGCCACTGGGACCTCGGTATTGGGGAACGTAGGAAGAGATGTTCTCATGACTATATATCTGAATACCATGGGTTCTTGGAGAGTGGTCACAAAGGTGGCTCTGCTTGTGCACACCTCCCTTTTGGTTCCCCTGTGCCCCCATTTTCCTGGTAGACAACCCTCCAAGGAAGTGCCAGTCTCTTTCACACTGTTCAAGAATTGACCACACCAGAGCAGGTTCTCCTGGGTTTTGCTTACCTCCTAGGGACATAGGCCTTCCAGAGTACAAAACCTTCCTTCCATAATTGGTACTAAGATTTCAAAGAAATTCTCCTTTCAGAGCCCATTTCCTGGTCTCATGAAATGACCTCATTGGGTGATGGGGTTATTCATTCATTCCCCAGGTAAGAACTGAGTATGTCTGATGTTCCATGACATTTCATCTCCTATCTTTCTCTCTTAAGGGTTATTTGCTCATATCTAGCTCTAATTATCCAGTAACATTTTTTTCCCTTTCGTTCAGCAGTAATGATTAAACACTCAGGACCTTATATGCAAGTCTTTTTTAAAAAATAGGTTTATTGATGTTTTGTGTATCATCTTTCATCATCTTTCAGTCCAAATTAGACACATTCCCCTCTCCCTGCCCCCGAACCCACCCCAGCTCATGCATTCTGTCATACATGTCTTGCATCTTTCTCTCAGTCTTTCCAAAGTTTTTCTCTGCAGAGGCTTGTTGTTTTGGGCAGAATTTAACTGTATCAGTCAGTTCTTTGATCTAGTCCTTATGCTGTTGTTCCCTCCCCTTTGTATTGTTCCAAAATATGCCTATATAACCATCACATCTGTACTAAGAATATGACCTCTGAGAATAAACTGTATGTTAATTAAAAAAAAGATGTCCCTGTAACAGCCCTGCAACAGGAGACTAAATGGACAGTGAGCATCTATTTAACATGCTACCTCATTTTTCCTGGGAGATTACATCAAGTTCAGCCTGTCAACAATGCCCTACCCTGTGGTGACCTCAGGAGGGAATGTGACCTTCCAGTGCATCTCACAGACTATGATAAATTCATTCTGACCAAGGAAGATGAGTTCTCCAGCCCACTGGACTCACAGTATATACACTCAACTAGGCAGTTCCAGGTGCTGTTCCCTGTGGATCCCTTAATCCTCAGCCACAGAGGGACTTTCAGGTCTTATGGTTACTACAAGAAAAATCCACTGGTGTGGTCAGAAGCCAGTGAACCTTTGCAAGTATACATCTCAGGTGAGGATGCCCCAGCACTGACACACTATTATTTGGAAATTATCTCAAATGTTATGTAGATGCATGAGTGCCTCATGAGTTCTTCAAATGTTTACTAATTTGAGATTGATGCCTTCAGTGCTGCTTATTTGTCATTCATTAAGTATACCTAAGAAGCCTCTTGGTGTTGCATGTATTGACTTCACTTCATTATTCCATAACAATGTCTCCTTGCCGCTTCTTTTCAGCCAGTGTTTGAGGATTACCAGTAAAAACCACGTCAAATACAATAAAATAGGAATTTCTCATTTTTTGATTACATCCTGCCATGTATTCATTTATATGGGGATACATTATATAAAGCCAATTTCACAGAAGCATTCCTGTCCTTTTGGTAAATAATAACATTCAAGCCCTCTCCTGCCTCCTGCCTCCTGCTAAGACCACATTTTCCCACTCGGTCTCATTTCCACTTAAATGTAATGTTTGTTAAAACTGTGATTTAACTTGACTCAAACACAAGTTTTTACTCATGTAAAAATAGGAACAAATTCAAATAAAATACTACACAGAACCCTGTAAAAGCAGAGAAGGGATTCATCCTGTTGTTCACGAAGTTGTATGATGAGACCAATGTGAATTTACAGGAAATAAGAAGTATAGAAAATTAACATGTGGAGCTCATGGAAAACACCGAGGTCACTTCAGCTCTTCTCACATCCTCTTTTTCTGTTCTCAGAATCAGCTGAGACCATCAGGCTATCGCAAAACATATCCAAACACAAGAGGTGAGTAAAAGTAACTCTCATTTATGGGGCTGGTCACAGAGGGTGGCACCCTGCCCAGGGGGAGAGGGTGCCTGTGTGAATCATCTGTGTTCTGATCTCTGCGACCTCTTTATCCAGGGAGAGAGGGTGCCTGTGTGAATCATCTGTGTTCTGATCTCTGTGACCTCTTTATCCACAACAAAAGCCTCACATCCCCGGGATCACACAAAGGAGAATATCATCAGGATGGTCATGGCTGGCTTTGTCCTTGTGGCCCTTGGGATACTGCTGTTTGAGGCTCAGTACAGTCAGAGGAAGACCCAGCGTGCAGCCCGGAAGTGAACAAAAGACACAGCAATGTGCCATTCCTGGTGGCAGAGTCCGTGAAAAAAATCTGAAGGTTCGAGGTATTTTCATAAGAAAATCTAGTTCCTAGGTTTGAAGACACTTGTTAGAGAATGTCTCGGTATTGAACACACTGGGTTCAGGGAAGTTCTGGCCATGGGTATAGAGAGGGTTTCTACCACCAATGAATTGTCCTTCCCTCCTCACTCCAGCCTGTTACTGATGGTCCTCTTTCCTTAGTCTAGGACCTGAGGGAAGATTCTGTCCATCAGCCAGCTGAGATCCTCACCTCTGTCACTTTCTGCTTCCCTCATTCAGGGACTATTTTCCTTTGCTTTAAATCAGCACATCACACATTTATATTGTAATTCTCCGTGTTTTGTATGTGAACAAAAAACTTGACTCTGATAAGAAAATATTCAGCAAAAATCAGAGTCTAGAATTAAAAAAAAAAAAAAAAGCTGGGCATGTTGGCTCACGCCTTAATCCTAGCACTTGGGAGGCAGAGGCAGCTGGATCTTTTTGAGTTTAAGGCCAGCCTGGTCTACAGAGCGAGTTCCAGGACACCTGGTGCTACAGGGAGACCCTGTCTTGAAAAGACCAAAAAAAAAAAAAAAAAGGAAAGTCTCTCGACTAAGGCTCTAATTATGAAGAGCAATAAGAATGGATGATTATTTAGGATCCAAATCATTTCCAGAAAACCTCAAGAATATGTAGTTCAGTGAGCCCTGTAGGGAAATAGAATCATACCTAATGCTGGAGAGATCAGAGGAAGAAAATCTAGACATAGATTTTCAGCATCTTCACACATACATGTGAACAAGTCAATGAATGAAACAGGTATTCAGGACAGGTGAAGAAAATCTGCAGAAAAGCTTTATTAGCACAGCCTACTTTAGAAGGTAGTGTTTCATCCAGATATCAGAAGGTTCAGATGTTCTATTTATCACATTGAAAAGAGACATTAACTGTCATCACTTTGTTAATATCTCTGACTAAATATATTAAAATAATGTGATCTTTTCACTCTCAAGGTCATTTATGGCTGCTAGTCATTATGCAGTGCTTTAAGATAGTAGTATGCTCAGAGTCTGAAACGTAAGGCAGACTTTTATAACCTCTCGGTAATGATCCTGTTTTTCCATGGATTCGATCTACTGTCATTTTTCTTACTGTTCACTTTTTCCTTCTCCTATCATACCATCACCTGTCTCCCTCTCTGCTTTGTAGTTAACCATTCTCCCACAGGCAAACACAGATATTAAATTGGAATCTTTTGGTTCTGGAACTAGCTGGATAGAAATCTGGAGTATATTTTTCTATACACGATACCATGTATTTTTAATACCTACAGAATAATAAAGTATTCCTTAATGGAGTTTTTCATTGACGAAACAATGGCACTGTTGATAAAGTACTGTTTTCTGCCAGATTGCTTTATATTCTGTGAAAACATTGCAAGCTTAATGAATAAATACATGTCACATTAAAAAGCCTAGACTTCAATTCTGTCTACACACATAGGAAACAAAGTGTCTTAAGTGTGTCAGTGAAATTATATTAAATAAAACTGTGACAAAATTGTACCCACAGACAAATAGCTCCCATCTGGCTGGTGAGGAGATCACGGAGATACCCTGTAATGAACGATTAACAACTCCTTTCCCAGAGAGAGGGCACTGAGAGAAACAAGATTTGCTTCTTATCCGTGAGGTCTCCTGGCTGGCTTTTGTTTAAATGAGCCTCTCTAGAACAACTGTGATTTTAATTTTCTATTTATGGTGACCTAAGTCAAGTGTGTTTGTGCTCCTGCCTTCACTATGGAGCTGAAAAGTTCTTTACATAGCACATCACAGACTTGTCACATGACTTTTCATAACACACATTACACACACACACACACANTAAGTTTTCATTAGGACTCATTATAAACTAGTTGTTACATGTAGGGATCCCAGAGGGGTTCGATTGTTTATGGCAATCTGAGGCCTTTTCTTTCCTTTTCTGAATGTTCAGACGGGTCCAGACCTTTCCGTTGCCACTTTTGGTACATCCTACTCAGTGCAAAACCTGATATCTTTTCTTTCTCAGCCGGTAAGTTGGTTGCGTTTTGTCCTGTTGAAACAAACAAATTTTTCCCATAGTCGTTTTAAGATTTGAATTGCTACAGGGTTGATGATAAAAGGTTTCATGTCTTTCTGTATCCCCCCCCCTTTTTTTTAGCGTATGAGTTCCCAGAAGACAAGTTGTATTATACATGACTATAGGTGGAGTCAAGGCACAGATTTCATCAAATTCACCCATGTTGTTTTGGGTGACCTATTACCGTCCGCACCAGCTACACCTCACCTGCCTGGAAATACTGTGCAGCAGAGAGAGGCAGCCATGTGCCTGTATATCCCAAATCTAATTGGCTATTGGCTCTCCCCTTGGAGAAACAACCCATGGCTGATGCCACAAGCTTACATCCTCTCCAGGTTAGGAGATGTTATAAGCCACATAGAGAACCCTATCATATTTAACAGAGGGAAAAAATTGTAATTCATGGATTAACCTATCCAAACATGTGTCTATGCTAACAGTAACCTACCATAACAACTATTGTGCTGTTAAATACCTATATATCTAATTGCTTGTGCTTCTTCATTAGTGGATCGAAAGGTTATTCCTGGACAAACTGTAAGCCCATGAAAGGAAACAGCCAGAATTGACCAGAGTCCAAGTCAACAGTCCAGAGAGTGGGACTGTTTTACCTTCTCATCCACCTGTGCCCCTTTTCTAAGCCTAGGGAAACAACCTGCGGAAGAGGGGGCATGGTAGAATGTAAGGGCTGCGATTGGGGTGAATGGTGGATGGTGAAACTACACGCAAATGTAGTCTGGACAACTCATTTGATCAACTTGATTTGACAAACAACCTATCACCCCCCCACTGGATGGTGGGGCTGTGGTGTTTGGCACAACAGCCTGGCAGATAGTTTGCATGAAGGATGCTTGTACTCTGGATTATCACTTATAGCTCAAAATGGGGAAAAAAACTGAGAGAAAGATGCAGGACAGTTATGGCAGAATGCATGATCTGGGATGGGGTGGGGGTGGGGGGGGAGGGAAAGGGAAATAAGCCTGAACTGAATTGGAAAAAATGTATGAAATGCACAAAGCATCAATAAAAACTAATTCAAAAAAAAAAAAAAGAAAATATAATCTTCTTAAAAAGCAAATCTCTTCATTGCCACCTACCTAATTTTAATGCATTACCAGATGTGTGAATTTCAGTACTGATAAAAACTTATTTTTTAAAAAATTCATTTTTCCATTACTGGATTTCAAAAACAACCAACATGTTCAACAGTGCATCGTCTTGCTATAACTATTGATAACTTCCATGAATTTACTTTTGTAAAGCAATTTCAGTTTCTACATATACAATCATGTCATCTGCGAACAATGAAATAATATGGGAACACTTCATTTACCTTACTTGCCTTACTGCATTGGCAAGACATCAAGCACAAGGTGGAAAATACACAGAGAGAGGGGACATTGTGCCACATTTGTCCTGATTCAATAAAAGTGTCTCATTGCTCTTATTAAGTTATTTTGCGATTTCTGTCCAGTTTATTATCAAACTTCTTCAGACAGAGGATGTTCCATACTACTTATTTACTGTGAGTATTCATGATGGATCAATGTCCTTAGAGTGCATAACTCTAATTCTTACATGTACAGTGCAAGGGCTACAGTTAAGTTCAGGATGTCAGCTAAGAGGGACCAGAGAGACTGTGAGACCAGGACACCTGGTGCTAGACAGCAATTTGCACACATGACAGAGAAGCCATGCTCATGAAATCTCAACACTGTGGTTTCCTAAATAAAACCTGTGTAATGACAGAACCAACTGACATTACCACATAGATGGGGAAATTTTATAAGTTCACACCCCTAGAAGAGGAGCTACTACTGGCAGCTAATGGCTGCTGAGAGATGGATGTTCAGATTTATCCAGGGCTTGTATGTTCAATCAAGTTGATCAAATGAGTGTCCAGACAATATTGCTGTAGTTTCACCATTCACCCCAATCGCAGCCCTTACATTCTACTACACCCCCTCTTCCACAGATTTTTCCCTAGGCTTAGAAAAGGGGCACAGGTGGATGAGAAGCAAAACAGTCTACTTTCTCTGGAGCTGATGTCTTGGACTCTGGTCAGTTCTGGCTGTTTCCTTTCATGGGCTGATGGTTTGTCCAGGAATAACCTCTCGATCCTACTAATGAAGGACAAGCAATTAGATATATAGGTATTTAAACAGTACTAATAGTTATGGAAGATTACTTTGGTGTAGATACAGATGTTTGGCTGGTATGTTAATCCATGAATTACTTTTTTTTTTTCTGTTAAATGTGACAGAGTCTTACTGTGTCTTATAACATTTCCTAACCATTAGAGGATGTAAGCTTGTGGCATCAGCCATGGGTTATTCCTCCAGGGAGAGAGCCAATAGCCAATTATATTTGGGATATACAGGCATATGGCTGCCTCTACTGCACAGTATTTCCAGGCAGGTGAGGTGTAGCTAGTGCTGATCAATGAGACTTGCTTGACTCAAGGGGACCCATATTTGTTTTATTGGTTTAGTGGACTTTGGTAACACTCTCTGATATTCCAGAGGCCATCTGTACACTTGCATGTGTGGTCTCAATATATCTTTTCCATGTTAACGTCAGGTCTTCAGCAGCAGGGCCTTATTGCCTCTCTTCTTGCAGGTATCCCAGTTTAGAGGCAAGGAGTCTTTACATTTTGTGGGGTCTTGGATCCCCCGGCCAACATCTCCTTGGTAGAATAATCCATTGCTTATGTCAGAACTCCTGTGTTAATATATTTTGCTTAAGTGCATAGCTTAAGGAGAATTTAGTATTATATTTGGTTTTGTATAGAGAATAATCCTTTTCACAGTTCCTATGTCTATTAGTCAATTAAAGAAGGCAGTTTTACCATTTTAAAAGAGATTACCTCTATAATAGTTGTCTCCAATTTATAGTTGGAGATCAACCTCATCATCATCATATTTATCCTTGTTCTATGGGGGGTAGGTTAGAAAGTGTCTCATATTAACACCTTTGCAGCACCTAGAAGGTAAGTTTTGTTAGGACTCATTATAAATAGTTGTTACAAGTAGGATACACAGAAGGGTTTGAAGTTTGTAGCAATCTGAGGCTTTTCTTCCTTTCAATGTTCAGACCGGCCAACCTTTCTGCTGGCACATTCTGGTACATTCTACTCAATGAAAAGCTGTATCATTTCTTTCTCAGCCGTTAATTTGGTGACATTTTGACCTGTTGGAACATACAAATCTTTTCCCATAGTTAGTTTTAAGATTTGAATTGCAAGGTATTTGATGAAAAGGTTTCATATCTATCTGTATCCCCCCCCCTTTTTCTTTTCTTTTTTTGGGGGGGGGTTTGTTTTTTGACCCAGGAGTCGCCAGGAGGCAGTTGTAATATACATACCTATAGGGTGGAATCAAGGCACAGATTTCATCAAATTCACTCATGCTGTTTTGGGTGACTGTATGTGATTAACTTGGGAAGCAAAGTTAATTTTTACATTAAATCATCTTGTAGGTGAAAGAGAATGCTACAAGGTGATACTGTACAACAGAGAAATTATAGAGAACATTTGTATGTGCCAATCCCAAAGTTATTGTTATACAGATTTTATGTAAAACAAATGTGGACAACAATTTATGTCTCCATTTAACTCAGATGCATTTCCGTTTTTATCAAAGCCTGTAAGCCAATGTTGTTTAATATACACATATTTACTTTTACTAAGTCCTAAAGCACCATGTAAGCTGTAGGCAGAGTCTGGGCAAAACTGGATACTTGTTGAACTCACGTCAATTAGATGTGCATTAATTGAATATACACCTGTGTCCCTCTCCCGCCCTTCCCAATTCATCCACTCAGTCAGTTTTCTGATGCAGTCTTTCTGTTGTTGTTCTTTTACTATGCATCCCTCTCCATGAGAAATATTTATATCTGGGTTATTGGCATTAGCAACCACATATGAGGGACCATTTTTCTTTTGTTTTTCTGGGACTGTGTTACTTCACTTAACATAATGTCTTCTACCTCCATCCATTTACCTGCAAAGTTCATGATGTTCTCCCTCTTTACCACTGGATAGAACTCTATTGTATACATGTACCACATTTTCTCTATCAACTCGTCAGTTGAGAGGCACCTGGGCTGGTTCCAGCTTTTTGCTATTGTGAACAGAGCTGCAATAAACATAGCTGTGCATGTATCTCTGCAGTGAGATGTGTCTTGTGGGTATTTACCCAGGAGTGGTATGACTGGGTCAAATAGCAGGCTCATTTTGAGTCTTCTAAGGGTTCTCCACCCTGCTTTCCATAGAGGCTGTACAAGTTTACTTTCCCACCAGCAATGGATGAGTGTTCCCCTTTCCCCACAACATCTCCAGCACTTGGTATCATTCGTATTCCTGATCCTAGCCAGTCTTATTGCAGTAAGATGATATCTCAAAGTGGTTTTAATTTGCATTTCCTTAATTATTAGCGATGTTGAGCACTTCTTAAGATGTTTCTCGGCCATCTATATTTCCTCCTCTGTTAAATCTCTATTCTGATCTTTGCTCCATCTTTTGAGTGATCCATTTGTTTTATTTCTTCTTTGTTTTTTGAGTAGCTCGTATACTCTGGAAATTAATGCTTTGTCAGATGAATCTGCAGTGAAGGTTTCCTCCCACTCTGTGGGTATTCTCTTCACTTCCTTGATGGTTTCTTTTGATGTACAGAAACTTTGGAGTTTAATGAGGTCCCATTTGTCAATTGTCGATTTTATTTCTTGTGCAGCTGCTGTCTGATTTAGGAAGTCTTTTCCTATGCTTATGTCTGTAGACTGCTGCCACGTTTCTCTTCTGTCACCTATAGAGTTTGGGGTTTCACGTTGAGGTCTTTGATCCATCTGGAGTTGACTTTTGTACAGGGTGAGAGGTAAGGGTTTAATTTCATTCTTCTACATGTGATTATCCAGTTTTGCCAACACCACTTACTGAACATGATTTCTTTCCTCCATTGTGTCTTCCTGGTCCCCTTGTTAAATATGACATGGCTGAAATTATACGAGCTCAGGTTTGGATCTTCAGTTTTATTCCGTTGGTCAACTGATCTGTTTTGTGCCAGTACCAGCTGTTTTTATGACTATACCCCTGTTGTATATTTTGATGTCTGGTATAGCGATCACCCCCTGTATTGCCCTTTTTGCTCAGGGTTACTTTGGTTATTCGGGGTCTTTTGTTTTTCCAAATGAAATTGAGGATTTTTTTTCCAAGCCTGTGAAGAAGCTCTTGGGGATTTTGATTGGGAATGCATTGAATCTGTCCACTAGTTTAGGTAGGATTGACATTTTTACGATGTTTATTTTCCCAGTCCATGAGCATAGCAGGTTTGTTCATCTTCTGATATCTTCCTCAATTTCCTTTTTCAGGGGGTTAAATTTTTTGTTGTAGAGATCCTTGGTGTCTGTGGTTAGGTTTGTTCCTAGGTATTTTATTGTTTTTGAGGCTATTGTGAGTGGGAAGGCCTCCTTGGAGTCCTTATTCATTTGCTTGTTGTTGGTGTAAAGAAAGGCTACTGATTTTTCTAGATTTATTTTGTATCCTGCCAATTTACTGAAGCTCTTAATCGTTTCTAGTAGTTTTCTGGTGGAGTTCTTAGCATCCCTTAGGTAGACAATCATATCATCAGCAAAAAGGGATAGCTTGACTTCCTCTTTTCCAATTAGAACTCCTTTAATTTCCTTTTCTTGCCTTATTGCCCTAGCAAGGGTTTCCAGCACTATATTGAAAAGGAGTGGTGACAGGGGTCAGCCTTGCCGAGTTCCTCCCTTTAAGGGGAATGCTTCTGTTGTTTCCCCATTTAGGATGATATTGGCGTGGGTTTCCTGTATATGGCTTTGATTACATTGAGGAATGATCCCTTCAGTCCAATACGCTGTAGGACTTTAAACATGAAGGGATGCTGGATTTTGTCAAAGGCTTTCTCTGTGTCAATTGAGATGATGGTGTGGATTTTGTCCTTCAGTCCATTTAAATGTTTGATGATATTTATTGGTTTTCATATGTTGAACCATCCCTGCATCTCTGGTATGACTCCAACTTGGTTATGGTGGATGATTTTCTTAATGTGGGTCTGTATGCGATTTGCCAGTATCCTGTTTAGAATTTTGGCATCTGTGTTCATTAGGGAGATCGGTCTATAGTTTCCTTTTTGGTTGTATCTTTACCTACTTTTGGTAATAGCGTGATGCTGGCTTCATAGAAGGTATCTGGGAGAAATCCCTCCGTTTGTATCATTGTAAACAATTTGAGTACTAATGGTTGTAAGTCTTTTCAAAATATTTTATAGAATTCTGCTGTGAAACCGTCTGGGCCTGGGCATTTTTTATTTGGGAGGCTACTTATTACGTCTTCAATTTCTTCCTGTATTATTGTTCTATTTAGGCTATTGATCTCTTCTTGGTCGAGCTTTGGTGATTCCCAGGATTTCAGATATTCATCCATTTCTTCTAGGTTTTCAAACATAGTAGGGTATCCCTGTAGGATTGTGTGGATCTCTTCATTGTCTGTTGTGATATTTCCCCTTTCATCACAGATTCTATTGATTTGGAGTTTTTCCCTCTTTCTTTTGGTTAAATGGGCTAGAGGTCTGTCTATCTTGTTTATTCTCTCAAAGAACCAACTTTTGGATTCATTGATTTTTTGTATGGTTTTCGTTGTTTCTATTTCATTGTCCACTGCTCTGATTTTTGTTATTTCTTCTTGTCTGCTCCGTTTGGGGTTCATTTGTTGTTGTCTCTCAATTATTTTTAGCTGTAGTGTTAGGACGTCCACTTTCTCTTTTTTTAATGTAGGCACTTAGAGCTATAATCTTCCCTCTTAGCACTGCTTTTAAAGTGTCCCATAGATTTTGCTGTGTTGTTTTATCATTGTCATTCATTTCCAGAAATGTTTTTATTTCTTTCCTTATTTCTTCCTTGACAGATTCATTATTCAGGAGAGTGTGGTTTAGTCTCCATGTGTTCTTGTAGGTTGTAGGGTTTATCCTGGTGTTGATATCGAGTTTTATTGCACTGTGATCTGATAGAATCATGAGATTATTTCAGTCTTTTTATATTTGTAGAGTTTTTTCCCTGTGTCCTAGAATGTGGTCTATTTTGGAGAATGTTCCATGTGGTGCTGAGTAGAAAGTGTATTCTCTGATGTTTGGGTGAAATATTTGACAGATGTCTGTGAGGTCCATTTGGTGTATTGTGTCATTTAGTTCAGATGTCTCTCTGTTTATCCTTTGTCCTGTTGATCTGTCTAGGGGACTTAATCGGGTATTGAAGTCCCCTACTATTAATGTGCTGGGGTTAATCTGTGACTTGAGATCCTGAAGAATTGTCTTTATAAAGTTTGGTGCACCGGAGTTTGGTGCATATATATTCATGATTGTGAAATACTCATCATCAATTGTTCCTTTAATAAAGATGTAATGGCCCTCTTTGTCTCTTTTGATTTCTTTAACTTTGATGCCTATATTGTCTGATATTAGAATAGCAACACCCGCTTTCTTTTTGGTACCATTTGCTTTCAATAATTTCTTCCATCCCTTCACCTTAAGTTGGTGCCTATCCTTGAAATTGAGATGGGTTTCTTATAGACAGCATATAGATGGGTTTTGTTTCCTAATCCATTCTCCCAGTCTATGCCTTTTGATTGGGGAGTTTAGCCCATTAATATTTAAGGTTATAATTGAAAGATGGATGTTGCTTCCTTTCACTTTATTATAAATTTGGACTTCTAGCTTCTGATTTTGCTCCTATGGTTATGTTTTTATTAGTTTCTTTTCCTAGGTGTTTGAGGATTGTTGCTCCTCTCTTCTGCTCTATGAATTGCTTCAAGTATTTTATGAAGAGTTGGTTTTCCAGACATGTATTCCATCATCTTCTTTATGTCATGGAAGATTTTTCTCTCTCCTTCAACTATAGTCAAAATTTTTTCTGGGTAAAGTAGTCTGGGTTGGCATCCATAGTCCCTTCACACTGTGAATGCTTTGCTCCATGTTCTTCTTGCTATCGTGGTTTGAGTCAAGAAATCAGTTGTAATTCTGATGGGTTTCCCTTTGTATGTGACTTGTTCTTCTTTTGTAGCCCTCAGAATTTTGTCTTTGTTTTGGGCATCTAGCATTTTAACTATGATATGTCGTGGGGTGTTTCTTTTCTGATCTTGTCTATTTGGGGTCCTATGTGCTTTTTGTATTTTTATGGGTTTGTCTATTTTTAGTTTGGGGAAATTTTCATCTATTATTCTGTTGAAGAGCTGATCAATACTTTTCTCTTGAGCTTCTTCACCTTCCTCTATTCCTATGATTTGGAGGTTTGATCTTTTCATAGTGTCCCATATTTCCTGGTTGTTCCACTTTTGTGTATTTTTAAATTTTTCATAATCTTTATTTGAGCTTTTTTTTAAATTTTATTTATTTCTATATGTGTATGAATGTACTGTATGCATGCAGGTCTGTGCACCCGTGTCGTGCAATGCTGCGGAGGTCAGAAGAGGGCGTCGGATTCCCCTGGAACTGGAGTTCCCCTGGAATTGGAGTTAACAGACGGGTCTAAGCTGCCATGTGGGTGCTGCGGATGGAACCCGGGTCCTCTGTAAGAGCGGTCGGCGCTCCTAACCGCTAGGCCATCTCTCCAGCCCCTTATTTGAGCTTTTTAATTGCTCTGTGTTATCTTCCAGACCTGATATTCTTTCTTCTGCTTCCCCCATTCTACTTCTGAGGCTTTTTCCTTTCCTTTTATCTTGATTGGATGAGTATTCATTTCATCCTGTGTTTTCTTTAGTATTTTCATTTCCTTTTTGAGCTTCTCAATCTCTTCTTGGTGCTTCTCATTCTCTTCTTAGTCCTCCTTATTTCGTTGTTTGGCTTCCTTTTTCTGTGTTTCTACTTACTTTTGGAGTTTGTTTTTTTCTCCCTCTAGTTCTTTCTGGAGTTTATCAATCTGTTCCTTTAGTTCTTTCTGATGTTTGTCATTGTATCCCTCTAGGTCCTTTTTGAGTTTTTCATTCTCTCTCTTTAGCACTATGAATTCTTCTTTATGTTCTTTAATTTCTATGCACAGGTCTGCAATTATTCCTCCAAGATCTGCTCCTTGGGTCTCCTCCAAGGGGATCCCATTGTAGCTATCTCCTACAGGTTTGGTGGAGCCTGGTGCATGATTATCCTGTGCCTTTCCCATGTTGTCCCTTCGTAGAGTCCCTGGCATGTGGGCTTCCCTTTTGTGGTTCTGATCACAAATACCTTTTCACTATGTTAGCCGATTGTTTTTCTTTCTTCCTTCAGATGCTTTTTTTTTTTCCTTTCCTCCTCCTTGTTTATGGAGTATTGACTTGTCTAGTTTTCAGGCTTTCAATTTAGTTTATATATTGGATATTGGAAGCCAAAGTGCTCTTTTCTTCTTGTTCTGAAGGTTCTCCCCCAAAAAGATACTTGAATTCTCACTGATTTCCGGCTGTGGCGGGGGGGGGGGGGGAGTATATGCCTGACCTAGCTGGCACTCCAGTACCTGCCTGAGTGACTTCCCGCCAGCCCGAAAAAAGTTGCAGAGGCACCCACCCAAACCCGCTGACCGTCTGGTCCTGGCTCCAAAGGTGAAGGGCGGTCCCGCCCAGAAGTCCTCAGAGACATGATCCCCTAGCCACAGCCCAGGAAATTGTCCACCCCCAAAAGCAAGATGTCACTTCTCTATGAGCCAGCAATCAGGTGTGGGCCTGACAACCCAGCACACAGGAGGCTCACGGAAGAAAAGGAGGACTTGTAGCCTACCTGGTTCATCAGGCCCTGTCTCATGATACAGAAGGAAATGAAATACAGAGGAGAGAAAGAGAGAGAGAGAGAGAGAGAGAGAGAGAGAGAGAGAGAGAGAGAGAAAGAAAGAACAGGGAGACAAAGAGAGAGAAGATACTGGATAGTCCCTCAAATAACAGCACTAGGTAAATAAGAGCCAGTCTTCTGGGGAAGGAAGATCCCCTTTCTGTGGGGGTGATAAAGTCACATCTCATGACAAGAGGAAGGCCCCAGGCAACAGCAGTCACCCATTATGCCTCTGGTCATTTAGAAAGTGAATCAACCATCTGCAAATTTGCAGCCACAGAAGAAGATGCCATGACTCCCACTTTAATAATCCTGCTCTGCCTAATTAGAATGTGGACACGGGGCAGAAACGACATGCTGTGAAATAGCCTAGTCTTCCTCAGCATATAACAATGTTTCAGGAGCTAAGAAGGCAGCTAGAAGGGGAGGACCTACTCAGGCTTTAGATACAAATTTCTCACAGGAAACTCTCTTCCAGGACTGAGTCGGTGCATGGGAATCCAGTTCTGGCAGGTAGGTGTGTCCCCAGCTCCCCCAGGCTGTTTTTCCTCACTGAGGACAAGGATCCATCTCTTGACAATGGGATAGATAACACATGTGTGATGATGATGGGAATGTCTGTTGGGTACTGGGTGTGAGTAAAGGGATCTGAGGAGAGATGTCATCGAACCAGGCCTCAATTTCCTTCCAAGGACACTTCCCAAGCCCCAAATAAGGGCAGAGCCAGGCTCTTTGATTGCCGAAGGAATGCAGGTGAACAACTCCTATGAGGGGACCACAGATGCCCAGGACTCCCATCTCTATAAAGATGAAAGCCACGTTCCCTGATCAGACAGGAAGAACAGGAGCTGAACATTAAACTTGATTTTTTCCATCCATCCATTGCATGGAAAAATGCAGGCCAATAACATTGTTGTTATTACACCCTTGCTGGTTGGTCAGAGAAGAGTTGTATCCTTGTCTTGTGGTGACAGGTGAGGGGACACTTTTATGTCCTAGCTCCAGGCACTTCACTACATCATATGCTACACTAATGAGGTGCTCCTTCTGACAGTCCCACACTGGGGGACCATGGGTGAGGAGTGATTTAATTTAACAGACTTCCTCCTTCTGCCCTAAGACTCTACAGCCTGTTAGCCCTGCTCAGCAGCAAGGTGACTTCAGGAGGAAGTATCATCCTCCACTGTGTCTCTGTGCAGCATTACGCCAGATTCATTGTGATTGACAAAGGAATAGAGGAGCTGATCAGAATGTTGGAGTCACAGGATTCTTCTACAAAGAGTCCCAGGCCAAGTTTTCTATCAGATCCATGACTCCCTGATAGATGGACATTCAGATACTATAGCTTTAATCTGAAGAGCCCCTGAGAGAGGTCAGAATCCAGTGACCCTCTCGAACTCCTGGCCTCAAATGGGGAAGTCTCAGTCTTTCAACTAATTGACATTGAACCTTATACAGGATCCAAGGGAGGCCATGGGTGTGCAGTGGGTGAGGGGACCCAGGTCTCCTACCAGATAGTCAGTGAGAACAGGGAGACAGAAACCAATTACAGACACTTAAAGGGAAACCTGGGAGGTCTTGGGAAGAGTTGGGTCTTCATGTGACTTTCTGGTTCTTCTGCAAGTTAATGTTCTGATTATTACCTTCATGACTGCAATTCTACCACTGTTAAAAACAGATCGTCCTCATTCTCTTCTACATTCTATGCAGGGACTATGCACAAACCATCTATCTTGGATGATCCAGGCTCTGTCATTGCTTCAGAAAGTCATGTGACTGTCTTCTGTCAGAGTTCTATAGAGGTCCAAATATGTTTTCTGCATTAAAAAGGAAGCAAGGCATTCTGGGACAGACAGATACCACAGGAGCCTGGGAAGAAAGACAAGTTCTCTCCCCAATCCATGACAGAGAAACATGCAGGGCAATATCATTGTTATGTTAGAGCCCTGCTGGCTGGTCAGCAAGTAGTGACACCATGGAGCTGGTGGTGTCAGGTGAGAGTACACTCTGGGGTCCTGGTTCAGGTTACATTCTCAGAAAAAGAGATCCACTATAAAATATATCCCTTTCCAACAGTCCATCCTGTGAGAGAATGTCAGCTGTGTGACTCCATCTAACAACCTACCTTCTTCTCCCCTAAGCTTCCACAGTGTTCCCAGCCTATCAGCCCAGCCTAGCCATGTGTTGAACTTAGGAGGAAATGTGACCTTTCAGTGTTATGTCAGCCAGAATTCAACATGATCATTTTGATCAAAGAAGACCTGAAGTTATCCAACACCATGGACTCACAACACTAAATTAACCTGGGCAGTTGCAGGCCCTGTTCTCTGTTGGTCCTGTGACCCTCATGATGCCTTGTGTGTAGCCTTCTGAGACGTTCTTCCTCTCTTTGACAAGAGCTCACAGTTTCCCAGGACTGCAAACTCCGGGAAAATTCCAGCCAGCTGGTCAACAACCCGGGTCTTAGCCTTGGTAGACAAATGGAGGAGAGAGGATGTGAAGCCCAGGGAGAGAAAGAAAGAGAGAAAAAACAAGGAAAGGACAGACTCAAAGATGAGACTAGAATGAAATCCACGAGGGAATAACTCGGTTTATTGCTGTAATCTGGGGTATTTATACTGGATATTGTGGGGTTTGGGGCATACAGGGTTTCACACCATATACTCCAGATCACTATAGGAATGTAACAGTGCTTTGCCCAAAGCATCAAATACAGTTGGTGTAAGGCAGGTTTCAAAGGCAAGCAGGAGATCAACAGGACTCCAGCCTGAGTGCTGAGGGTTGACAGCTGACTTCCTAAGTGCATCTGCAAAATGGAAACCCTACATCTCCCCCTTTTCCTTTTACCTAAAAATGGCTCTGTTGTCACATAGGGTTATTATCTTTTTTTCTTTTCTGGATAATCTGGGAAGTGTGAGCCAATGTGGCTCCTAACAGAGCAGAAGGAGTCCTTAACATATGGGACCTCATTCAGTAAACAGAAAGCCCCTCCCTTCCCGATTGCATTGGAATTATCAGGACAGTGGAATCTGGGATTCTACTGTAGCCAGACAAGGCCTCATTCCTATAGCTCCCCCTTCATTTTTATTAAAATGGGGCAGTTCTGTTATTTTCTTAAAGAGCTTTTTAGAAATGGCCAGTATTAGGCCAGGACACTCTGGGCTGTAACAACAATATGGCTTTTAACAAACCAGGAAGCATACATTCTAAGGAGGAGATTGGTCCTAACAAAAGGGATTATTTAGGTGGCCTGGGGGACAGACAGAGGTCCTAGAGGGACTTGGGTTGGGGAAGGCAATAGGGCTTTGTCAACAGCCCATATATAAAGACAATATTTTTCCTCCCCCCAAGTCATGCACATGTAAGTGTCATTTTCCTTCTAAATGCAACACTTTTTCTCACCCCAAGACATAGACATGTAAGTGAATTATTTTGTTTTTTCTCCCACCAGGACATAGATATGGAAGTAACGTTTTTCTCCTAAAAGCAACATTTTTCCTCCCCCAAGATATACAGGTATTATTCAATACCCATTTAGTATAGATGGTGATTTTAGTTGTACCTTCAAAATCTTAAGTTTGGCTGGAAAGACCTGTATATGTAACTATATTGATGGAATAAAGTCCAGTCTATGAGAGTACACAGCTATACTTTTGGCCTCTTGCAGGGTTTTTTTTTTTTCTTTAGTGAGCAGCTCCTAGGCTTTGGAGAGGAAAGAGGGGAAGGGTGGATGAAAAGCAGAGCAATCCATTCTTTTGTTGAAGTTAGCACATAGGGTCTTGTAGTCTGTCCCTGACTACATTTTCTCCAGCAGGAGTTTGGCAGCTCAGTTCCAGTTCTTTTACTGGAGGGCAGAGGGCTATGGGCCTGGAGATGGAGTGAGGTGGAGCCCAGTAGGTGACCTCTGGCTGAGCAGGAATTTAGGCCTTCCAGGGGGTATTTTCTGCAATTTTGCTGATGGAATATGAATAGTAAAAGCATAGGAACTTAAGTAAACATTATTTATTATACCAGATTGTACTGTGGGCATAGCACAGGTGGTAAGAAATACCACTATCCTTTACATTACTGTGGGTTTTTATAGAAAATACCTCATTTATCATTTTAGTAGATAAACAGATGAAGGCTAATTAAAGTCCTGTTAAGAATGAAATATTTTAGCCCTTTTACATTAAGTTTGAAAAACCAAATAATGTATCAGTTTAGTACTTGGGGTTTTTCCCATGGCTTTTTAATATTTTGTAACCTTGATAGATTTATTTGGCTTGATTTTTGGCTCTGATAAAAGACAACTGTAACATTCTTTACTGATACAGTTGGCAGTTGGGAGAAGCCCCGGGCAGTACAGTACCTGTCTTTTAATAGATGTTTTGAGAACTAGAATATCCCTCCAAGAGATCTCATGTCTCTTAATGTAAGGAGGAAGCGAAGCTGTATTTTGGAGGGCATTATATTTATGTTTCCCTTTTTATTTTAGGAGAATTTACCTTTTTTGAAAACAATAGTACTACATACCCATACAGGAACCAGGATTTTGAGGTCCATCGTTGATTAAGAGGTGAAATCCAGTTTTTTTTTAAGGCTAAGCTATCTTATAGATAAAAAGGGATGTTCAGATAACATCACAGAAAGACAGTGGGAACACTGGTATACATCAACATCAAGACTGTCACCTGGACATTTTAGTATGACTTAGGAGTAAAAGTAATAACAACTTTTATTTCCAAGAAATTTAAGTGTCACCAATCTTTTATGTTGGTAGTGTTTGACCAATTCTTAAACAACATAAGTAATTTAGCTTTACCATCATATACTATGTGAATAAATTTGGATAAAGTAAACATAAGTTAGATAAACCTTGATATATTGAGATTTTTAAGTTATCTGATTAAGATTTGATCCAAGCCACAGTAAGACCCTGTCATATTTTACAGAAAAAACGTAATTCATGGATTAACATACCATACAAACATCCATGTCTATACAAAAGTATGCTACCATAACAATTAGTACTGTTTAAATACCTATATATCTAATTGCTTGTGCTTCATTAGTAGGATTGAAAAGATATTCCTGGACAAACTGTCGGCCCATGAAAGGCAACAGCCAGAATTGACCAGATTCCAAGACAACAGCTCCAGAGAAAGTAGACTGTTTTGCTTCTCATCCACCTGGGCCAATTTTCTAAGCCTAGGGAACAATCTGCGGAAGAGGGGGCATGGTATAATGTAAGGGCTGCGATTGGGGTGAATGGTGAAATTACAGCAATATAGTCTGGACACTCATTTGATTAACTTGATGGAATATACAAGTTCCCCTAGCTGGATGGTGGGACCCATGGACTCTGTGGGTTTGGATACGATTGCTAGCAAATTGGTTTTACATGAAGGATGCTTGTACTCATAAATTATTACTTATTGTTAAAAAATGAAAAAAATAAATAACAGAAAAAAAATTTGATCCTGAAGAAATAAAGTTTATGTATATGATTTTAATTTTTATTTGTTACAACCCCTGGATACATTACTTTAAGGTAAAACATTTTATATAATTTTTTTTTACTTTTTTTATTTAATTTTTATTGATGGTTTGTGCATTTCGTACATCATTTTCCAATTCAGATCAGGCATATTTCCCTTTCCCTTCCCCCCCACCCCCACCCCATCCCAGATCATGTATTCTGCCATAACTGTCCTGCATCTTTCAGGTTTTTTTTTTTCATTTTTTAGCTATAAGTGATAATCCATGAGTATAAGCATCCTTCGTGCAAAACCAATCTACAGACTGTTGTGCCCAAACCCCCACAGTCCCACCATTCAGTGGGGGGTGACAGGTTGTTTGTTCAATCAAGTTGATCAAATGAGTGTCCAGACTACATCGCTGTAGTTTCACCGTTCACCCCAATCGCAGCCTTTACATTCTACCATGCCCCCTCTTCCGCAGATTGTTCCCTAGGCTTAGAAAAGGGGCACAGGTGGATGAGAAGTAAAACTGTCAGGAGATGTTATAAGCCACAGTAAGACCCTGTCATATTTATCAGGGGGTAAAATGTAATTTATAGAATGAGTTTTACATATCCTTTTTTGGTATTGGTGGATTTCAACTAGTAGATGACAGTATATACTCAATAAAATTTTGAATTATCACATGTGTAAATTTATACTTACCCTTAATAATTAATTAATTTATTAGATTTTTTAGACTTTTGTTTTATTACATTTATTTTCTTTATTTTTTTATCAAATCTAGACCCGTGTCCCCCCATTCCCCCACCCTACCAGAGCTCATGCATCCTGCCAACCGTGCTTTTCATCTCTTTTTCAGTCTTTCTCAATATTCTCCATGAGAAAGTTGACTGTTTTGAGCAGAAGTTCACTGTTTCAGTTAGTTCTTCGATGCAGTCCTTTCTCTTATTGTTGTTGTTGTTGTTGTTGTTATTTCTAATATGCATCACTCCCAGCTGCTTTGGACAAAAGCTCAAGGGGCCATGCACGAGAAATACTTACAACTAGGTAATTGGCACTAGCATCCACAGATGAGGGATACCATTCATCGTTTGTTTTACTGGGACTGTGTTATTTCACTCAGCAAGATGTCTTCTAGCTCCAGCCATTTTCCTGCAAAGCTCATGATGTCATCTTTCTTTACTGCAGCATCGAACTCCATGTGTACATATACCACATTTTCTCTATCCACTTGCCAGATGAGGGGTATTAGGTTGGTTCCATCTCCTTGCTATTGTGAAGAGAGCTGAAATAAACATGGCCGTGCATGTGTCTCTGCACTGGGGTGAGTCTTGAGGGTACATGCCTAGGAGTGTGTATTAGTCAGGGTTCTCTAAAGAAACAGAAGCAACAGGACAAATATATGGCTATATACAATTTATTGCTTTGCTCATGTGACAGAGTTCAAGGACTCCAACAGTAGCTGCACCACACTGGAGAAGCTGAGAATTCAGGGAGCTTCTCAGTCCACAGGGCTGGATGTCTCAGGAGTCCCAATCTGGTGCTGAAGGCCCGATGGATTCCAGGAGATCTGCCTGTCTCAGTACACACTGGGATCCGACGGGTTGATCACAGCAGCAAGACAAACTCACAAGATGAGAAAGGCAAGCCGCAGGAGAAAAAAGGGACCAGCTCCCTCTGCCATGGTCTTAAATACTGCCTGCTGGCAGAAGGTAACGCCCAAATTTGGGGTGGGCCATCCGGGTTGAGGTGGTCCAATCCGAAGATCCCTTTTCTCTTATTTGTTCCTTAGTCCAGTCAAGTTGACACCCAAGATTAACTATCACAGAGTGGTATGGCTGGGTAAGGTAGCAAGTTCATTCCAAGTATTCCAAGGGTTCTTCACACTGATTTCCATAGTGGCTGTACGAGTTTACATTCCTACTGGCAGTGAATGTGTGTTCCCCTTTCCCCACAACCTTTCCAGCACTTGGTATCAATTGTTTTCTTGATCCTAGCCAGACTTATTTGAGTAAGTTGATACCTTAAAGTTGTTTTGATTGGCATTTCCTTAATGATTAGTGATGGTGAACACTTTTTAAGGTATTTCTCAGCCATCTGTAATTCCTCACTTGTGAAGTCACTGTTCAGCTCTTTGTTCCATCTATTGACTGGGTCATTTGTTTTCTTTCTTCTTTGTTTTTTGAGTAGTTTATATATTCTGGAAATCAATGCTTTGTCAGATGTTTCTGCAGTGAAGGTTTCCTCCCACTCTATGGGATTTCTCTTCAATTCCTTGATTGTTTCTTTTGATGTACAGAAGGTTTTGAGTTTAATGAAATCCCATTTGTCAATTGTGGACCTTAATTCTAGTGCAGCTACTGTCTGATTTAGGAAGTCTTTCCTACACCTATGTCTTGTAGTTTGCTGCCAAGTTTCTCTTCTATTGCCTTCAGAGTTTGGGGTTTCACGTTGAGGTCTTTGATCTATCTGGAGTTGACTTTTGTACAGGGTTAAGTGCATAGCTTAAGGACTTTAGTATTTTATTTGGTTCTGAATAGAGAATAATCCTTTTCACAGTTCCTATGTCTATTAGTCAATTAAAGAAGGCAGTTTTACAGGTTTTATAAGAGATTACCTCTATAATAGTTGTCTCCAATTTACAGTTGGAGAACGACCTCATCATCATCATATTTCTCCTTGTTCTATGGGGGGGAGGCAAGAAAGTCTCTCGTATTATATCCTTTTGCGGCACCAGAAGGTAAGTTTCGTTAGGACATCTATAATAGTTGTTACAAGTAGGATCCACAGAGGGTTCGCTGTTTGTAGCAATCTGAGGCTTTTTTCCTTTCCACTGTTCAGAGGGGTCAACCTTTCAGTTGGCACTTTTTGGTACATCCTACTCAATGCAAGATGAACTTTTCTTTTCTCAGCCGTTGTTGGTGACATTTTTACCTGTTGGAACATACATATATTTTCCCGTGGTTAGTTTTAAGATTTGAATTGCAAGGTTTTTGCGAAAAAGTTTCAATGTCTGGTACCCCCCCCCCTTTTTTTAACCCATAAGTCTCAGAAGGAAGTTGTATTATACTACCTATAGGTGGATTAAAGCACAGATTTCATCAAACTCACCCATGCTGTTTGGGTGATTATATGATTAACGAGGAAGCAAACTTTAATTTTTATGTTAAATCAACATTAGTCAAAAACAATAAAATACAGGAACAAACTATCAAAGACATCAAGGATCTCTACAACAAAAATTTTAAACCCCTAAAAAGGAATTGAGGAAGCATCAGAAGTTGGACAAACCTCCCCTTGCTCATGGATTGGGAAAATAAATATAGTAAAAATGTCCATCCTACCCAAACTAGTGTACAGATTTAATGCAATCCCATTCAAAATACCCAAGAGTGTCTTCAAAGGCTTGGGGAAAAAATCCTCAATTTCATTTGGAAAAACAAAAGGCCCTGAATAGCCAAAGCAACCATGAGTGAAAAGAGCAATATAGTGAGGATCACTATACCAGACATCAAACAATACTACAGGGCTATAGTCATAAAAACAGCCTGGTACTGGCACAAAAACAGACCAGTTGACCAGTGGAATAAAACTGAAGATCCAAACATGAGCTCATACAATTTCAACCACCTCATATTTGACAAGGGGGCAAGAAGACACAATGGATGAAAGACAGCATCTTCAGTAAGTGGTGTTGGCAAAACTGGATCACCACTTGCAGAAGAATGAAATTAAACCCCTACTTCTCACCCTGTAGAAAAGTCAATTCCAGATGGACCAAAGACCTCAACGTGAAACCCCAAACTCTGGAGGTGATAGAAGAGAAACTTGGCAGCAGACTACAAGACATAGGCATAGGAAAAGACTTCCTAAATCAGACAGCAGCTGCACAAGAAATAAAATCAACAAGTGACAAATGGGACCTTATTAAACTCAAAAGTTTCTGTACATCAAAAGAAACAATCAAAGAAGTGAAGAGAAAACCCACAGAGTGGGAAGAAACCTTCACTGCAGATACATCTGACAAAGCATTAATTTCCAGAGTATACAAGCTACACACACACAAAAAAAGAAAAAAAAAACAAATGAATCACTCAAATGATGGAGCAAAGATCTGACTAGAGACTTCACAGAGGAGGAATTAGAGATGGCCGAGAAACATCACTGATAATTAAAGAAATACAAATTAAAACCACTTTAAGATATCATCTTACTCCAATAAGATTGGCTAGGATCAGGTATACGAATGATACCAAGTGCTGGAGAGATTATGGGGAAAGGGAAACACTCATCCATTGCTGGTGCGAATGTAAACTTCTACAGCCACTATGGAAATCAATATGGAGAACCCTTAGAAAACTCAAAATGAGCCTGCCATTTGACCCAGTCATACCACTCCTGATTTCCCTAATATATACCCACAAGACACATCTTATTTCAAAGATACATGCATAGCTATGATTATTGTAGCTCTGTTCACAATAGCAAAAAGCTGGAACCAGCCAGGTGCCACTCAACTGACGAATGGATAGAGAAAATGTGGTACATATATACAAGGGAGTTCTATGCAGCGGTAAAGAGGGACAACATCATGAACTTTGCAGGTAAATGGATGGAGCTAGAAGACATTATATTAAGTGAAGTAACACAGTCCCAGAAAAACAAACAACAAATGGTGTCCCTCATATGTGGATGCTAGTACCAATAACCCAGATATAAATATTTCTTGTGGAAAGGGATGCACAGTATAAGAACAACAACAGAAAGACTGCATCAGAAAACGGACTGAAATGGTGAATTGGGAAGGGGGAGGGGCAGGAGAGGGACACAGGTGTATATTCGATTAATGCATATTTAATTGACATGAGTTCAATAAGTATCCAGTTTTGCCCAGACATTGTCTACAGGATACATGGAGTTTTAGGACTTAGTAAAAGTAAATATGTGTATATTAAACAACATTGGTTTACAGGCTCTGATAAAATGGTAATGCATCTGAGTTAAATGGAGATATAAATCGCTGTTGTCCACACTTGTTTTACATAAAATCTGTAGAACAATAACTTTGGGATTGGCACATACAAATGTTCTCTATAATTTCTCTGTTGTACAGTATCACCTTGTAGCATTCTCTTTCACCTATAAGATGATTTATCATTTGTTTACTTGATCCTAGCTAGTCTTATTGGAGTACAATGATATCTTAAACTGGTTTTGATTTGCATTTCTTCAATTATTAATGATGTTGAACACTTCTTAAGATTTTTCTCTGCCATCTCTAAGTCCTCCATACAATTCTACTGACCAACCACAGGCCCCTCCCCTCCTCTCTAGCTCTCCTCAGGTGGATCCCTTGGTACCTACACACCCCCTCCTCTCTTCTCTCCACCTTCTCTTGCTTGGAAGTCTCTGTTCAGCTCTCTCTCTCTCTCTCTCTCTCTCTCTCTCTCTCTCTCTTCTCTTCTCTTTCTCTCTCACTCTGTAAATACAATACCTGATATTACTCATCAACTTGCTATGTTATGTAGGAATATAAAGCAATATTTTTCTTTACCTGCATACAACACTATTGTCAACTTGTGAATCCCTAAACATGCTTTGGAATTAACCTATAGTTTATTTTCAGATGTCATGATTTTAGTATATGTGTGGCATGTTTATATGCATGAATTGAAACAATACAAATTGGAAAGAACAACAATGACAAAAAAGACTGTGTCAAAGAACTGACTGAAATAGTAAACCTCTGCCCAAAACAGTAAACTTCTATATAAAAAAAAAATAAAGACTTAGAAAAAGATGCAAGACATGTATGGCAGAATGCATGAAATATGATGGGGAGGGGGACAAGGAAAGGGCATAACCTCGGTTAAGAAATGTTACATGAAAAGCACAAAACTTCAATAAAAATTAGGTGACAACTGAATCAGAGATTAATCCAATAATGATCCATATCCTTGATACATGTTAACACACAAAAACACATGCATTATATACAAGAAAAAGAGGAAGTACCTGTGGGTGGCTGGAAGATGACTGGATGGTGCTTAGGTACGTGAGCTGTCATTTACTCATGTGTCCTGCTGGTTCTCTTCAGTGCTGGCAATTAAATCAATACCTTGTGCATGCTAGATACCCCCTCTACAACTGACCTGTAGCTCCAGCCCCTCTAGTGTCCTTTGGAGACACTGGGAACATGGAAAGAAATAGACAGATGCTGAGGCACAAGAAAAATACAGAGAAAATCACCACATCGTCTCAGGATGGGGGGAACAGGAAAATGTGAGGTCATAGCAGAGAATGGGAGATGTTTCCAGAAGGAAGTTATCAGCTTTGGATCCAACAGATGGAGGAGATGGGGAAAGGAAGAGAAGGGCCCTGGACCAAATTTGTCTAGAAGGTCTTCAACACTGTCAACTGCAAAAAGGGTTCCATCACACTGTCCAGTTCCATCCACTCTGTCCTCAGACTGTGGGAACTTCCCAGAACCAGCTGATGCAGAAGAGCAATGGAGGCCTGAGGTCCCTGTGCTTTCCCACAAGGGGACAGACCAGGAACCAGGTGACCACCCAGGTCCACAGCAGTGAGGGTTCAGTACCCCAAAACACTGATTACAGACTCTCCCCATCACCCCTGTGGTGCCAAGACTTCAGGTATCCCCCTTCCCTGCATCTCTTCTCTCACACAGGATTTCTTTCTTGATGACAGCAGCTAGGCAGGATCTGAGGACACAAAGTGGTGTCAGTTGGCAGTGAAAGGAAGCAGGCAGGTAGGACTCTGGGTCACTGGGCATGACTTACCTCTTCTGAGGACTTCTGTTTCTGGGCATTCGCTCCTCAGCTTCAGCAGAAAGTCTTAAAAGTCAGTGGTTTCCCTCTTGCCTGCAGGAAAGAGAAGAGTCTGAGCCAGGGCTGGGAAGCCCCTCCCCCAGCACCTGCAGGGAAGGACTGAAAACTCTCATTCTGTGATGTAAGTGTGGAAGTATTCCACAAGATGAAGAGTTCATAGAATATCTGACAGTTGCATAAGTACAGAGATCATGCTTTTCTGTTCTGTAAAAGTGTTTCTACGCTGGTCTGCTCCAGTCTGTCTGGTTTCCCTGGGGCTGCTACCCTAATCCCCAGTTTGGATGGTCCAAGGGGAGCCTGCCACCTCATGAGGACCAGGCCACCCACATCCTACTCACCATATTTCCTGCATTTATCCTCACACCTACATGGGATGAGAATGAAGAGGAGGATGAAGAGCAATAAGAGAGAGGTCATGGAGACTCTGATCAGAATCTTCTGATAACTTTCCAATACTGTGGCACAACAGACTTCATGTGTCAGGAGCAGTGTTGCTGACCTGAGCACCTACTATGTGCCAGGCCCATGCTGGGTCTTTACATTCACCACCTCCTATAGGCGAATGCAGGCCACATGTGGCCACCAGCATTATTTAATTGCCCGTCTGTGTGTCAGTATCTGACCCCGCCCCTTGGGGGAGAGCAGCTGTGAGAGATATAGCCCTGATATAGGGGGTATGGGATTGGCCGCTGAGGGATGATGTCATTCTGCCTAGATAAGTAATTTGCTGCATGCAATAAGCAGAGTCTTCATTATATTTAACATCTAAAAAAAGATCCCTGGTCCATTACTGCATGTGTGCATCTCTCAGACTTGGTTGCTTGCTAGGGGGTGAGACTGGAGAATGACTCATCAGCTACCAGTCTGAAATTCAAGTCTTGGAGTCATCAACCTCCTGATTTGTGGAGTTACTAAATGAAGCAAGGCCTTAAAGGAGGACCATCAGTTAGTTCCCCAGCCTAAATCTGAAGGGCAACCAGCCACCCAAATTTGGCTGCAGAATAAACATTTCCACAGCTAATTGGTACTGTGAAAGTTGCCATTTCCGCAGGGAGGGGCCACCAGTGGCCATCTCACCCAGCAGAATCTGGTGACATCTGACTTCAGAAGTGCTTGGCAATCTCCCATCCTCACAAGCATGCAGCATAGGATCATCTATGTTTCCAGCCAGTTCACCTACCCCAGGACACCCAAATGGAAGAGGCAGAGTTGGCTTGCACCCAAGGAATCTGACTTCCAGACTTGTTCTTTCCTCCAGAGCTGAGCCCCAAGAGCTGGAGAAAAAAAGTCTACATGTTTTGCTGTGGCCATGTGAACCACTCCTATAAAATGTCACCATAACTGTGATAGAGATGATGGGTACATTGCTGAACCAGATTTTGTCCAATTCAGCATCTCCACAAGTGTCTACACCAACCCTATAACTACATCTTTTCCCCCTGAACCTGGCTTCCTACAGTCATTCCTCTTCTAGCATTCCAGGGGATTGACTCCATGGGGCTGAGGTGCTGGTTTGCTCATGGTGGGATGAGGAGGTGGGAGTCAGGCCTCTCCACTCTGCTTC
Source organism: Rhizomys pruinosus (assembly GCA_009823505.1). Taxonomy (NCBI): domain Eukaryota; kingdom Metazoa; phylum Chordata; class Mammalia; order Rodentia; family Spalacidae; genus Rhizomys; species Rhizomys pruinosus. Next base: position 204,623 of record VZQC01004541.1, read on the forward strand.
TCAGCTCACTTGCTCTTCCCCCACCCTGGGACCAAACACCTTTATTTGAACACGCCATCATGCAGCCCGGCTTCTAAGGTTCTGGCCATCTCGGTTCTCTATTGGGATCCTTCTGATCTCTAGGCTTCGGGACCTAAGCTCAGCTGGCAATGGAACAAGGACATAGATGGCCCGGGAGTCTTCAGGCAGCAGGTGGATGGAGCGAAGTCCTTGGACAGAAGCCACCAGCTGGTGGGATGGATGCTGTGGGTGGGGCGCTATTGCTTAGGCTCCTGGGGAAGAGGAAAATAGTGAGGTAAGAGGCAGAATCTGGCTGTGGAGACCCAGTAGACTCCCATAATTCTTCCTGCTGACCACCTGGATCTTGATTTCAATGAATGAGATGGGATTGATGTGCTATTGGTTTCCAGTTCTTTGAGGGGTAAATCTCCTGACCGAGTCTACCTATGACCTCTAATCCCATCCGACCTCAGGGTGCTCCTCCAAGAAAGCTCTCAAGTCACACTTGAGCTCAGGGTCCAAGTAACTGAAGTAACAAGCTCTGAAGGGGCACTGAGATATGACAGTATGGAGGGGTATGAACCTTGGAATTCAGACCATCTGTCCATCCCAGCAGGTGCTGAGGTCACAGCACACATGGAGGAATCTGTCCCAACCACAACTTCTCAGCGTGGCAACTTGAGCTAAGGCATAGTGAAGAGTTGGCTGCCCTTTCCTTGGTTAGAGGGACAGTGTCTATCTGACTCCGTGACTGACACATCAGAGTCACATTCTATCCTGAGGACCCTGTGCAGCCTAGTTACATGGAAAGGGAGGGAGCTGTCCTAGAGAGAAGGATGGGTGAGGATGGGTGAGGGACTGAGTTTTCTCTTCTTAGCTGAGACATCACTACAGCCTGAATCTAAGGCTATGTACAGGTCTCTGTGTCTTGTTTCTCTGACTCTTCTGTGTCTCTTCTCCTCCATCTTTGTTTCTGCTCCTTCCTGAAACTTTCAATCTTCATCCCAGGCATCAATCGCTGGGGTACCCTAGCAGGATCTGTGAAGGTTGTGGGTCATTAGCTGGATCCACTTGGCTCTTCCCTTGTGATCAGCATGTCTGGAAGATCATTGGGGGCTGACCACCAGGGGGGAGAGGCTACCTGCATGATTGCATCTTGTACTGGCCTCCAGGGGAGCTCCTCACAGGGTCTAGTGGGAAGCTGACCTGAAAAAGTCCAGCCTGGGGCTCTCAGACACGACTCTGGAGAAGGTCAGTTTCCTTCTCTTTGAATAGAGGAAATCTAAAAAATAAATAAATAAAATAAAATAAAATAAAAAAAAACAAAANTCTAGGTCCTTTTTGAGTTTTTCATTCTCTCTCTTTAGTTCTCTGAATTCCTCTTTATGTTCTTTAATTTCTCTGCATAGGTCTGCAATTATTCCTCTAAGATCTGTTCCTTGGGTCTCCTCCAACGGGTTTCCATTGTAGCTGTCTCCTACAGGTTTGGTAGAGCTTGGTGCAGGATTATCTTGTGCCTTTCCCATGTTGTCCCTTCGTTGTGTCCCTGGCATGTGGGCTTCCCTTTTGTGGTTTAGATCACAAATAGTGGACGGTTTGCTTTCCTCCTTCAGATGCCTTTTTTATTTTTTGTTCCCTTTCCTCCTCCTTGTTTATGGAGTATGGACTTGTCTGCTTTTCAATTTTGTTGCTATATTGGATATTGGAAGCCAAAGCACTCTTTTCTTGTTCTGAAGGTTCTCCAAAAAAAGAGTCGACTTGGATTCTCACCGATGGCGGGTGGGGGGGTTATGCCTTATCTAGCCCGTGCCCCGGCAGCCTGCCCAAAGGCGCAGCTGCACTGGCCGCCTGCCCGACTCTCCGGACCCTCTGGCCCTCTGGCCCAGTGCCCGGTCCCGCCCTCAAGGCCCCAGGAAGAACCCGGCTCCCGAGCTACTTGCCCAGGTGGCTTCTGGGTAGCCTGCCCAAAGGCGCAGCCGCACCGGCCACCCGCCTGACTCTCCGGACCCTCTGGCCCAGCGCCCGGTCCCGCCCTCAAGGCCCTGGGAAGAACCCATACCCCGTTCTTACAGCTCCTATCACTATCACAACCTCTTTTGGGAGGAGCGATGACCAGTGTCCAGGGGTCCACTGGTATCTGGCCCTCCCGTCTTGGGGTCCTGTCTGTCCCCTAGCCTTGGAATCCTCAGTTGGACCTTCTGCCTCTGGACAGTGTATGTAGAAGGTGTGTGGAAGGTTTGAAGAGTGTAGCTGTAGAAGGGAAACATCCCCACAGCCTTGCCAAGGCATCAGCAGTGTGTGGGCAACAGCCCCCAGAAGAAAACAGCGACAGTGTGTTGGGAGTGCTCCCTCACCCTAGTGGCTGCCCCCACAAGCCTGGCTCAACCCTAGTACCTACAAGTAAAGCATCCCCAGGTTCAGTGCCTGCTGGGCACAGCGGACAACACACCAGGCCTATGTGGGGCCCTCCACCTTCCTTGGTGGAACTTCGGGATTCTCCATGTTGGCAGGCTACCGGTCCCTCTCAGTGTCCATGCATGTCATTCAGAACTAAATTCTTGCATCTCTCATCTCTCTCTTTCAAAGTCAAGTCTTTCCCTGCTTCTGTCACCATCTTATGTGTGCTGAGGAGCTTGTCCCTCCACCACCATCGTTTTCTTACAGACAAATGCCACTGCCAATTCCCCCAAGTGTTGTGTGTTGTGTCCACCCCAGAGCCCCGACACCTCTGGAAGAATCTTAGTTAATCATCCGTGGACCTCCTCTGGTAGTGCTGCTGCAGGCCCCAGCTGACCTATCCCCACAGGAGTCCCAGCCAGCGTGACCACAGGACTCCCTCTACCTGGTGGCCCTGCAACCTTGCTCGGCATGACATTTAAAGAGATGGGTAAGGCCAGGCATGGAACTGTAAGGGAGTTAACCTAACACACTGGGCAGCAGCTGTGCACACACGCTTGCATCAACTTGCAGTCCATTCACGGAGGTCACAGGGCCCTGGCATCACAGGGAGCGACTGAGAGTGCTGAGCAGGAGGATGGGCTTGTGAGCCTTGGGTATTAGTAGGTCCTGGTGTAACTGCAGGAAGCCAGGCTTTACCAGTCCTCCATGTGCTGCAGTGGGAGGGACTGAGGGAATGTGGCTCCTCCACAAGGTGCCTGTGCAGGCAGGAGCAATTGATCACCCCACCGTACAGGCAGGAGCAATCAATCACCCCCCTGGCCCTTCATGGGCAAGAACATTCTGCTCTGCTAAGGACATGTGCTGACTGACATATCCCTTGAAGCCAAGCCCAGGGAAATAGCCATTTCAATCCTGTTTACCTTCAGAACAGAAGCCGGAGTGTGTCTGGCTCAATGCCAGTCATCCAGCCTTGTGCATTGCTGCCACCAAATTGCCGAAACCAAATTGTCTTCAAAAGAAAATGTTTGTTTACAGCTCCCAACACACAGTGATGTTAACCAGGTACTGGGGCACTCAGTGGTTTTAACAGACTGGAGCAGCTGACCTTCACAACCCAGGCAGCTAGTCAGGGGCAGGGTGGCTGGGGAGTCCCAGCTACTCAACCTCCATCTTCTGCTACTTTAGATTTTCATGTTGATTTTCTTTCTGTCCCATTTTAACCTGGAATCTTCCTAAAGACCACAGTATAGCCATGAAGAATGGGGGCATGTGGGACTCCCCCTGAGAGACCGACATTTGGGGCCAGATCAAGGATCTGAAAGAAAACAAACAGGAGATGACCTTCCATGGGAACAGAGTGAGGGATCTTGAGTGCAGAGGGCTCAGACACTAAGTTCCAGTCACCTGCTTGTGAAGGAACTTGCCTGGAGTCCTCGCATGCAAGCCCTCACCTCCATGGATTCAACACTTGAAAGATGCTAACCCCACACTTTTCCTTGTGTTACTCCCTAAACAACATGTTGCAGCCACTATCTGACAAGCCATGTGCATTGAACTAGGAGTTATAAGAGATCAAACAGAGGTGACTCAAGTCACACAGAGGGAAGTGCAAAGGTTGCATGAAAACACCACGCCTCACAAACTCCCCCCAAGACTCAAGAGACACCTAGGAGGAAGAGGGGCTGGGGAGAATGGAAGACTGGTAAGGCAGGCAGGAGTCACATGAAACTCTGTCCTCTGGACGAGACGTGGCTGCTGCACTCGTGAACTCACTACAGCTGTGGTACCCTGCACGAGATCCACACAAGATGAAACCAGTCAAAATCCAGCAGGAATGGGGTACAGATCCCCAAGGCCCCACCTGGGGTAGAGGAGCTCCTGGCAATGAAGCTGCTGAGGGAGGGACAGTCACTCTGCTCTGGGGATGTGGTCACTGCACAGCATCAACTGGACCCAGGGTTATTAAAATAAATGGGAGGCATGAAGTTTGGTGGGAGATGGCAAAGGGACATGTTGGAAGTTGGAGGGAGACAGGGTAGGGATGGAGACATCAAAATGCATGAAATTTTCAAAGAAATTTTACACAAATCACTGCACTTCATATACAGACTGGAGCAGGTGAACGTTGCTAACAGGGAGCCGTGGCCATGTGGCCCATGAATACCAAACTGTCCTGGGATGGGATGGAGGGAGGTGGGAGGGTGCCAGGCTCATGAAGTGGAAGTGTCCGCCAGGAAGCAGATGCTCTCCCTGCCTGGGTGGGAGTAACTGCGGGAGGGAGGCACTGATTAAGGTAGAGACAGAGGAAGGCTGTGACAAGGCTCAGTGATTCCTAAGGCCAAGAGAAGTCTTGGCTTAGAGTTGCCTGTGCACAGATGAAATGAGAAAAGAATAAGGTGGGGTCACCCAGAGAGGCTTGTAGATCTTGGAAGGTTCAGAGGTGAGGCAGGCCAGACAGGACACACAGAAGGGCGGGTTAGCTGCACAGGGCTGCACCAGCTTGATGAGCGCTCTTCCCTGAAACACAAGGAACATAGGACTCTCCGGAGCCGCACCAGCTGCTGTGGTGCTGAGCACCAGCAAGGGACATTCCCAGCCAACAGCCGTCCTGCTGGAGCTCACAGCTCAGTGCTCCCTGAAGAGGCAGCACAACAAACACCCCATCCCACCCTCTCCATTGGTGTGGCTGTCAGCATCTCATGACCAGACTTCATGACAAGTACTCTAGACTATAACAGAAACTACAAGCAGAACTGGGTGCAGGTGGTTAGGGAATGGAGCCTCGTTAGGATGAGCTGAGCTCATAGGAGCCATGCTGAAGACAAGCCAGGTCATCCCTGAGGGGAGTTGGGAAAGTAGGGACCCCTTCAGATGGCAAGGCTCTGGCTGAACTGACTGTGCAGGGTTCCTGCTACAGTGGGGCAGAGGCAAGTGAGCTAGGACTCCCTAGGTGTCAATCTGGTTGGGAAGCTCAGGTCGGTCAGGCTAAGTGGGGCTGAGAGCTTTTGTCCAGGTCAAACTGCTGGTCCCAAGTATGAGTAGCTGTCTCAACCAGGCCCTGTCTCTTCATAAAACGGGCAGCTAGGCCCACTATGAGGCAATCATGTTCCAGACAGTGATGTCCTGATTTGTAGACGTCTGTGATGAATCCCCAGGTTGTGCTAAATTAACGTTAAAGGAAGTAAAGGAGAAATGTGCACTGAGTTCAGGATTTCAATGTAAGGAGTAAAAACACTCCTTCACTGGGTCTCTGTGGCTTTCTCCCTTCAAGTATCATAGGATTTAGTTTAGTAAACACTTAAAATTTTTGAATAAAATTTTAAGTCAGACAGACATGCCTATGTATGGTGTCATGGTGTAACTCAGTATCAATACCAAGGTATTTGGTGTGGTTGGAGGTGGTCAACCATCATCCTCCCCTTACTGTCCCCACTGGTCAAGTGTGCAACTGAACAGGCCAAAGGCTGATCCAGGAAATTCAATGGTCAACAACTTGATGAAATTGTTGAAATGCATCAACCTACAGAGCTATAAATTTAGGAAGCCTCAAGCTAGGTTCACACAATTCACCCCACCCACAATCCGTGGGTTCCATGCTGCCAGCAACATGTTTCTCTTGTGAACTGTCTCTCCTCAAAGCTCATGTATTGAAGGGTTGATCCTCAGCTGATAGGTTTTAGAGCTGTGGTTGGATCAAGAAGAGCCTGTGTTTATCAAAGAGTTCATTCTCTTCTCTATTTTATATTTTATTTGACAGCTTCATACATGTATGCAGGGCATCTTGATCCACCCAACTCTCCCACCTCCCCCAGTTACCCAGCACATCCCTCTCCCCTTTCTTGTCCTCTTTTATAACCCACTGAGTCAAATTAGTGCTTCCTGCTGAAGTGCTGGCTGACTTTGCTGACTTGACCTTGTGCAGGTAATCACGAGTGCAATGGCCGTGTCATGGCTAGAAGACAGCATTTCACAGCACTGCTCCCCACCTCCAGCTCTTAGATTCTTTCCACACCCCCACTCCCTGCACTATGTTCACTGATCCTTGTGGGGGTTAATACAGCCATCCTATTTAGGGCTCAACCTGCATAGACACTTATTCTCAGAACTTTGACCAGTTATGCATTAACTTGTTGCCCACTGCAGAGAGGCTTCTCTGGCCAAGGTTGACAGCAGCACTAAGCTATGGGCAGATCATAATATTTAGAAGGCATTTTGATGGTATGTCCCTTTGTTAGGAGCAGATCAGAAGGAAGTAGTTAACTGTGTAAAATTGAGTTAGTTAAAGCAAGCCTTGTTTCCATGACTACCTCTACAACACATCTTAACCACAAGAACACACACCCTGCTATTCCTCCCCTGACTCCCAGTTCCCAGAGCTGTTTCAAGTCAAGATGAACTTCCCCAGGCTGGAGGGGTTCATTCCAGTCCTAAGGGGTGCATCCCACTCCCTAGGGGTACATTCCAGTCCTAAGGGGTGCATCCCACTCCCTGGGGATACATTCCAGTCCTAAGGGGTGCATCCCACTCCCTAAGGGTACATTCCAGTCCTAAGGGGTGCATCCCACTCCCTGGGGGTACATTCCAGTCCTAAGGGGTGCATCCCACTCCCTGGGGGTGCATTCCAGTCCTAAGGGGTGCATCCCACTCCCTGGGGGTGCATTCCAGTCCTAAGGGGTGCATCCCACTCCCTGGGGATACATTCCAGTCCTAAGGGATGCATCCCACTCCCTGGAGGTGCATTCCAGTCCTAAGGATGCATCCCACTCCCTGGGGGTACATTCTAGTCCTAAGGGGTGCATCCCACTCCCTGGGGATACATTCCAGTACTAAGGGATGCATGCCACTCCCTGGAGGTGCATTCCAGTCCTAAGGATGCATCCCACTCCCTGGGGGTGCATTCCAGTCCTAAGGGCTGCATCCCACTCCCTGGGGGTGCATTCCAGTCCTAAGGGCTGCATCCCACTCCCTGGGGGGTGCATTCCACTCCCCCCAGGGGTTTCATGCTCCTAACCACAACCAAGTGCTTGCATTGTGGTTCCATAGCCAAACAATTGTGTTTCCACAGCCTCAAAGGTTCCCCTGGTTTGTGGGGTTTTTTTTTTCCTTAAAAACTCTGCAGCAGATCAGGGTGGCACTCTTCCCTATGTGGATTGAGTAGCATCCCTGGTGCACCAACTCTCACTTGTCTTCTTGGTGCACTAGTTTTCTCAATTGGCCCCTGGTGCACAGGCAAATTAAATGAATTTTGTTTCAAAGACATAATCCTGGCCTTGAGAATTTTTTCTATGTGATTTTCAGACCCAACATCTTAAACAAAATGACAGTAATAGGTTCCTGACCCAGAGCCAATGACCTTCTGAGCCACAGGCTCTTGACCAGGTTCACAGTGCCAAGCATCCTGTTGATCACAGCCCAGATCCAACCTGGTTACCCCAGTAACCTTCACGCCACTATTGCACAAGTAGGAATGGCAGCCTTGCATGACAGGTTGGCACCATAACATTTAGGGGTCGCTATTGGGCAAGACTGGGGGATGAACATCATCCCCCAACAACCTGCATAGTACCTTCCACCACTATGAAAGCTAAGCAGCAGGGACAGAGTTCAAGTCAGTTCCAGCCTGATTTCTCTATGCTCTGCAAAAAAAGTATATTGTGTCTTCAACAATCATCTAGTTATGGTAGGCAACTAATAGCACTGGCATGGCCTGTGTTGTTGGGGGGGGTCCCTATGAAAAGTGAATTCTTGATGAGTTCTTACTAAATGGGTTTTTAGGAAGTGGGGCCTGGTTGAGGAAGTAGGTCACTGGGAGGTGGCTTTGAAGGACAGACCTCGTCTCTGGCCCCCAGTCATTCCACCTCCATAAGCTGAGCAGTTCTGCTCTCTTTCAGTCTCCTCAGCAGGATGTTTCTGTCCTGTCATATGCCTGAAAGTTATTCTGCCAAGCCACCAGGCCCTGGGACCTCAGAAACTGTTGAACTGAAATAAATCTTACTCTTTTTTGTCATTTTGAGTCAGGGTTTCCTTTTAGTCCCAGCTGGCCTGGAGCTCACTATGTAGACCAGGCTGGCCTTGAACTCACAGAGATATGTCTGCCTCTGCTAGGATTAAAGGCATGCACCACCACTCCTGGCATATCTTTACTTTTTAATGAATGACCAATTAACACAGATTCTACCAAGCTCAGATCAAATGCTGGGGAGAAATCTTGCATCTGTATTGAACATGTTGTAGACACTCATTACTCTCTGAGTCAACAGAAGATATGCAGGAGACAGACACAGGCCAGATACAAACATTGCACCACTTCATATACGGATGTCAGTGTCAGGATGCTTATAGCAGAAACCAATGTTTTGTCTATTTAAGAAACTGCTGGAAACAGACAGAAAGGAATCTCACTGCACCTATAACCATTCAAACCAGCATCTCTACTTCAGACTCAACCAGAGGACTCAGCCTAAGATGCTCACTATGTAGAATGAGCCCTAGTCGGGAACCCAAACAAGACAGTCATTAATGGAAGGAGGCATGCAGGTCTTGTGCACAACTGATTACACGTTGACAATGGAAATGGGCCCAGAGGCTTCCAATAAGCCCATAAAGTGAGCACAGATCCTACTGATTCTCACTGGAAATATTAAAATAAGATTGACACATCCTTACACTAACGAAAAAGATCCTGACATCCTCAAGAACAGGCAGATGTAAAAAAGACAATCAAATCAATGCAGAGCCTCAGACAGAGCTGAAATTACTTTGCCATGTGAGAAATGTAAATTTGATAAATATAGATTTCAGTTAAACATACCATTAAGCAAATTGATAATTAAGCCAATTAGTTTTAGGCAATTTGACAGTTAGTGATGTGGCTCAGTCCCAGCAGGAGAGGCAGCAGCCAGGCTTTGGGGTGACAGGGGACAAAAATATGGAGGGTCCTCCTCAGGGGTCCTAGAATCTCACCCCCTCAGGGTGAGTTCCAGCAGTCAGGTGGGGGAGTGCCTTCAGAGCCCCATCCCGCACAGCACAGGAATGGGAGAAACACCACTGTGAGCCACAGACCCCTCCTCGGTGAGGCATGTTCCAGCTGGAGCTTCAGAGGACCCCAACCCAACAGGGTCCTGAGAACACCAGTGCGCAGTGGTGAGCTGTGGGCAACCGTATTGGATGAGGCTCCCAAGACCCACCCTTCTTCCAAAGTGGCAGCCAGAACACAGAGCTAGCACTGCAGCACTGCTCAGTCCCTGCTTCAGAATCTGAGTGGAGGCTCAGCCCAGACTATCCTCTCTCCATCTCCCTCATTAGCGCCATATTCTCATGTCGGGACCACCACCAGGGAGAACCACAGTTGGCAGCTTCGCTGTCTCAGATCTAAGATGGGAACATGGGCACACTGCTCCCGGGGCTCTTGCTGGTTTGAAGATGGTCGCCTTCCCGCTCTTGCCTGCTTGGCCTTTCTCTCTCTCTCTCTCTCTCTCTCTCTCTCTCTCTCTCTCTCCCCACTCTCCCACTCTCTCTCTCTCTGTGCACTCTCTCTGTGCACTCTCCCACTCTCTCTCTGTGCTCTTGCTCTCTCTCTCTCTCTGCACTCTCCCACTCTCTCTCTCTCTGTGCTCTCGCTCTCTCTCACTCTCTCTCTCTGCACTCTCCCACTCTCTCTGTGTGCACTCTCTCTCTGCACTCTCCTACTCTCTGTGCTCTCACTTTCTCTCTCTCTGCACTCTCCCACTCTCTCTGTGCTCTCTCTCTCTCTCACTCTCTCTCTGCACTCTCCCACTCTCTCTCTGTGCTCTCACTCTCTCTCTCTGCATTCTCCCACTCTCTCTCTCTCTGTGCACTCTCTCTCTGCACTCTCCCACTCTCTCTCTCTGTGCTCTCTCTCTGCACTCTCCCACTCTCTCTCTCTGTGCTCTCTCTCTCTGCACTCTCCCACACTCTCTCTCTCTGTGCTCTTGCTCTCTCTCTCTGCACTCTCCCACTCTCTCTCTCTGCACTCTCCCACTCTCTCTCACTCTGTGCTCTTGCTCTCTCTCTCTCTGCACTCTCCCACTCTCTCTCTCTGTGCTCTCTCTCTGCACTCTCCCACTCTCTCTCTCTGTGCTCTCTCTCTCTGCACTCTCCCACACTCTCTCTCTCTGTGCTCTTGCTCTCTCTCTCTGCACTCTCCCACTCTCTCTCTCTGCACTCTCCCACACTCTCTCTCTCTGTGCTCTTGCTCTCTCTCTCTGCACTCTCCCACTCTCTCTCTGTGCTCTCTCTCTCTGCACTCTCCCACTCTCTCTCTGTGCTCTCTCTCTCTGCACTCTCCCCCTCTCTCTCTGTGTGCTCTTGCTCTCTCTCTGTGCACTCTCCCACACACTCTCTCTCTGTGCTCTTGCTCTCTCTCTCTGCACTCTCCCACTCTCTCTCTCTGCACTCTCCCACTCTCTCTCTGTGCTCTTGCTCTCTCTCTCTGCACTCTCCCACTCTCTCTCTCTGCACTCTCCCACACTCTCTCTCTGTGCTCTCTCTCTCTGCACTCTCCCACACTCTCTCTCTCTGTGCTCTTGCTCTCTCTCTCTGCACTCTCCCACTCTCTCTCTCTGCACTCTCCCACTCTCTCTCACTCTGTGCTCTTGCGCGCTCTCTCTCTGCACTCTCCCACTCTCTCTCTCTGTGCTCTCTCTCTCTGCACTCTCCCACACTCTCTCTCTCTGTGCTCTTGCTCTCTCTCTCTGCACTCTCCCACTCTCTCTCTCTGCACTCTCCCACTCTCTCTCACTCTGTGCTCTTGCTCTCTCTCTCTCTGCACTCTCCCACTCTCTCTCTCTGTGCTCTCTCTCTCTCTCTGCACTCTCCCACTCTCTCTCTCTGTGCACTCTCTCTCTGCACTCTCCCACACTCTCTCTCTGTGCTCTTGCTCTCTCTCTCTGCACTCTCCCACTCTCTCTCACTCTGTGCTCTCGCTCTCTCTCTCTGCACTCTCCCACTCTCTCTCTCTGTGCTCTCTCTCTCTGCACTCTCCCACTCTCTCTCTCTCTGTGCTCTCTCTCTCTGCACTCTCCCCCTCTCTCTGTGCTCTTGCTCTCTCTGCACTCTCCCACTCTCTCTGTGCTCTCGCTCTCTCTCACTCTCTCTCTGCACTCTCCCACTCTCTCTCTCTGTGCTCTCGCTTTCTCTCTCTCTGCACTCTCCCACTCTCTCTCTCTCTGTGCTCTCTCTCTCTGCACTCTCCCACTCTCTCTCTCTCTCTGTGCTCTCTCTCTCTCTGCACTCTCCCCCTCTCTCTCTGTGCTTTTGCTCTCTCTCTCTGCACTCTCCCACTCTCTCTGTGCTCTCGCTCTCTCTCACTCTCTGTCTCTGCACTCTCCCACTCTCTGCACTCTCCCACTCTCTCTCTCTGTGGTCTCACTCTCTCTCTCTCTCTCTCTCTCTCTGCACTCTCCCACTCTCTCTCTCTCTGTGGTCTCACTCTCTCTCTCTCTCTCTCTCTCTCTCTCTCTGCACTCTCCCACTCTCTGTGCAGTCTCCTCTCTCTCTGTGCAGTCTCCTCTCTCTCTCCCTCTCTCTGTGCTCTCTCTCTCTCTCTCTGCAGTCTCCCACTCTCTCTTTTTCTTCCTGTTCATGTGAGAACATCAGGTGTTCATCCCTGATCAGGGATGATTTCATGGAACCTTGATCCTGTCCTAGGCACAGAATGCTGTGGGGTGAAGTTCCAACGCACAGGACTGGGGACACAGTTAAATCCACAGAGGAGGTCTGAACCATTCCCCACTGCATAGCCCCAGTCCTGCACACACAGGAACATAGAGTGGACTTGCAAAGATGACAGAGATGGAGAAGAGTGGCCATGGAGTGTAGATGGGGCAGGTGTTCACACACCTCTCAGCAGCAGAAGAACAGCCATGGAGTATAGATGGGGCAAGTGTGCACAGACTCTCAGCAGCAGAAGAACAGCCATGGAGTGTAGATGGGGCAGGTGTGCACACACCTCTCAGCAGCAGAAGAACAGCCATGGAGTGTAGATGAGGCAGGTGTGCACACACGTCGCAGCAGCAGCAGAACAGCCATGGAGTGTAGATGGGGCAGGTGTGCACACACCTCTCAGCAGCAGAAGAACGGCCATGGAGTGTAGATGGGGCAGGTGTGCACACACACTCTCAGCAGCAGAAGAACGGCAATGGAGTGTAGATGGGGCAGGTGTGCACACACTCTCAGCAGAAGAACAGCCATGGAGTGTAGATGGGGCAGATGTACACACACTCTCAACAGCAGAAGAACAGCCATGGAGTGTAGATGGGGCAAGTGTGCACACACTCCAGGAGCAGCAGAACAGCCATGGAGTGTAGATGGGGCAGGTGCAAACACCTCTCAGCAGCAGAAGAACAGCCAAGGAGTGTAGATGAGGCAGGTGCGCACACACCTCTCAGCAGCAGAAGAACGGCCATGGAGTGCAGATGGGGCAGGTGTGCACACACTCTCAGCAGCAGAAGAACGGCCATGGAGTGTAGATGGGGCAGGTGTGCACACACTCTCAGCAGCAGAAGAACACCCATGGAGTGTAGATGGGGCAGGTGTGCACACAATCAGCAGCAGAAGAACAACCATGGAGTGTAGATGGGGCAAGTGTGCACACACTCCAGGAGAAGCAGAACAGCCATGGAGTGTAGATGGGGCAGGTGTGCACACACTCTCAGCAGTAGAAGAATGGCCATGGAGTGTAGATGGGGCAGGTGCGCACACATACCTCTCAGCAGCAGAAGAACAGCCATGGAGTGTAGATGAGGCAGGTGTGCACAAACTTCTCAGCAGCAGCAGAATGGCCATGGAGTGTAGATGGGGCAGGTGTGCACACAGCTCTCAGCAGCAGCAGAATGGCCATGGAGTGTAGATGGGGCAGGTGTGCACACAGCTCTCAGCAGCAGAATGGCCATGGAGTGTAGATGGGGCAGGTGCACACACTCAGCAGCAGCAGAAAGGCCATGGAGTATACATGGTGTAGGTGCGCACACACCTCTCAGCAGCAGAAGAACAGCCAAGGAGTGTAGATGGGGCAGGTGTGCACACACCTCTCAGCAGCAGAACGGCCATGGAGTGTAGATGGGGCAGGTGCACACATACCTCTCAGCAGCAGAAGAACAGCCATGGAGTGTAGATGAGGCAGGTGTGCACACACCTCTCAGCAGGAGGAGAACGGCCATGGAGTGTAGATGGGGCAGGTGTGCACACACCTCTCAGCAGCAGAAGAACGGCCATGGAGTATAGATGCAGCAGGTGCGCACACACCTCTCAGCAGCAGAAGAACAGCCATGGAGTGTAGATGGGGCAGGTGTGCACACATACCTCTCAGCAGTAGAAGAACAGCCATGGAGTGTAGATGGGGCAGGTGTGCACACACTCAGCAGCAGAAGAACAGCCATGGAGTGTAGATGGGGCAGATGTGCACACACTCTCAACAGCAGAAGAACAGCCATGGAGTGTAGATGGGACAGGTGTGCACACACTCTCAGCAGCAGCAGAACAGCCATGGAGTGTAGATGGGGCAGGTGCAAACACATCTCAGCAGCAGAAGAACAGCCATGGAGTGTAGATGAGGCAGGTGTGCACATACCTCTCAGCAGCAGCAGAACGGCCATGGAGTGTAGATGGGGCAGATGTGCACACACTCAGCAGCAGAAGAACAGCCATGGAGTGTAGATGGGGCAGGTGTGCACACACTCTCAGCAGCAGAAGAACAGCCATGGAGTGTAGATGGGGCAGGTGTTCACACACCTCTCAGCAGCAGAAGAACGGCCATGCAGTGTAGATGGGGAAGGTGCGCACACACCTCTCAGCAGCAGCAGAATGGCCATGGAGTGTAGATGTGGCAGGTGTGCACACAGCTCTCAGCAGCAGAAGAATAGCCATGGAGTTTAGATGGGGCAGGTGCGCACACACCTCTCAGCAGCAGAAGAACGGCCATGGAGTGTAGATGGGGCAGGTGTGCACACACCTCTCAGCAGCAGCAGAACGGCCATGGAGTGTAGATGGGGCAGGTGCGCACACACTCTCAGCAGCAGCAGAACAGCCATGGAGTGTAGAATGGGCAGGTGCGCACACAGCTCTCAGCAGCAGCACAGCTGGAGGCTTTCACTGTTCCCTCCAACTGGAAACCGTGTTTGGAACAAGCCTCAGTGACCCAGTGTAAAACAAAGACCCATGAAACGGAATGCACGGACGTTAGTAATCCATTCCAATGGCCACCAGAAGACTGCAGGCTCCTATCAGACTTCCACATGTACCCAAGCACACATGCATACACATACATGCACACAAGAGCACACACATGCCCGCATGCAGATATACAAACATATGCATACAGCCACGCATATATAGACACAGTCATATACACACACAATCACACACACACAGTTACATAGGCACACGCACTCATGCACACACATGCACATACACATGCACAGTCACATAGGCACACACACACACATACACATGCACATGCACACACAGTCACATAGGCACACACACACATGCACACACACACAGTCATGCACAGGCACACACGGCCACAAGTAAAGATGCACACACACACATACATGCACACATGCACATGCACACACAGTCACAGGCATGCACACACACTTACACACAGCACACACATGCACACACACAGCACACACAAGCATGCACACACATGCAGACACAGCCACAAGTACAAAGATGCACATGCCTGTAGTGCCTGGCTTTTTTCTTCCACTCCCTGGTAACAGTTGGCAATCAGCTGAAATTCATTTTCCACTTTGGATCTGCTTTTCAGTTTTACACAATTCTGTTAGAAAATGTGAGTGTGCTAAAGCAGAACCTGCTGAAGCCTCAGCCGCCTGACTCGGGCACTAAAGGCAGCTTTTAGATCACAGCACACAGAAACAAACAAGCAGGACATGCACCGAGTGGAGCGAATTCCCCCCGTGCCCACTGGAGGGAGGAAGCACTGGTGTTGCCAGCAGCACTGCGTGGCCCTGTGCTTCAGGCATGCGGGGCTCTGGCTTGACCTCAGGATACAGGAAGCACCTCTCCTGCACCAAGGAGGCCCAGCTCCATGCTCCTGGGCACCTCACCCTGAATTTGACAAAACAGGAGAGCAGTTAAGGAACCGTGAGCCTCACCAACTCAGTGTATGCAACCAGCTCCAGCCCCGGGGACCCAGGTTCAATTCCTGGCACCCACATGGTAACTAACAACCCTCTGTAACTCCAGTTCTGGGGATCCAATGCCCTCTTCTGGCCTCTACAGCCATTGCATGCGTGGGTGCTCTTAGACACAGGCAGGCAAAACATTCATACACTTAAAAAAGAATCTGAGTCTGCACATGTCTGTCTGGGACCCACATGTGAGCAATTCTCAGAAGAGAGAACAAGAAACCTAAGTGCAGAACCTGAGTGCCTACAACAGACCCACCCAATTCACAAGCAAGGAAGGTCTTACCAACAGTCACCTCAGAAAGGTCCACAGACCTGCACGGCAGGGACTCAGAGGTGCACAAGCTCCTGGGCACCCCAGCCTGCAGGTGTTGCAAGGGCTCTAATGCAGGGCGCTCACCCAGGCCCAGATGTGGCTAGAAATGACACATGCAGACACACTGTGTACATCCTGACTGGTAAGGCAGAAGCTGCAGCACTGTGGAATCAGTGGTCCCCACCCATGTTCCCATCAATAGGCCTGTCTTACTAGCCACTGGTTATTATGTCAACCATGGATAGAAAGTGAAGGTGGCTTTTCTGGATAACCTTTGAGGCGCCCACCCTGAGCATTTCCATTATGAAGAATATAGACCATTAAAGATGATCCCAGGGTCTCCTCAGTCCGGTGGTGATGGGATGTGAAGGCTCTAAGTGGTCTTTCCATTCTCAGATCTAGGTCAGTGTCATCTCTCATGGTAACAAGCTCTCACATGATAGCAAGCCCTTCACCCGCTCCTTGAGTGAGGGAAATTTCTGGAATCCCTGTTGTAGATTTGTATCACATTTTTACATTCAGAGCTTGGTCACGTGCTCATTTGTCTCTGCTGCTGGCCAGAGGAATAGTCACTGAACTAATGAGCCTGTCACTGCAGCTGGGGGAGTATCTGGCATTCTGAGGGATTTGGCTCACTGCCTTGGAGTCCCACATGCCCATGGGGGCAGGGGGCAGGGCATGGTCAGCATGGAATTCCCAGTAAAAATCCATGAACCACCTCTGGACCCAGCCTTGTGAGAATGGGTGAGGCCCCAGCCCACATCCAGAGGCAGGGACATCGGGGAGGACACGGATTTGTCTAAGCCACTGTACTCCTCAGCCTGGCTAGTCTGTATATGCCCTGTGTCTTCCCCAGAAGGGGTGCTGAGCCTCAGGCGGCATGAATGGAACCCCTTCCTCTCACCCCAACAAGAACCCCAGCAAGTAGGGATTTACCATCCTGGAAGAAGGACCTGGGTTTGAAGCACAGGCACATTTGCAATGTGTCATCACTCATTCTCTTTCACATAATTTAGCTTATCTTTAAAATACAAAGCCTCCTTTTTACCTTATTAAGAGCCAAATCTTTGTTTCTTTTCACTTAGAACAAGGACTGCAGCCCATGGTGCTCTCAGCCTCCTATGCATGAGCCTGTTAGAGACTCATTTTCACAGTCCAGGACTAGCTTCTGCAAACTGTTGTACCTAACAGCCCCTGACCACTCACACCCAGCGGAGGACTGTGACTGCCATAAAGTAATTATTTGGAGAAACCGTTTCTCTGTGACATGAGACATGGGGAAATGGGGGGGGGGCGGGAGAGAGAGAGAGAGAGAGAGAGAGAGAGAGAGAGAGAGGGTTCCTATGCAGGCAGACTCTCCAGGGCCCCCTAGTACTGCCTCATGCTTCTGGAGAAGGGGCAGAGGGTGCAGGGTACCCTTGACATGATTGTGCATGGCTTTTCAAGCTGCCAAGCAAACACGGCCCAGGGCTTCCTTCACTAACGGTTTTTGTTCTAGATCCAAGAGACATGGGATCCACCCTGTCTTTAGCCTAAGGAGTCACTTGCCTCCACCTTGACTAGTACAAAGAAGGCCCAAGAAGCCTGCAGAATCACCAACTCCCTAGGCAGCCGGAGCTACACTACAAAGATTGAGAATGCAGGCAGTGTTAAAGTCTAACAGAAGGACATGAGCCCTGGCTCCAAAGGCTGGTTTGGAGAAGTCCCTCAGAGAATCAACATGGTGAGTAGAGCATAGGCCCAGTCCTAGGGGCCAGGAGTCACCACAGTCTGTCACAATGGCATCCAGAGAGTACCAGTGTTGTCCCTAAAGAAGGGCTGTGGACCCACAGATGAAGAGCATAAGGCTCAGTGGCCGGAAAATGCCAGGTTCTGACCCAGTGCTCTTTCCTGCAGAGGCCCTGGTTGTAACATCAGACCCTGTGGAAAATTTTCCTCATGTGCTAAATCAATGGTCACTGTCTCTCCCCCTTCAGACCCAAGCCACAGATACCTACAGTACAGAAAGCAGGTACTCAGCAGACAGGGATGCTGACATAGCTGGGTCTCAGCAGCTCTATGTTCTGTGAGTCTAACCATGTACAATATCATAGAAAACTAAAGAAAGACAGAAACAGGGAATGGAAATCCATCACAACCGAGATATCACACATGCCACAGACCTGCAGACCCACTGAAACAGCCTGTCCCGAGAGAGAGAAGCTGTCTGCCACTCAGGTGACTGAAGGCCAGACAAGCCTGGGGAAAGGGACAAACTGGCCCAGCTCCAGTCCAGGAGAGTCCAGGGATATAGTAGAGACAGCCTAACCTGCCACTGTGAGGTGTCCACCAGCTACTTCTGACTGACATGCTTCTGGACACTTACAACTGCCTGCTGAAAGCTGTCACCACCATCGTCACCATCATCCACACAAGATCAGACATATTCAGAGCGATATGGTCGTAGACAATCCTCAGTCATTTTCAGGGTAAACATCACCATCATCCTCACCATCCTCCTCACTGGCATCATCTCCATAATGAATAGCTTCACCATCATCCTCACCATCCTCCTCACTGGCATCATCTCCATAATGAATAGCTTCACCATCATCCTCACCATCCTCCTCACTGGCGTCATCTCCATAATGAATAGCTTCACCATCATCCTCACCATCCTCCTCACTGGCGTCATCTCCATAATGAATAGCTTCACCATCATCCTCACCATCCTCCTCACTGGCGTCATCTCCATAATGAATAGCTTCACCATCATCCTCACCATCCTCCTCACTGGCGTCATCTCCATAATGAATAGCTTCACCATCATCCTCACCATCCTCCTCACTGGCATCATCTCCATAATGAATAGCTTCACCATCATCCTCACCATCCTCCTCATTGGCGTCATCTCCATAATGAACAGCTTCACCATCATCCTCACCATCTTCCTCACTGGCGGCATCTCCATAATGAATAGCTTCACCATCATCCTCACCATCCTCCTCATTGGTGTCATCTCCATAATGAATAGCTTCACCATCATCCTCACCATCCTCCTCATTGGTGTCATCTCCATAACGAATAGCTTCACCATCTTCCTCACCATCCTCCTCATTGGCGTCATCTCCATAACGAATAGCTTCACCATCTTCCTCACCATCCTCCTCATTGGCGTCATCTCCATAACGAATAGCTTCACCATCATCTTCACCATCATCCTCAACATTGCTGTCACCATTATCATCACCATCATCTCAGCTTCTAAGAGGCTTCAGGTAAAATTACCTGGGCCTCTGCAAGCCGCCCTCACCTTCCCTGATCTTTGGGAAGAGCCTAGCTGTGGAGGAAATCAAAGCTCAAACATGACAGGAGAGGGCCCAGCCACATCTCCGGGTGATCCTGATTGACCACAGCCTCCTTCAGCTTGTATGGCTGGAACCTGGGCTAGAAGAGAAACAGCCCGTGGCTGCTTTTTCCTGGAGAGGGGTACACAGGAATAATTCCAAAGTCACGGCTGTGTGCATGCTGTGGAGTTCCAGGCACACTGTGTGGGAGTTGGGCTGAAGAGGACAGGGAACAGTGGGGTGTTTAGAAACATAAGGGTCTCGCCGGGGTACAATACGGAGGCTGGTGTAAAAGAGCAGATAACACATGGCCATTTCACCAAAACAAAAACAGCTGTTCTGGCCTTTAACAAACTAGAATTCATTTTATCTGAAATGAGGAAAGCGCAGAACTCTTCCAGGCTCCAGCCGTCCCTTCCATTTTGGTTTCTTTTTCAGTTTTTCACCACTACAAGTAAAAACATCTCACTCCTTGATTTCTATGGGGTTCCTCTGTTGAGTAAGGTTGACAGAAGATGCCACTAAGAGGTAGGCTAACATGGGTGCCCCAGCACTGCCCAACGGCACCCATTCTTTGCAGTCACCCTGTGCTCCCCCTTGTACCTGCAGAGGCCTACCCAGCACACACAGAGCACATTTTGTGTATAGGACAAGGAGCCATGGCTGTGTGACTGAGCATAGCCTGCAGAGTGTGACCTCACTTGGGACCAGAGTCACCATAGATCAAAGTAGGCAAGGTTTCATGAGGCCATACTGGGCTGGGAAAGGGCTTAGTACGACATGACTGATCAACAGGGAAACTAGGACAGACAGGCCATGAGCCGATGGAGGCTGGGGGTGGGGTGTTTCCAAAGCTGACAGGGCAGGCCAGGGGCAGCAGGCCAGCCAGCCTCAGAGGGATCCACCATGGCTTACCTCACACTGTGTCCTACAGAACTGAGGGACACTCATTTCTGTGGTCCAAACCAGTAGACTGGGTCCCCTGTCACAGCACCTCAGACAGCTGTTCCAGGCACATTCATAGTGATGGGACAGGCCTCCAGCATTGACCAGAGCACATGTCGCCTATCACACCATCCCCTTTCTGTCAATCTAAGCCTAGAAACTGTGGCAAAACACAGTTTTAAAGACTCAAGAATGTGCTAGAAATGTAGCTCAGGGGTAGAGCACATGCCTCAAATACACAAGGCCACAGGTTCTACCCCCAGCACAGCAAAAATGACAAAGAAGTTAGGGACAGCAATAATCTCTCCCTTCTCTAGAGCCTCACAGCCAGAGTGCGGCTTCCCTGTAAGCGAGGTGGGGGCACCCGACACGCCGGTGTTCACTTGCTGCATTGAAATCCTTTTTTAGCCAGAGCCCCCAGTGGAATAGGGAACCAAGGTGACAAAATCCCAAATCGTGGCTCAAACCCCAACCTCAGCAGGGCCTGCTCAGCAGTTTGCACCAGGGTGATGGCTGTGCATTGCTTGCAGAGACCTCTGGTCTCCCAGTTTCCTGAGCCGTCTGGTCTTTATTTCCACTGAGTGCCAAAATTGTGTGAAATTTGTTTTCCATGTCTATTGAGGTAATCTGACAGACTCTTTCTCTATTCTATTTTCTTGAGGTGGCAAATGACACTCTTTTCGAATGGTAAAGCAAATTTACTTCCTCCAATTAGCTTCACTTGTTTATAACGTAGTATCATGAGTCTCTAGAAAGCGTCTGATTGGTTAGATTCTGTGAGCTCTCCTGTGTCTGTGTTCCCTGGCCTCTGCTGTCTTGAATCACTTCTGTGGTGGCATTGCTACTGTAACAGCATCACAGAGGGGGCCAGATCTGTGATCATTGCTTCTTCCTTAAATACTTTATTATTTTTATTTTGTGAGAGTATTGCCTGCCGTACCAGACTCCTGCAATGCCTGGGAGATCAGAAGAGGGTATCAGATCCCCTGGCACTGGAGTTACAATTATTAGCAGCTGTGTGGGTGCTAGGACTCAAACCCAGGTCCTCTGCAAGAATAGACAGTGTTCATAACCACTGACCCATCTCTTGAGTCCCTGCTTCTCTCTTAAATATTGGAATTTTTTAGCAGTCCCTTAGGGCTGAATTTTCCTTATAGTTAGGTTTTTTGCTTGTTTTTAAAAGTTCAGTTTCTTTCATTGATGAAGTACTATTTAACCCTTCTTCAGCTGCTAGTCATCATGGCTCATACCTTTAATCCCAGCACTTGGGAGGCAGAGGCAGACAGATCTCTGCAAGTTCAAGACCAGCCTGACAATGTAGCAAATTCCAAGCCAGCCAGGGCTACACAATAAGACTGTGTCTCTTTAGAAATTTCTTCTTCCTTCTTTTGCCCAATAAGCATTTGGGGAATGTGTGTTTTTCAAAGAAACTTCCCACTGCATCTCAGCCATACGAAGCACATTAAGGAACTCGTCTACAGCCTACTTGCTGCACACAGGCTTCCATCTCTTTGGCTCCTTTGGCTAGGATCTTTGTCTTTTATTTCCCCCCTGTTTCATCTTATAAAGAATTTTTAAACTATATGAATCCTTTTCAAAAAGCAATTCTTGGTCATGTAAATCCCTGCTGTCTGATTTTAGTGCATCATCGGTGCTACCTCACACTTCCCTGGTCTATCTGGGCTTGACCTCCTTCATCTAGCTTCTTAAAGTGGAATCTGAGATCTTTTATTTTACTCTCATTTTTGTTTCTAGAATAGGCATTTAGTGATATAACTTTTCATGCAGACACTATTTTAATTATATTTGTTCATTGAGGGCAGGACCATGCCACTGAGCATCTGTGAAGGTCAGGGGACAACGTGTAGGGATTGATTCTCTCCTTTTACCAGGTGGGTCACAGAGGTTGACTCGGGTCTTTGGGCTTGGCAACAATCACCTTTAGCCTGGGTCCTCCTTATGGCCCCTTAAAATGTGTTTGTTACTTTTAGAGGGGAAAAAATCTCAGTGACCTGATTGACTTCTTCATGGTGTGCGACATGGAGATGGGCCTGAGAGCCACGTCTGACCTCTCCAAGAACAGGATCCTCACGCACCACACTCAGATTGTAAGCATGTAGACAATACTCCACCGAGGCACCCTCTTGGGGAAAAAATACTCAAAGATGTATTCTGCTAACCTGAAGTCCAGCTGTGGAGAGCTCAGGGCAGAGAAGGGTGTGGGATAAAGCAAATTCACCATTTTGTTTTTTGTTTTGTTCTGTTCTGTTCTGTTCTGTAGCAGAGTCTTGTCCAGCTCAAGCTTACTAATGATGAAGGAATACCTTGAATTCATAATTCTCCTGCCTCTACCTCCCCCAAGTGCAATGATCTCAGGCATTTGCACTGCCCTGGGCTGCGAACGTTTAAAAGCTGATGTGGAGCTGGCACCCAGGTGATTCAAAGCTGGTACAAATGTTACCAGCTCTGACAACAAAGGACATTTTTTAAAGTTGTATGTAGCAATACTCCAGTGGCGTCCTGGCATGAGAGTGGAAGAGCACAGTTAATGCCTGTCCCCAAGTGAGACCAGAAGTCCCCAGAGAGTAGACAGACTGCACAGGGTCAGTGAGACAAAAGTCAGTCTGGACAGCTGGGAAGAAGCTGACCTGGAGTCTGCACCCAGCAATCACTGCGTGTACCCTCTCTGTCAGCACAGAGTTGGCTACTGTCAAGCTTGTTGTGGTCTCAAGGTTTGTGAGGATGGAGGTGGAGGCCCAGGAACACTGAACACATGGGGCAGGAAGGTCACTAAGATCCATGTAACACACAAATATGTGTGACTCACCTGTCTCCAGGTGCAGCTGCCTCTGGGACCCAAGGGGCTCTGCTATCTCTGTGTCCCCTACAAAACTCACATGTCAAAACTTAGTTGCCAATGTGATGATGTTGGGTGCGTTAGCATGTGATAAGACAGTGGGCCTCCTCCCCCACGAACAACACAGAGGTCCTCAGGAGGGAGCACAGGCAGCGCAGCACTCACCGCCCTCACCCTTCCTACTTCTGTGGGTGGTCTTCCCTGGAGGCTGTGGCAGGAGGGTGTCCTCTGATGTGCAGAGAGCAGCCCTCGCCCGACCCCAAACCTGCTAGTACACACTAAACATCACTTTTAAACGACCACCTTTCCATTTCTTGTCCCCAAGATATGATGTTAACATTAATGTCACAACATAAGACAGTATAGCCTTAAAAGCCCCACCATCCTCTAAAAAATCCAAACACCCAAAGATCCAAATGCTTCCCCAGTCCTCCCCAAAACACCAAGGCCAGGTCTGTTCCAGCAGCACCGCACTCCTGGTACCAATTTCTGTTGAAGATGACACTAAAGCACAGTGTCTTAAGGACTGAGCTGGAGTGTGATGCAGAAGGTAGGGAGGACGGCTGTGCTGTGGTATGTGGAGGCTTTTTAGGATAGGGTATATGCGCTGGCAGGACAGCTTTGTGAAGAGCTGTCAGCATAGACACTGAGGGGAGACCTACAGGGGTCATCATGGCTGGCAGGGCAGGCGAGAGGGGAAGGTTGTACCCAGTGGCTTCAAGGTTATCAAAAGTCATAGCAGGATATGGAAGAGAGCACCAGGTCTGCAAAGGTAATGCTCACGTCCAGATGAAAGCGCATCTGGCATATCTTGGAATGTTTCAATTGAGGTAACACCAAGTTTGGGGACAGGAATTTTCCAGGGCTATGAACACTTGCCCACATATTAATTTTCCACTCACAACTTGAGCTTAGAGACATTAACTGAAAGGCTATCACATTTGCTCCTAGGCTGACACCTTGATCCATGGTAGCTTAGCCTACAGCAGAAATCTTATTGCTATATTATAAAGTCTTTTAAAATGGTGTTTCTCATGGATATATTTGACAGTAGATACAACATTTGTGCAAGTATAATCATACCACCCCAGACTCACGGTAAGGGCAGGCAGTTTTTCTCTATGCTGCTATTTTCATTCTCTTTAAATGTTTATATGTCCTATAAAGCTGTCTCCCATACAAACTTTTACTCCCTTAGCTGTAGAAGATAAACCATAAGAAATCAGGACACAAACCATGGGTGTCAGGTCACTGCTGGGTCAAGGTGAGGTGCCCTGGTTACTGTGCAGCACGTCCCATACCTGCCACCAGCACCAGCTGAGCTCTGAGCTCCAAAAAGCCATGTGTCTGGGGTACCTGGCCATGGTAGAGAAGACAGTGGTTACAAGGAGCATCCCGACTGAGTGAGAGGACTTTCAAATGCCAAATAAGTGCTAAGAGCAATTTAAATCTGATCACAGTGGATTTTTATATTTAATCTCAATAATACAGAGTTGGGAGCCATTATTGCTGGCATTTTTTGAATAATATGTCTCCCTTTGCAGCCTCTACAGGTCTCTGGTTTCTGGTTTTCTCAAAGAGATGTGGTTTCTATTACATAATCACCATCACCATCACCATTAACATTATCACTGGCATTTTCTTCACTATTGTCACCAGACTCCTCACCACAATTATCATCACCACCACCATCATCTCTACCACCACCATGATAATTTCCATCACCACCATCACCACCACCATCACCACATCACATCACATCATCACCTCACCAACATCACTATGACCACCACCATCATCAATACCACCATCACTACCATCATATCCATCATCATCTTCATCACCATCACCAACAACAACACCACCACCAACCTATCACCATCATCACTGCCATCACGATCACCACCATCATCATGATGATCTCTTCATCCCCACCATTACTACCATGACTATTATGGCTTAAATTAGAAATGTCCACATAGTCTGATGTATTTGAACATGTTGTTCCCAGAAGCTTTGGGGAAGTTGTGGAAACTTTAGATGGTGGAGCCTTGCTGGAGGAACTGTGTCACCAGGGGCAAGTTATGTGGGTTTTAGTCTCTCCCTTTCTCTCTCTCTCTCTCTCTCTCTCTCTCTCTCTCTCTCTCTCTCTCTCTCCTTGTGTGTAGATGAAAACTATAATCATCAAGCTTCCTTATGCTGCTGCTGAGCTCCTCTGACCCTTCCCTGCCTGACTGTAGGCAAGATAAAACCTTTCTTCTTTACATTGCATTTGTCAGGTATTTTATCACAGCAACAGAAAAGTAATTAGTGCAACCATCCTCTTTATCACCATCAACATTATCACTAACCCTGTTATTATCATCATAATCACTGACATCACCACCATCACCATTATCACCATCACCATCATCACCATTATCACCATCACCATAACCAACATCACCATTATCACTATCACCATTATCACTATCACCATTATCACTATCACGATCACCAACATCATCATCACTATCACCAACATCACTATCACCATTATCACCATCACCACCATCACCATCACCACCATCACCACCACCATCACCACCACCATCATCATCACCATCACCACCATCACCGTCACCATCACCACCATCATCATCACCATCACCATCATCACCATCACCATTATCACCATCACCATCACCACCATCATCACCATCACCATTATCACCATCACCATTATCATCACCATCACCACCACCATCACCATTACCACCATCACCATTATCATCATCACCATCACCGCCCTCATCATCACCATAATCATCACCATCACCATCACCATCACCATTATCACCACACCATCACCATCACCACCATCATCATCACCATCACCACCATCACCATTATCACCATTACCATCACCATCGCCACCATCACCATCATCATCACCATCATCATCACCATTATCATCACCATCACCACCCTCATCATCACCATCATCATCACCAACACCATCACCACCATCATCATCACCATCACCACCATCACCATCACCATCACCACCATCACCATCACCACCATTACCATTATCATCATTACCATCACCACCACCACCATCACCACCATCACCATCACCACCCTCATCATCAGCATCCTCAGCATCACATATTATTGTTACCATAATTACCATCATCATTGCCATAATCATCACCATCATCTCCACCACATCATCGCCTTTTGTCCCCATTATCACCATCATCATTGGCATCCTCTACCTTGTCACCTGACCCATCACCACAATTACCATGCCCCATCACTATCACCACCTAACTCCCTCATAGACATCGTCTTAGTCACCCCATCACATTGCCCCTATGATAGCAGAAGCAATGGCTTACCTTCCTAGAGCCCTTGACAAAAGCTTTCTCACATGACATTTTATTTATTTTGTGTTCATGTGCTTGTGTGCTGTATGCACATGTCATGTGTGTTTTTATGTATGGGGGCAGGTGTGTATGTGCCACAGTGCATATGTGGATGTCAGAGGACAATTTGCAGGAGTCAGTTCATTCCTTCTACCATATGAGTCCCAGGGATCTAACTCACGTCATCAGGCTTGAAGAATAGCACCTGTTACCTTTTGAGCCATCCTGCTGGGCTGACATGACGTCACCTAATCTTCCATCAGTCACAGCTATGAAAGTGGAGAAAAAGAACTAGGGACTGGCATTTGTGATGTAGCCAGTACATGATGACTCAGTTATGGATGCCTTTGTTATAAGCCCCTCAAGCTTGAGGGTCCCAGAAGCTAATATTATACAATGTATAGAAAGACAGATTTGCCTTAGCTCACAGCTTCCAGGTTTCAGTGCATGGTCACTTGGCTCTGTTGTTTATGAGGCAGAACATCAAAATGGGGATACACGGTAGACCAAAGCTGTTCACTTCATTACAGACAGGAAGCATCTAAGACAAACAGAAAGGGACCACAGACAAGACACGCACTTGAAGACACCCCAAATGACCGACTTCCTCTAACCAAGCCCTACCACCTACAGTTTCCAGCACCTCCCAGTGGCCCATTGAGCTGGGAATCCAGCCACTCATGCAGTCAGAGCCCTCTGAGTCCAATCACGCTGGGTACCAAGCTTTACTCTTGAACATTTGGGAGATATTTCAGATCCAAAGCACAAGTCCACCTCGATTCCTTTGGCAGTCTGTTAATGCACTTACCAAATCCTGGGGGTGAAGTTGCAAAGCGCCTGGTGACACATGTTTCTTCTTGAAGTTTATGGACCAACAGTCACCTTTGACTGAGCAATGGAGAAAGTAAAGTTTCAATAAAAACACTCCTGAGATCAAAACATGAGGTCATTTTTTTGCTCTAATCATTAGTTTCAGAAGTGTTATTTCCAGTGTGGACAGAGTCCATTTCCCACACCTCTCCTCATGTATCTTATATTTTTATCATGAACTCCCTTTTAATCAACTGTACATTATTTAAAATAAACTCCTAATGGGGAAAAGTGGGATCTGAAGAACTAATAAAACAGCCTGGGAGATCTCCTGAGCCCAGCAGAAGGAAGAACAGGAGACAGGTAGGAACTGGGTGCCTCAGCAGAGCTGATTGTTGATCCCTTGGTCCACCTGTCTTTGGCTTGATTGGAATTTGTGGTTGTGGGGTCAGAGTTATCCTCCCAGCTGGGATTAAAGGTGTGGTCTTTGGCTTGATTGGATTTTGTGGCTGTGCGGACGGAGTTATCCTCCCAGCCAGTATTAAAGGCTTGTGTGACTCTTGAGATCTGAGATCTCCTGAGCCCAGCAGAAGGAAGAACAGGAGACAGGTAGGAACTGGGTGCCTCAGCAGAGCTGATTGTTGATCCCTTGGTCCACCTGTCTTTGGCTTGATTGGCATTTGTCGTTGTGGGGTCAGAGTTATCCTCCCAGCTGGGATTAAAGGTACAGTCTTTGGCTTGATTGGATTAAGGAACAATTCACCAAGAAGATTTCACAATTATGAATATATATGCCCCAAATTCTGGTGCACCAAACTTTATAAAGACAATTCTCCAGGACCACAAGTCACAGACTAACCCCAGTACACTCATAGTGGGAGATTTCAATACCCCACTGAGTCCTTTGGATAGGTCAACAGGACAAAGAATAAACAGAGAGACATCTGAACTGAACGATATGATACACCAAATGGACCTCATAGACCTCTACCGAACATTCCATCCTAATACCAGAGAATACACTTTCTACTCAGCACCCCACGGAACATTCTCCAAAATCGACCACATCCTGGGACACAGAAGAAACCTCTACAAATACAAAAAGATTGAAATAATTTCATGCATCCTGTCAGACCACAGTGCAATGAAGCTCAACATCAACACCAGGACAAGCCCTCCTGCCTACAAGAACACATGGAGACTAAACAACACACTCTTGAATAATGAATGGGTCAAGGAAGAGATAAAGAAAGAAATAAAAACATTCCTGGAACTGAATGACAATGACAATACAACACAACAAAACCTATGGGATACCTTAAAAGCAGTCCTAAGAGGGAAGTTTATAGCCCTGGGTGCCTACATTAGAAAAACAGAAAGAGCACAAGTGAATGATCTAACACTACAGCTAAAAGCACTTGAGAGGCAACAACAGATGAACCCTAAACGCAACAGACAGGAAGAAATAACAAAAATCAGAGCAGAAATCAATGAAATAGAAACAAAGAAAACAATACCAAAAATCATTGAGCCAAAGTTGTTCTTTGAAAGAATAAACAAGATAGACAGACCTCTAGTCCAGTAACCAAAAGAAAGAAGGAACAACTCAAAATCAATACATCGTGATGAAAAGGAAAATCACAAATGGACAAGGAAAAGATCCAGAAAATCATATGGGAATATTACTAGAACCTATATTCTACACAAGTTTGAAAACCTAGAAGAAATGGATGAATATCTGAAATCCTGGGATCACCAAGCTTCGGCCAAGAAGAGATCAGCAGTTAAACAGACCAAACATATGAAGAAATCGCAGGATGTAGTAAGAAGCCTCCCAACTAAAAAAAGCCAGGCCCAGATGGTTTCACAGCAGATTTCTATAAACATTTCAAAAAGACCTACAACCATTATTACTGAAACCGTTTAGAAGTATACAATCAGAGGAATTCTCCCCAAATTCCTTCTATGAAGCCAGCATCACTCTATTACCAAAACAGGCAAAGATCCAACTAAAAAGGAGAATTATAGACCATCTCCCTCATGAACAAAGAGGCCAAAATTCTAAACAGGATTACTGCAAAATCGCATACAGACCCACATCAAGAAGATCATCCATCATGACCAGTTGGATTCATACAGAGATGCAGGGATGGTTCAACATACGAAATCAATAAACATCATCAAACCATAAACGAATCAAAGACAAAAACCACACCATCATCTCAATTGATGCTAGAAAAGCCTTTGACAAAATACCATACCCTTCATGCTTAAAGTTTCTAGAAGGAATCGGATTGGAGGATCTTTCCTCCATGTAATCAAAGCCATATACAGGAAACCCACAGCCAATATATCATCCTAAATGGGGAAATGACAAGAAACATTCCTTTAAAGAGTAGGAACTCGGCAAGGCTGCCCCTGTCACCACTCCTCTTCAATATAGTGCTTGAAACACTTACTAGAGCAATAAGGCAAGAAAAGGATATTAATGGGTGGTAAGTGAAAGAGGAAGTCAACTTCCCTATTTTGTTGCTATGATATGTTTGTTACTTAAGGGATGCTAAAAACTCCACCAGAAAACTCCTAGAAAAGATTAACAGCTTCACAAAGTGGCAGGAATACAAAATTAACATTAAAAAATCAATGGCCTCTTTCTTTTTTATTATTAATTTTTATTTATTTCTGTATGTGATGAATGTACTGTCTGCATGCAGGTTTGTGCACCCGTGTCGTGCAAGCCACGGAGGTCATGAAGAGGGGTGTCAGATTCCCCTGGAACTGGAGTTTCTCCTGGAATTGAGCGTTCAGACGGTTCCTGGCCGCCAGTGGGTGCTGGGGATCGAAACCGGGTTCTCTGTAAGAGCGGTCAGCGCTCTTAACGCGCTAGGCCATCTCTCCAGCCCTCAATGGCTTTTCTTACACCACAACAGCAACGAGAAGCATTCAAAGAGACTTTCCCACTCACAATAGCCTCAAAAACAATAAAATACCTAGGAAACAAACCTAACCAAAGACACAACCAAAGATCTCTACAACAAAATTTTAAACCTTTAAAGAAAGAAGTTGAAGAAGACATCAGAAGATGGAAAAACCTCCATGTCTCATGATTGGGAAAATTAACACTTGTAAAAATGTCCATTTTATCCGAAACTCTTGTATAGATTTAACGCCAATGCCAATCAAAATCCCCAAGAGTTTCTTCCAGGCTTGGAAACAAACATTCTTAAATTCATTTGGAAAAACAAAAAAAGACCCGAATAGCCAAAACAACCCTGAGTGAAAAGGCTACACAGGGGATCTGTATACCACGACTCAAACTATACTACAGGGCTAAGTCATAAAAACAGCCTGGTACTGGGACAAAAATAGGACCTTTGTACCAATGGAACAAAACTGAAGATCCAAATCTGAGCACATCAATTTCAGCCATCTTATATTTGACAAGGGGCCAAGAAGCCCAAGGAGAAAAGACAGCATCTTCAACAAGTGGTGTTGGCAAAACTGGATCACCACTTGTAGAAGAATGAATTAAACCCCTACCTCTTGCCCTGTATAAAAGTGAACTCCAGTGGATCAAAGACCTCAACGTGAAACCCCAAACTCTGAAGGCAATAGAAGAAAAAGTTGGCAGCGACTACAAGACATAGGTGTAGGAAAAGACTCCTAAATCAGACAGCAGCTGCACAAGAATTAAGGTCGACAATGACAATGGGACCTCATCAAACTCAAAGCTTCTGTACAGACATCAAAAGAAACAATCAAGGAGTGAAGAGAAATCCCACAGAGTGGGAGGAAACTTCACTGCAGATACATCTGACAAGCATTGATTTCCAGAATATATAAACTACTCAAAAAACAAATGAAAAAAGAAAACAAATGACCACTCAATAGATGGCGCAAAGACTGAACAGAGACTTCACAAGTGAGGATTAGAGCTGTCTGAGAAACCACTCAAGAAGTGTTCAACATCACTAATCATTAAGGAAATGCAAGTCAAAACCACTTTAAGATATCATCTACTCCAATAAGACTGGCTAGGATCAAGAAACAAAAATGATAAACCAAGTGCTGGAGAGTTGTGGGGAAAAGGAAAACATCATCCACTGTTGGTGGGAATGTAAACTCGTACAGCCACTATGGAAAGCAGTGTGGAGAACCCTTGGAAGATCTTGGAACTGCCACCCAACCCAGCCCATACCACTCTGGGCATGTACCCTCAAACTCACACCAACCCCAGAGATACATGCACGGCCATGTTTATTGCAGCTCTAGCCTCTCTTCACAATAGCAAGGAGCTGGAACCCACTAAATGCCCCTCAACTGATTGAGTGGATAGAGAAAATGTGGTACATCTACACAATGGAGTTCTAAGCAGCAGTAAAGAAAGACGACATCGCAAGCTTTGCAGGAAATGGCTGGAGCGAGAGGACATCATGCTGAGTGAAGTAAACAGTCCCAGAAAAACAAACGACAATGGTATCCCTCATCTGTGGATGCTATACCAATTACCTAGTTGTAGTATTTCTTGTGTAGGGCCCCCTGAGCTTTGTCCAAAGCAGTTGTTCGTTAATGCTATTGGAAAACAACAACAACAACAGAAGAGGACTGCATCAGAGAACTACTGAAACAGTATAACTTCTGCTCAAAATTGTCACTTCCTCATGGAGAATATTGAGAAAGACTGAGAAAGAGATGAAGGGCATGTTTGGGGAATGCATGAGCTCTTGTGGGGTGGGGGAATGGGCGGGAATCGGGTCTAGATTTGTTTAAAAAATAAAAAAATTTAGTGAAAAAAAAATAAAAAATAAAAAAATAAAACAGCCTGTAGAGGCACGCCTTTAATCCTAGCACTTGGGAGGCAGAGGCAGGCGGATCTTTGTGAGTTCAAGGCCAGCCTGGTCTACAGAGCGAGTTACAGGCCAGCTGGAGCTACAGGGAAACCCTGTCTCGAAAAGACCAAAAAAAAAAAAAAAAAAAAAAAAAAAACTGTAAAGGATCCTGGGTGCCCCAATCACATGGCAACATCACAGGACTAGGAGACCAGGTCAGTGTCAGCAGCATGTGCCCTGGGTTACCTGAATCACAGGCGATGTCACAGAACACAGAATCAGACCAGGGCAACACTAGTGGCATATGCCCATGCCCCCTGCCCTTCATAAGATGTACACCCATGCCCCCCAGCCTTTCGTAAGATGTACAGCCATGCCCCCCACCCTTCATAAGATGTATGGCCATGCCCCCCAGCCCTTCATAAGTTGTCCATTGTGGGCAAGTGAGGCAGGGGTGCCATGTTTGGAAGAGCCCTCTGCTGTCCAGAGAGCCACCACACCCAGAAAAGTACTTGCAGAAGCTCTGGATGTGATCATATGTAGATGGTGGTGTGTGAGGTAAGTGTGGGGTGTGTGTGTGTGTGTGTGTGTGTGTGTGTAAACTGAACCTGGGTCCTCTATAGGAGCAGCCAGTGTTCTCAACCACTGACCCATCTCTCCAGCCCCTCCATAATTTATTCTTCAAAAAACTTACTATGCCCTCACAGGGGCCACCACTTGTTGATAGAAGGCACCACACTCCTCCTCACATCATCCTCCCCAGCCTTTATGTGGCTCTGAGCATCTGCATGCACAGCTCACTGGTTAGCAGCAACATGCTCTCAAGGATACCAGTGTCACATAAGAGACCCACTACGACTTTAAGGAATAAACATTTCAATGTACCAAGGAACATTCATAATCAGAACAGTCGTCTTGCAGGCCACCATTATTTCTTCACCTTTCTCCCTCTGTCTCTTCCATGCTGCACCCTTGTGCTCTTTTAGGCTCCAAGATGGTGGCAAGAGTTAGGGAACTGCCTGGCGATGCTGGCCACCTGGCTTCAGCACTGTCCTGGAGAGTCATAGAGATTTGCGATAATGACCACCTTCAGTTCCACTTCCCCCTAGGGTATCTTCCACCAGATGCAAAAACTCAGGTAAATCACAAACCTTAGCATGTCGTTCCCACTCCTGCGCTGAGCTATCTGGGCAATTGCATAACCTAAATCCATGCGCACTGACCTCAAGGAGCAATGGAGCCAGCAGCAGCCGCAGGAGAAGCAGCCACCACTGAGGACGCCTCAGCCAGTGGCGAAGGCTGGTGCAGCTGAGACAGGCTGCGTCCTCAGGTCAGACAGGAACCCTCACAGTGATGAACGTGAGACATCGGACTGGGTAGTGTGACAGTTAATACCTATCCTTAACCTGGTAGGGTGTAGAATCACCATGGAGACAAACCTCTGACATATCTGTAAGGGAGTATCTATTAATGGAGGTGCAAAACCCTGCCCTGAATGTGGTGACACCATCTCATAGGGTGAATAAGATGGAGAAAGTGAGCTGAGTACTAGCACCTCTCTCTCTCTCTCTCTCTCTCTCTCTCTCTCTCTCTCTCTCTCTCTCTCCTTCCTGACACAATGTGACGAGCACCTTAGGCTCCCTCAGCTGTAACTTCGCTGTCATGACGGACTGCACCTTCAAACTGTAAGCCAGAATAAGCCTCACCTTCCATAAATAGCCTTTGTCAGGTGTTTTGTCACAACAACCATAACAGCAGCTAGTACAGGTGGTAACTACAGAGACCTACCTGGGAGATGCAGGCAGAGCACAGTGCCCAAAGCCACACCTCAACCAGACCTGTCTCCTCTGGGGTAAAAGCACATGCCACCCTGTGGGGCACACACACCTTAGTGTCCAACCCTTTCATCTCAAGCCCCAGGACTTTCTTCCACTGTGGTCTCTGCAGTGACTTCCATCTCTGGACACTTTCTCTCTCAGCCACCTCTACCTGTTCCACCTGCTTCTCAAAAAAGCCAGAAGCTGAGTCTTCCTTATCAATGGTCTTTTCATCTTCTTACTCCCCCATGTACTTCCTTTACCAAGTGCTGGAGAGGTTGAGAGGAAAGGGGAACACTCATCCACTGCTGGTGGGATGTAAACTCATACAAACACTATGGAAAGCAATGTGGAGAATGCTTAAGGGACTCAAAATGAGCCTACCACCTGACCCAGTGATACCACTCTTGAGTATATGCCCACAAGACTCATCCTATCACAGAAATACATGCGCAGCCATGTTTATTGCAGCTCTCTTCACAATAGCAAAGATGGGAACAGAAGAGGGAGTGCAGGCCGGACAGCTACAGTGGCCTCAGGCAGTGCATGCGGCCCACAGGGACCACAGCCCCATCAGGAGTGAGTCAGTGGCCATCTGTTTTGGCTTTGGGTCCAGATAACTTCTAAAATATAAATGAGGGGCTGGAGATGTAGCTCAATGCTGACAGCATTCATGAAGGCCCTCGGATGATATTCAGGACCGTCAATAGCAGGCATGTAGCCCATGCCTTTAATTCCAGCACTCAGGAGGTGGAGGCAAGAATCAGAAGTTTAAGATCATCCTTGACCACATAGCAAGTGCAAGGCTAGCCTAGACTACATGATACTCTGTCTCAAAAATAAATATGTAAATAAATAAATAAATAAATAGTAACAGAATATGTCCTACTAAGCCCCCTTGCAAACTGACGGGTTTGAATGGCTTGAGAAGGCAGATCAGGGCTTCCTGAGCATCCTTCATGGGGCCACAGGCAAGAGGCAGGGCCCATATAGCCTCCCAGAAGCCTCCATCCATGTTTGGTGGCTCTCAGAGAAGGCAGCAGATGGCCTGAGTTGTGCCCTACACCAAGACTGTGCTGCCCTGTCCTTGCACTCAGAAGGTGGTCCAGCCGCTCCTGAGTGGCAATGTCCTGGGTGGCCAAAACCACAGTCACATGTACCCCACTGTTCCTGAGGCTGGAAGCCTGTGAAGACTTGTAGCAGGCTCAGTTCCTCCCTGAGGCTGGAGGGGCCAATCCACCCCTTCAATGCTTCTCTCCATCTTTGATTCTCCAATCTATACCTCTGTCTTCACGCACCAACCTCCCTGAGTCTCACGTAAAACATTTGTCATTGATTTAGGGCTCACTTGAATCCATAATGATCTCAGCTCGAGTTCCTTAACGTAATCACCTCCACCTTCCCATGAAGGTCGAGTTCATGGGCTCTCTGCATGAGGTCTGCTCCCCTGGGGAGGGAGAGGCAGAACTCCAGGCTGCCTTTGAGGGCTCTGAGAAGATTCCCCTAAAAGGGAAGGCCTGTGGACCACTCTGGTCCATCCCACCCCTCAGGGCAGAAAGTCTAGGCCCCCAGGGTGACCACTCGCCTCCTAACAAAGGACAGATGCCCTGTGGCCAGAACTGCCACAGCCAGTCACCAGTAGACAAAGCTGGGGGGCTGGGGGACTTTCTAGCATGCACCTCAGTGGGAGTAGAAAAGACATGGTTGTGTAAGGCAGCATTTCTTCCAGAGCAGAGTCCCTGACCACAGAGAAGTGTCTAAACTGGCAGAAGTTGGGGCTGGAGTGAAATGGGAACTGGACATGAGATTCCATCTTGGCTTGTATGGCAGCTGACACCTAACACCTGAGAGTGTGTGAATCTTCTCTGCTCCAGGAAGGCTTGCAGGATCTCCTGTAGGGCTCAAAGGGTGGAACTGAGGCAGGAAGAGGACAGTCTGGGAGAGGTTCACCAGGTGACATGACTCCAGGCCGGGGACCCACACTCTCCTGGGAGCCCCTGTCTGGGTCCTCTATCAGCTGCCCAGCCCCTGCCCAGCCCCTCCCCTGCCCTAGGACTCTCCTCCAACTGAGAAAGCCAGATGGGCCATCATGGCCCTCGCCTAGACAGGCCCTCGCCATCTGCCACAAAATCTGGATTGTGTGATGCCAAGGTGACCTGCAGTCTCCATGGCTGGCCTGTCCAGAGCTGGGTGGTGGTATGCGTGCGTTCAACCTTCTGAAGTGTTTCAAGAGGCTCCCTCCAGCTTTGCCTTTAGGTCCGGGCCCCAGGTGAGCTCCTGGGAAAATGTCCAGGGAGGATCTCAAACCTAAGCCCTGTCTGCCTCCTGAACCTGAAAACATGTTTATTGCACCCACTGGATACGTGAACATTTGACTGTTTGCTCCATGATTTTTTTATCTGTTGTTTTGATACCTCAGATTAAAATGAAATATTTTCCTAATGAACTTAATAAAAGGCTTTCCTTCGTGATTTTCCACACTGAAGGTGATGTCAAGGTGAAGTTTGGTCAGAAGTAGTTGCTAGAGGCTAGGGAGAGGGCATGGAGACTGGCGTCCCTGGCCAGGAGCTCAGCCTGCCATGGGCTGAGGTGGGGCTTGCGCCTATGCAAGGAAGCCAGGACACGACCCTTACATAGAGGGTCTGCCTCCTCTATGTAAGAAGAGCTCTACCCCAGAACTGGCGCTGGGATGGTATCACAGTAAGAACCACATATTGGCTCTAAAAGCAGAGGCCAGCATCAAGAGGGCAGCTACAGCCTGTCCCTCAGAGAAGCCAGCCCGGCAAGCCACACTCACTAACCAGACCAGCCGGGTCCTCCAGGGTCTGTCCATCTTCACACACATTCTGTTTTCAAGGTTAGATTCAAGCCATCTCCCTTGAAAAACCCTGTCTCCCCAGGACACCCACCTTCCCAGATGCTCCCCATCTCCTCAGGCAGCCTCCCACTCTGAGAACATGGGGTCCACACATTCAAGGATCCTCAAGAGTTCAGCCCCAAGTAGGTGCCAAAGCAGAGCCTGCAGGAAAGACCTTCATCTATCAGCAGGGCCTGAGCTCCAGCCCATAAACACCCGCCACCAGCTGCTGACACGGCTCTGGGACCCTCAGACTTCAATGGTATTGCTTTGGGGAGGAAAAACTCCAGTACATGGCCACAGAGAACATCAAGAGGGATTTAACATAGTGCTGGCACTGTGGGGGTGACACAGGGGATGTGTGAAGCCATAGAGGGAGTTTGTAGCCTTGAAAGGAGCTGCAAGAACACTTGGAGCACTGGACCCACGGAATCAACTCAGTTGATGCGGCAAACCATACGCAGACTCAGGATCCAAGCTGGTGTCTGTCCTTGGCTGGCTGCAGGCAACGGCCAGGCATATAAGGGATGTCCCAGGTCCCCACATGCCAGAGTACTCCTTGGTGCACCACAGAATGGCATCGCCCAGGTATAGACAGGTGTTTTGGTCCCAGAGCAGCTCCTTCTGGGAGCCAAGGAAGTGAGCAGAGCGAGGAAGCACCTCTGTCCTGAAGTGGGGGTGGGTGCTGAGTGGAGGAAGATCGGGCCAAGCTTGGGGTCCACTTATGAAAGTTGTGTAGCAGTTTCCCGAGCAATTCTAATGAGGAGCTCCTCCAGACTCAGGAAGTAAATAACTCTGAAGCCTCAGGAGGTCCTTGAAACTGACCATATGTGGAAGGTCTCTCCATTCCCATGATTACATAAGCAATAAGACAGCCGAGGAGATTCTGTCCAGTCCATCTGCCTGGAAGACCTCAGAGCAGTGGAGCAGCTTCTAGAAGAGATGCTGAGACCAGCTGAGCTTTCTGGAGAAGACCTTCCAACCTGAGGAGCTGCCTGTAAGTGCTGTAGTGAGCCCTAGTGTTCTGTGAGCCGCCACCCATACTGGGGTTGGCCTTCCATGTTCCTGCAAGTAAGTAACCCCAACAAACTCATTCATTCAGCAAATTAGACTTGGGTGCTATTATTACTTTGGCCTGTCGTGGGTTCTCCATCTGCGATGAATGGACAGTCATGTCACATCTCCCCAGGAAAAGGTCAGAAGGAGACATAGGAACGTCACTGTAGACACAGTATCCTGGGCACTTCCAAACCAGAGTAGGCCAGAAGGTATGCTTGACACGTCTTGGGTAAAGCTGGGCAAGGTAGGAACAGAACCTGAGCATACTCTAACAGCCATTCCTGGGTCTGCAGGACAGGAGCCATGGGCTGTGACCCCATCCTTTCAGACAAAGACCCATAAAGCTCCGGGCAGATAACAGAGGCAGCCCCACTAAGGTCAGACTTGGAGCCTCTACAAGGAGAACTGTGGAGCCAGGGTTCTCGGTGGCCTGTGACTCCCCAGAAGCAAAGATGGAGCCTATACCTCAAGGAGTGCCCCTGAGGGGAGCCCTGGACAGCCCTGGAGGAAGCCAGAGCAGTGGACTGCCACTGGGTGTGGTTGTGAGCAGCTCCTTCCCATGTGACAGACAATGGTGCTTCACAGAATCACACCTGTGCACACCTCAAAGGTAGACCAGATCTTCTCCAAGACTCCTAGTCCAGGGAACTGGCTAGAGCTGTAAACTGTTCTCTTCCTGAGCCTCCACTGTCCCCCGAGCTGTGGAACAGCCAACAGGGTGCTGGCTTTGGGTGGTCCCTCCTCTCTCTGACCAGTGTGCACCTCTGCCATGTGCCACAGCCCAACTGACTAGGAGCCACCGGCCCAAGAGATTTATTAAACATCTGATCGTAATTTTCCATTAACATTTCCTATTTTGGCATCTTAAAGAGAGTGGAAGTTGATTTCAGTTCAACATCCTGGGGGGAAATTAGCTCATTTTGCTAGCGTGTCTCGATAATTGCAGTGACACCAAGGTTAATTGCTTAATCTGGGCTGCCGTGGTACAGGCTAAGAATTCCCCACACAATCTGGGCTATAATTAGTGCCAGAGCGTTGGTATTTGGAAGCAGCTTCCACGGGAACAGCAGTTCTAGGCAAGGTGATGGAGGCTGTGACAGAGGGGAGGCTGGAGGTGGCCCCTGCATGGCCCAGCAGCCATCCAGTGCTCAAGATGTGGCTCCACAGACCACGGAAAGTGGCCGGGCTACCCAACTGCATCTGCTTCTGTTCGGAGCAAACAGAGGACATGAAACTATCCCTAAACCCAGTCTGCTCATGTTCCTCCATCCCAGACGGTGATGGGCTGTGTCCAGAGCCCAGGATACCCAGCTAACCATAGCTATAGACAAGGACCTAGCCACAGTAGCTACTAATCCCTGGTCAGCACCTCAGACACACTGAGAATTGTGCTGGAGAAAATGTTGGATAAAGTACCCTACTACCTCAGGAGGTAGAAGTAGGAGGATCCCAAATTCAAAGCCTGCCTGGGCTACAGAGCAAGTTCAAGTCCAGCT
This sequence comes from Rhizomys pruinosus, assembly GCA_009823505.1. Lineage (NCBI taxonomy): Eukaryota > Metazoa > Chordata > Mammalia > Rodentia > Spalacidae > Rhizomys > Rhizomys pruinosus. The sequence goes on from VZQC01004541.1 coordinate 243,920, forward strand.
TGGGAAACTTAGTAAGGACTCAGAATTAAAAGAGGCTGGGGATTGGAGGCATAGGGAGGTAGGGGAAGGATCTGGGAAGAGTTAAGAGAGGAGGGAGGGTAAATATGCTCAAAATATATTGTTTCTATTTCTCAATTAATTAATACAATTATTTTTCGATGTTTAAATTTATTTTTATTTTATGTGTTTAAGGTTTATGCCTGCATGTAAGTGCACCCAATTCATGCAGTGCCCACGGAGGACAGAAGAGGGTCTCAGATCCCCTGGAACTGCAGTTCCAGTTGTTAGCCACCATGTGGGTGCTGGGATCTGAACCTGGGTCTTCTGCAAGAACGGCCAGTGCTCTTAACTGCCAAGCTATCACTATTTATTTTTAAAGAGCCTGGGGATAGAAGTCAGGTGGGATGTTTGACTAGCACACACCAGATTCACTTTCTAGGACTGTAAAAAAACAAAAAGACTAAGCTAGCTCTTGGATTGGCTCTCAGCGGCCTCTAAGATTCAGGCAGGGTCCCCAGCCAGCTTGTATGTGAAGGCACACTTGACTTTACCCAGAGTGAAGGCTGGAGGGAGGCAGAATAGGCAGATTCTGGAAGCCATTCCAGAACATTCCAGAAAGTCCCCAGAGCCTCAACTCCCTCTCCACAGTCATTAGCACACCCCACAGCTCAAGGACATTCCCTGCTCTTCTGTGGGCTGAGAGCCAGCAGCCAGCAGGAAGAGGAGGCTCCGGGACAGTCCCTAGCCACCTCCAGTGTAATCGTCACCCACAGGCCTGTTGGGATCATTGCCCACTGCTCTCACCTGCGGTCCCCTAGGTACTTCCCCCTTGGCTCATCTCCTCCCCTGGGTGGTAACACTGGTGTGCCACTGAGCTTTTCTCCTAATACCCAGCTCTATCAGGGATGTCAGTGCCCAAAATGACCCCCAGATGTGGCAAGATAGAGTCCCATGCACCCTGCCAAAGCCTCACCCTCACACATACCACAAATACAGCCACAGTCAGCTCTGAGTGTGGGGTGGGATGTGGTTGGCCTCACATGAAGTATTTTTATACTAGTGATTTCCTCACAGTTAATTTGGAGTCTTCTCCTTCTCCAAACAACAGAGTTTCTCCACGCCAAACTTTGCCAACTCCTCCTTGCCTGGGTCTTCACCTGTCTTTTCAGTAGTGTTTGTAGCTCTGACCTTACAGGCCCTGAGCGTGCTTTTCTAGATTTATGCCCGTCTCTTTTTCATGCTGTCTTAAATAATGGTGTGTTTTCAATTTTGACTTGTGATTATGTATTGCTCATACACCAAGAAGGTGGCCTTTACAAACTGGCTTTGTATTTGGTGGTCTTGTTTAATTGTCTGATTAGTCTAAAACCAATCATTTCTGAGAATAAAGATGATTTCATTCCTTTCTTTTGTAATTGTCTGTTTTCATTTCCTTCTCTCGTGCTGGGCTGTTTGGGTTCTTGGAGGCTGCTGGACAGCTGTGGTGACCATGGCTGGCTTTTCCTTGGGTGTCAGCTAGGAGAGTAACTGGAGATTTTTCAAAAATGCCTGTTAGGAAATGAGTGGTAACCCTGACCCATCCACACACTGAAGTCCTCAGTACAAGCGAATCATGAGGGTCAGGATTATGGAGTCAGCCTTGTCAGATTGGTCAAATTAGTGCCCCCCATGTGTACACAAAAAGGACAAGCCAGGCGGCTGTGTGAGGTGCAGTAAGGAGGCAGCTGTGTCCACAGCCAGGACAGGGGCTCCCCAGGACCTGCCCCAAGCGGCTGTGTGAGGTGCAGTAAGGAGGCAGCTGCGTCCACAGCCAGGACAGGGGCTCCCCAGGACCTGCCCCAAGCGGCTGTGTGAGGTGCAGTAAGGATGCAGCTGTGTACACAGCCAGGACAGGGGCTCCCCAGGACCTCCCCCAAGTGGCTTTGTGAGGTGCAGTAAGGAGGCAGCTGAGTCCACAGCCAGGACCTGCTCCATCAGCACCTTGATCTTCCTCTCCAGCCCCCAGACTGAGAGATCAATGTCTGTCAAATCCTGAGTCTGTGGTGCCTTGTCACAGTGACCAGAGCTGATGAAGGCAATATTGCAATTGTCTTTATCAGTGTATTCCTGTTTAAATAAGTTTACTTTTTTGTTTTAATTCTACATAAATGCTGAACTTGCCAAATGCTTTCTAGGCATCAGACAAGATGGTTAGTTATTGGCTGATTATGGCATCTCAAACCGGCCTCAAAATCCAGATATGTCTCTCTCAGTACTTACTTGTGATCTTCCACATGCACCACATATATAGAGAGGAACATACACAACATGCAGTCACACATGCACACACATCACACTCACATACCCATGCATCACATATACACACTGTGCACTCATACACCACACACATGCACACACATCACAAACATACACATATGTTACACATATACCATGCACTCATATAGCACACATATGTATATACACACCGTGTGCTCACACGCCACACACATGGACATACACATATCACAAATATACACATACACATCATGCATTCATATCCCACATATGTGTACACACATTCATATACAACACATATGCATACACACGCATCGTATACACACACCACACACATGCATACACATACTTATACACACATCACATGCACATTGCATACATACCCCATACACGCCATGCACTCCTCACACATGCCACAGTGGTAGGACCAAGGAACCATCGTCCAATAGCCAGCCGGGAACTCACCTTAAAGCCAGTCTTGTCTTTTCAGACATGTTAGTGTTGGCCGTGTAGCCATAGTACCAATGACCACATTTGCCTGTGCAAAGCCTTTGCTACTCTCCTGTCCTGCCAGCCTAGAAATGCCAGGGGATCTTCTGGAAAGATCTCTGTCTGGTTGGAACACAGTCATCTCCTTCTCTGGCATAAGAGTCTGTGGTGAGCATCACAGTTATGGAGGCAGATCTCCCTCCTCATCACTGGTGAGATGAGGATCCCAACTCCTTTGCTGGTCCTCAGACATGCACTGTAGGTAGATCTGTGTGTGGTCTGCCTGATGCTCAGGGGAAGCCTGTGCTGTACCAGCAGCAGGGCAGGGCAGAGCTGCCGGGCAGGGCAGAGCTGCACATGGCTGCTTTCCTCAAGGCTGCACATTTTTTAAAAAGATTTGCAAAATTTAAAAATAATAATAAAAAATAAATAAATAAAAGATTTGCAAAATTATGTATTGGGGAAAGGGTTATGTACATGTGTGCTGTACCTGTAGAGTCCAGAAGAGGGCTTTAGATACCCCAAAGCTGAAGTTACAGGCAGTTGTGAGCCACCCAACCTGGGCTGGGAATTGAACTGGGTCCTCTGTAAGAGCGGTATGTGCTCTTAACCACTGAACCATCTCTCCAGCCACATGATGCTTTTGACTTAGTCCTCTGATGTCCTTGGTACATGCAAAAGCACTTATTATACCCAAGAAATGAAAAAAAGAGAATCGTTCAGGCATCTTTCTTTGAGTGGGATCTATGAAGTGGGGGATTAAACACCTGGAGTTTCTCTCTGAAGAGTCCTGCAGTGTAAGGAAGCTAACGGTGTCCAAACGTGGACCAAGGAAGCAGCAGGGGGCAGATAGACCTGAGTTCCAACCCAGGTGAGTCTGTGCATGTCGGCACCAGCAAACAAGCCTCTCAACCAACCACGGGGTAGGCAGCGCACCAGCTTGGGAATGATGCGAGTTCAGTGAGATTGTGGGGTCTCCATGAGTCCCCACACTGCCTGATGCCCCTCATCAACACACCACAACCCTAGGCGGAAGCATGTCACATGCTGAAGATGCAGTGCATACATCCGATGCATGCTAAACGGCTTGAGTAACACACACGTTCTAGAAATGGATTGAAGTGTTGTGCTAATCACTGTCCCCTTCTTTCCCGTTCTTTCTCTTCCTCGGGGCCATCTCTGGCTTCCCAGAACGTCCTTCTCTTTGTCTCTTCTTGCATTTTCCCTGGATCCCCTTTGTCCCTTCTTTAGCATGCTGACCCAGCAGCCCCGCAGCTAAGCTCCACCCAGCCCTCTGCTTTCAGCTGTTTAGAGGAAGGAAAGCAAAGTAGCCAACCTCAGTGCTGGGTCCACACCCAGAGAAAGCTGAGGAGCTGAACTTAGATCTCAACCTCTGCTGTGTCTAATGTACCCATTCTTTTGCTCAGTGGCAGTGGGGAGCTATAAGCCTGGGGCCCTCAGGACCTGGGATTTGTGTGGATACACAGAGCTGTGCACAGGGCTGGGACAACAAAGATGGCATGACCCCCTCTGACCTGCACAGTGGATTCACAGGCCAACCTGTGAATTGTTCTCCAGTCATTGTTCTCCAGCACGCTGGGTGGCTTTTCTTACTCAGCCCTGCAAAAAGGTAAAACCATGTATCTGCTCCATGCCCCCTTGTAGGACCTGCATGATAACTTAAACTGCATACTTGGTCTGTATTCCTGCCTCCCTCCCTGCCTTCTTTATTCCTCCTTCCTTCCTTCTTTCCTTCCCCTTGCCTTCTTCCTTCCTTTTTTTCTTCCTTCGTTTCCTGTTATGTCAAATTATTTTTTTATTTATTTTTATGTGTATGAATGTACTGTCTGCATGTAGGTTTGTTCACCCATGTCGTGCAATGCCCCGGAGGTCAGAAGAGGGTCTTGGATTCCCCTGGAACTGGAGATAAAGACGGTTCTCAGCCGCCATGAGGGTGCTGGGATCGAGCCCAGGTCCTCTGCAAGAGCAGTCGGTGCTCTTAACCGCTAGGCCATCTCTCCAGCCCTGTCAAATTATTTTATCAGGTTAACAAAACAACTTAAAGATGATTCCTTTTATTCTAAAAACTATGTCATTTTATGCCAGGTGTGGTGGCGCATGCCTTTAATCCCAACACTTGGGAGGCAGAGGCAGACAGATATCTGTGAGTTCAAGGCCAGCCTGGTCTACAGAGCAAGTTCCAGGCCAGCTGGAACTAAAGGGACACCCTGTCTCAAAAAGACAAAAAGACAAAAAAAAAAAAAAAAAAAAAAAAACCCTATGTCATTTTAAAGGAACTTCTACTATATAAAGTAAAATTTCCATACACAAATTTCAGATCAAAATATAACACTGTTGCTGTTTTCTTAGAGTTGTTACATAATCTAGTCCATACAGACTATGTAAACAGATAAAACAGTTCCTGAAGGCCTTGTGTAAGAGGAGGCTGAACTGCATTCTCCTGCCCACTACATCTGTTGGTCACAAGCAAACTCTCCAGGAGGGTCCTTATAACTCCAAAATTCCATGCTCTCATACCACCTGATTCCTCAGCCTCACAGAGAAGAGCTTATAAATCCTAACACCTGACTTGGCTTCCCTTTTCTGAATAACCAGGGTACGATCCTACATGACGTCTAGGCTTTCTTTCTCCCTTTTTCTTTTCTTATTTGTCCAACAAAAACTACATGGGTTCATCTCTGTGTCTCACATCCTGCTTATTTTAAAGCTTATCAAATGCATGGCCTTGGAGGCAAACTTGGCTGTTGGTAATTTTCTACTCTAAACTCCTAGTTTGTTGTGAAGGTGGAGCTTAGAAGAGTCTGGGTGGGGTTAGGTAGACCAGCAGGCATGAGCAGGGGTCTCATTTTGTTTCATTTGTAGCACGGCTGAACTGAATAATCAGAATTGTTTATAACAGCCTGAGCTTCCCCAACCCAGGGTCAACAGTTTGGAAACCATGGCTGGGAATCCTCACATCTCCTGAAGCCCCTCCTCAAAGCGCTAGGCTTGTACCTGGGAAACTCAGGGTGAGAAATCATGTTCTCCTATGCAGAACCAAACCCAAGTCCTGCTCACATCAAGCCAGAAGGAACAGCCAACACTGAAGTCTCAGCTGAGAAAAGAAAACTATAAGGTTTAGACACAGTTTTTATAAACACTCATGATATTATGTTAGGGAAAAGTTTCCTGAAGATAAAGTCTGTGATGGAAGATAGTGGTGAATTTGACATTTTTTAAATTTGTATATAAAGTAGATTCTGTTAGATTTTTGGAGAGGAGAAAAGGAAGGGAAAACCTTTTCCTTTTNAGCTGAGATCCAGGTTCCCGTGGGAGCACAGCTGAGATCCAGGTTCCCGTGGGAGCACAGCTGAGATCCAGGTTCCCGTGGGAGCACAGCTGAGATCCAGGTTCCCGTGGGAGCACAGCTGAGATCCAGGTTCCCGTGGGAGCACAGCTGAGATCCAGGTTCCCGTGGGAGCACAGCTGAGATCCAGGTTCCCGTGGGAGCACAGCTGAGATCCAGGTTCCCGTGGGAGCACAGCTGAGATCCAGGTTCCCGTGGGAGCACAGCTGAGATCCAGGTTCCCGTGGGAGCACAGCTGAGATCCAGGTTCCCGTGGGAGCACAGCTGAGATCCAGGTTCCCGTGGGAGCACAGCTGAGATCCAGGTTCCCGTGGGAGCACAGCTGAGATCCAGGTTCCCGTGGGAGCACAGCTGAGATCCAGGTTCCCGTGGGAGCACAGCTGAGATCCAGGTTCCCGTGGGAGCACAGCTGAGATCCAGGTTCCCGTGGGAGCACAGCTGAGATCCAGGTTCCCGTGGGAGCACAGCTGAGATCCAGGTTCCCGTGGGAGCACAGCTGAGATCCAGGTTCCCGTGGGAGCACAGCTGAGATCCAGGTTCCCGTGGGAGCACAGCTGAGATCCAGGTTCCCGTGGGAGCACAGCTGAGATCCAGGTTCCCGTGGGAGCACAGCTGAGATCCAGGTTCCCGTGGGAGCACAGCTGAGATCCAGGTTCCCGTGGGAGCACAGCTGAGATCCAGGTTCCCGTGGGAGCACAGCTGAGATCCAGGTTCCCGTGGGAGCACAGCTGAGATCCAGGTTCCCGTGGGAGCACAGCTGAGATCCAGGTTCCCGTGGGAGCACAGCTGAGATCCAGGTTCCCGTGGGAGCACAGCTGAGATCCAGGTTCCCGTGGGAGCACAGCTGAGATCCAGGTTCCCGTGGGAGCACAGCTGAGATCCAGGTTCCCGTGGGAGCACAGCTGAGATCCAGGTTCCCGTGGGAGCACAGCTGAGATCCAGGTTCCCGTGGGAGCACAGCTGAGATCCAGGTTCCCGTGGGAGCACAGCTGAGATCCAGGTTCCCGTGGGAGCACAGCTGAGATCCAGGTTCCCGTGGGAGCACAGCTGAGATCCAGGTTCCCGTGGGAGCACAGCTGAGATCCAGGTTCCCGTGGGAGCACAGCTGAGATCCAGGTTCCCGTGGGAGCACAGCTGAGATCCAGGTTCCCGTGGGAGCACAGCTGAGATCCAGGTTCCCGTGGGAGCACAGCTGAGATCCAGGTTCCCGTGGGAGCACAGCTGAGATCCAGGTTCCCGTGGGAGCACAGCTGAGATCCAGGTTCCCGTGGGAGCACAGCTGAGATCCAGGTTCCCGTGGGAGCACAGCTGAGATCCAGGTTCCCGTGGGAGCACAGCTGAGATCCAGGTTCCCGTGGGAGCACAGCTGAGATCCAGGTTCCCGTGGGAGCACAGCTGAGATCCAGGTTCCCGTGGGAGCACAGCTGAGATCCAGGTTCCCGTGGGAGCACAGCTGAGATCCAGGTTCCCGTGGGAGCACAGCTGAGATCCAGGTTCCCGTGGGAGCACAGCTGAGATCCAGGTTCCCGTGGGAGCACAGCTGAGATCCAGGTTCCCGTGGGAGCACAGCTGAGATCCAGGTTCCCGTGGGAGCACAGCTGAGATCCAGGTTCCCGTGGGAGCACAGCTGAGATCCAGGTTCCCGTGGGAGCACAGCTGAGATCCAGGTTCCCGTGGGAGCACAGCTGAGATCCAGGTTCCCGTGGGAGCACAGCTGAGATCCAGGTTCCCGTGGGAGCACAGCTGAGATCCAGGTTCCCGTGGGAGCACAGCTGAGATCCAGGTTCCCGTGGGAGCACAGCTGAGATCCAGGTTCCCGTGGGAGCACAGCTGAGATCCAGGTTCCCGTAGGAGCACAGCTGTGATCCAGGTTCCCGTGGGAGCACAGCTGAACACAGCTGCAAGAGTTGACTCAGTCCCAGGTCTGATGTCTTTGGATAACTGAAGGCCTTCATTTAACATTACTTTCCCAGGCTGAGCAGGCTAGTATCTTAAGGCCCTAAAGGACACAGGTTACCTCCACAAACACCCGCCCTCCGTCCTGGGAGTGACCAGTTGATAAGGCTTGAGTGAGGCCAGGCTGCCAAATTGGGCCAGTCAGCTACTCTATGGCCTCCTCAAGAATTCATCAAACTCTTGTCATATTGAAATGTGGAATTTGGGGTTACCTGAATGTGTATTCCCAGGCTCCAGAATAAACTATCTCGTATACCCTTTGAGGTGTTTTTGCACTGACAGGCTCCACTGGATCCAGACAGGGGAGTCAAGATGCTGAACAGAGACACCAAACAGCTGCATCCAGAGCTCAGGGCCCAGGAGCTGAATGATACGTGCCCCACGAAGTGGTGAGTCCTTCCTCAATCAGCTCCCGGTGAGCACAGGTGGAGCCTGTGGGGGCAAACGTCGCATCTCCTATCTCCATCACTGTAGCATCTCTCAGCCAGAACCAGCTGAAGCCCAGCCAGGAGCACCGACCATCATATAGTAGATCCTGAGACAAAGCCTCTGTGGAGAGAACAGGCAGTGCAGGGCAAACAATAACACGTTTCAGGGGACTCTGGGCAGAGAGGACCAGGGAAGAATGTCTGCCTCCTCTATGGGTCTGAGGGACAGGACAGAGATAGCATCCTTGCCCAGGAGCCTCCTGGCCTCAGGTAGACAGGTAGAGCAGGCGCCTTCTGCTCCCAATGCCACACCAAGCCCCACTCTCCTTCCCACCCTGGTGCTTCCTCCAGCTATGCAGGCAGTGACTGAGAGGGCCCCTAGGGTCAAGGTCCCTCTCAGCCTCTCTGTCAGGAAATAGGGAAATCAGGACACAGCCCCAGAGTAGGAGGAACAGCCAGTGTCCAAGGCACCCTTGAGAAGAGGCTGCTTGGTAAGGTCACTTCACAGCAGCAGAGACCCACTCTGGGTCATTCCAGAGTTTCTGGGCCTCTCTCAGTGACAGCTGGCAGGTGCTGACAGCTAGTTATCAGTGACGGAAACTTCCAGACTGTGACACCCAGGGAGGTGGCTGGGAGGTGAGGCACCTTCCAGACTGTGACACCCAGGGGAGGTGGCTGGGAGGTGAGGCACCTTCCAGACTGTGACACCCAGGGAGGTGGCTGGGAAGTGAGTCACCTTCCAGACTGTGACACCCAGGGAGGTGGCTGGGAGGTGAGGCACCTTCCAGACTATGACACCCAGGGAGGTGGCTGGGAAGTGAGTCACCTTCCAGACTGTGACACCCAGGGAGGTGGCTGGGATGTGAGTCACCTTCCAGACTATGACACCCAGGGGAGGTGGCTGGGAGGTGAGGCACCTTCCAGACTGTGACCCCAGGGGAGGTGGCTGGGAGGTGAGGCACCTTCCAGACTGTGACCCCAGAGGAGGTGGCTGGGAGGTGAGGCACCTTCCAGACTGACCCCAGGGAGGTGGCTGAGAGGTGAGGCACCTTCCAGACTGTGACACCCAGGGGAGGTGGCTGGGAGGTGAGGAACAGAAATCCTGACCCAGATCCTTGTGTCACCCTCAAGGTTACATCTCCTGAAAACAGGGCTGAGACCCTCCTGAGCCCAGCACCACAGGTTCAGGCAGGTGCCAGGGCTCTGTGTGTTTCCCCTCTACAGACTCACAGCCATCCAAGGACCTGGGGACACTCAGGGATGCTTTTATGTTTGTTTGTTTGTTTGTTTGTTTGTGGCACAGAGCATGGGGGTCAGAGGACACCCCAGGAGTAAGTTCTCCTCTGCCACCTTGTGGGATTCAGGGGTTGAACATAGGTTTCCAGCCTGTACCCCGCACTTCTACCCCCAAACCATTTCATCTGCCCCAAGGATGCTTTGTGAGAATACACAAAGTGGGTTCTCCTTGTCTCCGTGGCATTCCTCAACCAGGGTCCACTAAAGTCCAGTGAGCCAAGAAGCATGCTCGCTAACTCTCGGCCATGGCAGCCAAAGACACAAACAAGGAAGGCTGGCAGATACCCAGACCCAGTGACAAGAGTTCTCATTTCAAAGCGCACAGCCAACCATGTTATCACTCCACATTTGCTTAAGGCTTAGCATTCAGCCCATGGAAGAGTTGTGGTTTGTGCAGTGCCACCTCGTTCACAGGAAGTACTGCATCTCCCTGTCTGTGTAAACAGGAAGTACATACCTAGAGCAGCAAGACAGACCACACCCACTCAGCTGATTTGAGATCAACAGCCGTGCTTGACTGGACCAGGGTGTCACCACCCTCCCTGACCCTGTTAGTGTCTAACGCCATCTAAGGGACAGCTTGGAGGCGCCTATCAAAAGCCTGATGCATGTTCAGGCATCTCCCAGGAACATCACTATGGGACGCGGCTCAGCAGGAGGTCATCAGCACACTCCCAGCCTCTCAGTGGCCTATGAGTTCAGGTGAGCACATCAACATCCTTCCCACTAAGGAAGACAGCAAGGAGGAAGTTCAGGTGGGGCAGGGCCTGCAGGCCATCCTGACCAGGCTTCAAGACAGTACACAGGGTGTGGGCCTGCTGCTTCCAGGAATACAGCCTAAGAGCCTTGGAACAGGACTAGGAGGGAACCCTGGCTCCACGCTTGTCTTTGACTCCAGTTGCAAATCTCCAAAGAGCCTGACCGAGAGGCTTCCACCCCTGCCCTACCAGGTGGAAGGCCCTCTCAGCCCTGGCACCTCAGCTGGCTCTCTGTTCTCTCGGGGGATCCCACCCCCTTCAGGGCAGCCCCCATCTTCAGCCATCTCCTTCTCTGGCCCGATGGGTCTCCTTCAGCCATGTCTGCAGCCTTGTCTCTGGAGAGAAGAGGGTTCACAGTCTCTTCCCTGGAGTTTCAACCAACCTCCCGCCCCAGCCTTCCACCCGGCTTTATGGCCAGGGACCCTGCTTCTTGGACGAGCTACTGAGGATGAACATTCCTTAGCCTCATGGAGACTTGGGGGCCAGGGGCCACAGGAGAATCCTTCTCTACCAACCTGTGACAGAGGAGCCCTGGGTGAGGAACTCATGCTGACGGCAGGGCCTGAGGGCAGAAAAGGTGGACAAGGGCCAGAAAGGGGCACAGAGGCTCCAAATGGAGGAACTGGACGGCGCTCCAGGCAAAAAGGAGCAGCAGTGAGGACGAGGGGTGTCCAGACGTTCTAGACCGCCATCTGAGCACGGCGGCCCGTGACCTCCCGCTGCTCCAGTGGCTGCGATTACCCACAGGAGGACTTGTCAGGAGAATAGCTGACATGTAGAAGTTGTGTGAATTAGAAGTAGTTAGGATTAAACCAACAGTAGATAATGTGTGAAATATTGTAAACTTAAAGAAATTAACAAACAGTAAACTTAGCTCAGCAAGAGGCCTGCTCCAGTGCTTTAGAGATAAGCACTCAGCACTAGGCTGGCCACAGAGGGGCTCAGCAGAGCCCAAAATACTAAGGTACTCAATTGATTAGGTGGCCAGAGGTGGCACGACCCCAGACAGGAAAGATAGCCGCCTGGTGTGCAGGGGTGACCCTAGGCACAAGCCTGAGATTAGCACCTGGGACCCAGTACACCCCACACACCCACCTGCAGCCTATTTAAGCTGGGAAGTGTAGAATGACTTTGCTCCCCCTCAGGGCACCCGCTGTGAGATGCCACCGGGAACCTCTCAGCTGACAACACCCACACATGCTTCCCCCGTGACACCAGTTCGCCTGAAGTGCATGCTGACCCTGCTGGCCACTGCTACTGCCCGGATGGGCCTGCCTGAGCTGCCACAGCCCTCGGTCTGAGAAAGATCGGCTTCAGCCAATCAGCTGGCTTCTTGGAACTCCCTAGCATGGACCCCTCCATCGCTTCCAAGAGGTTAAGAGAATGCCATTTAGGTGCACAGCCATGGGGAGATGGGTTAAGACAGGATGGAATTGGAATTATAGAATTAACCTGTGTGGGAATTAACAAAATTAGATTGTATTATACTATTTGTGTCCTGGATTCCTTTGAACTTAGCCCATGCTAGCCCATGCTCACAGCAGGACTGCACAAGACTGAAGCAGCTCCTGCACCATCTCAGAACCGGGGAGGAACTCCTGGGGCCCCACACCTCCCAGAGGACTTGTTGCTGGGAGAGTGAGAGACATTTCCTTGGTGGTATAGCCATTCGAATTCAAATTGTCTGTGCTTCTGGAAGTAATCTTAATTAAACGGACTGGGTCACAGTTCTAGTTTCATTCTGATGCTGTGATAAAATACTCTGACCAAAAGCAACTTAGGAAAGGAAAGGATTTATTTGGCTGACACTCAGGTCACAGCCCATCACTGAGGGAAGTCAAAAGCAGGAACTTGAAGCAGAGACCGTGGAGGAAAGTTGCTCACTGGTCACCACAGGCTCGGGCCTGGCTAGATTCCTGATACAGCTCAGGGCCACCTGCGTAAGGAATGCTGCCCCCACGGTGACCTGGACCCTCCTAATCAACCCCCACAGACCTGCACCCTCCTAATCAACCCCCAAGGCAACCTGGACCCTCCTAATCAACCCCCACAGACCTGCACCCTTCTAATCAACCCCCACAGACCTGGACCCTCCTAATCAAACCCCACAGACCTGGACCTTCCTAATCAACCCCCACAGATCTGCACCCTCCTAATCAACCCCCATAGACCTGCACACTCCTAATCAACCCCCACAGACCTGCATCCTCCTAATCAACCCCCATAGACCTGCACCCTCCTAATCAACCCCCAAGGCGACCTGGACCCTCCTAATCAACCCCCACAGACCTGGACCCTCCTAATCAACCGCCAAGGTGACCTGGACCCTCCTAATCAACCCCCACAGACCTGCACCCTCCTAATCAACCCCCACAGACCTGCACCCTCCTAATCAACCCCCATAGACCTGTACCCTCCTAATCAACCCCCAAAGACCTGCACCCTCCTAATCAACCCCCAAGGCGACCTGGACCCTCCTAATCAACCCCCACAGACCTGGACCCTCCTAATCAACCCCTAGAGACCTGGACCCTCCTAATCAACCCCGGCAGACCTGGGCCCTCCTAATCAACCCCCACAGACATGGACCCTCCTAATCAACCCCCACAGACCTAGACCCTCCTAATCAACCCCCACAGACCTGCACCCTCCTAATCAACCCCAGCAGACATGCCCACAGGCCAATCTGATAAGGGAAATCCCTCAGTTGAGACTCCTCAGATGCTGTAGGCCGTGTAGTCAGGGAGGGAGGCTGGCATGCATTGTTACTTTGCTCTGTTGTTGGCATGCTGTGTGGGTCAACAGACTGTCTTCTCATCTCCCACATCACACAACACCATCTGAAGAGTGTGGCCAACACCATCTGAAGAGTGTGGCCAGGGGCTGGTGAGTGGCAGATGAAACCAGTTTCTCTGTCTAGCTCCAAGCATCGTTTGCCTCCTGGAATGCCTGGACGAAGGGACCAAAGCCAATGGATCAGAGCTGGGGGACCTGACTCTGCGTACCCCAGTTCCTTCTCCCCAGAACCCCAGCAAACATCTGCAGCTGTTCCATCAGCAGGGTGGCAGGAGGACCCCAGGACCCCTTGGCTGGCCCAGGTTGGTCTGTCCTCTCTGAAGCCACATCCCTGGCTGACCTTCGGCCATGACTGTCACCTCGGCCTCCCCTGTCCAGTGGCCTTTTGCCTGTATGCAATCCCTTTCCCTCACCAGATTCTAGGAAGATCTTACAGCAAAATGTGTCAGGGCTGGAGAGATGGCCTAGCAGTTAAGAGCACCGACTGCTCTTGCAGAGGACCTGGGTTCGATCCCCAGCACCCACATGGTAGCTAAGAACCGTCTGTAACTCCAATTCCAGGAGAACTCCAGTTCCAGGGGAATCCGAGACCCTCTTCTGACCTCCGCGGCATTGCACGACACGGGTGCACAGACCTACANGCTGGCCTTGAACTCAGTCTGTAGCTCAGGTGGGCCTTCAATTTTCAATCCTCCTGCCTCACCCAAGTAACTGGGATTACAGACTTACATCTCCAGGCCTAGCCAGACAAAATTGTTTTGAGTCTGGTGATAATGGCCTGCTACTTCCAATAACCCAGGGCCAGCTTATCACTCTTCTGAGGTAGAGCTACCTATTAAGAAGCCATGGGCTGGAGAGATGGCTCAGAGATTAAGAGCACTGGCTGGCTGCTCTTGCAAAGGACCTGGGTTGGATTCCCAGCACCCACATGATGGCTAAGAACTATGTAACTCCGTTCTCACAGGATCCGATGCCCTCTTCTGACCTCTGCGGGCATCGCACTTACATGCAGGCAATAAACCAACAAAATAAAACAATACTTAGGGGCTGGAGAGATGGTTCAGCAGTTAAAAGCGCCAACTGCTCTTGCAGAGGACCCGGGTTTGATCCCCAGCACCCACATGGCCGCTGAGAACCGTCTTTGACTCCAGTTCCAGGGGAATCCGAGACCCTCTTCTGACCTCCGCGGCATTGCACGACACGGGTGCACAGACCTACATGCAGACAGTACATTAATACACATACAAAAATAAATTTTTAAAAAAATTTTTTAAAAATGTGTCAGCAACAGAGGTGAATAAGAATCTGCCTTCCCAAGAAGGATAACTAACCGATGCCATGTGGGAAGCACCAAAAGCTCTGAATGAATATGAAGATACAGCTACAAGAGCAAAATATTATCATTTGTCCAACGTAATTATTTTCTTGGAAATTGTTCATGATTAATACAGTACATTATAGATATTCTCATGTGCATCAAGTTTCATCTCTCCAGTCTAATTAATATGCTGGGGACCTACTCTTTCTGGTGGGGAAAGACATTTAAAATATATATTTCACAAAATCCGAGTTATTTGTCATAAGATCCAAGAGGACAAAACATAAAATATGGAGAATGCTACCATCATTTAAATACTTTATAACATGACAGTTTTCAAATAAATCAGTTCTTCAAGCTCTGCGGGGAGAAAAGGATGCTGGGATATGGGACCCTGTAGTCCCCATAGCCGTGCACCCACTTCTCATAGAACTCACAGGCTCAGCTGTGCATCCAGGCGGTCATCCTAAGCCAGTGCAGGCTGAGATGTGGTCTCCCATGCTCAGCCTTCTCAGTGTGGAGCCCAGTCTGCTCTGTGAAGGTGAGGAAGTGCCAGAATTGATAGTGTCCCTGTTCTAACCACCCCACAGAGGGATGCCCCAGGACACCCCAGAGTTGACAGTGTGTCCCTGTTCTAACCCCCCTGCAGAGGGATGCCCCAGGACACCCCAGAGTTGACAGTGTGTCCCTGTTCTAAACCCCCGCAGAGGGATGCCCCAGGACACCCCAGAGTTGACAGTGTGTCCCTGTTCTAACCCCCCACAGAGGGATGCCCCAGGACACCCCAGAGTTGACAGTGTGTCCCTGTTCTAACCCCCTCCACAGAGGGATGCCCCAGGACACCCCAGAGTTAACAGTGTGTCCCTGTTCTAACCCCCCCACAGAGGGATGCCCCAGGACACCCGAGAGTTGACAGTGTGTCCTTGTTCTAACACCCCACAGAGGGTGCCCCAGGACACCCCAGAGTTGACAGTGTGTCCCTATTCTAACCCCCCAACAGAGGGATGCCCCAGGACACCCCAGAGTTGACAGTGTGTCCCTGTTCTAACCCCCCACAGAGGGATGCCCCAGGACACCCCAGAGTTAACAGTGTGTCCCTGTTCTAACCCCCCACCGAGGGATGCCCCAGGACACCCCAGAGTTGACAGTGTGTCCCTGTTCTAACCCCCCACAGAGGGATGCCCCAGGACACCCCAGAGTTAACAGTGTGTCCCTGTTCTAACCCCCCTGCAGAGGGATGCCCCAGGACACCCCAGAGTTGACAGTGTGTCCATGTTCTAACCACCCCACAGAGGGATGCCCCAGGACACCCCAGAATTGACAGTGTGTTCCTGTTCTAACACCCCTGCAGAAGGATGCCCCAGGACACCCCAGAGTTGACAGTGTGTCCCTGTTCTAACCCCCCTGCAGAGGGATGCCCCAGAACACCCCAGAGTTGACAGTGTGTCCCTGTTCTAACACCCCACAGAGGCAGGCCCCAGGATACCCCAGAGTTGACAGTGTGTCCCTGTTCTAACCACCCCACAGAGGGATGCCCCAGGACACCCTAGAGTTGACACTGTGTCCCTGTTCTAACCCCCTGCAGAGGGATGCCCCAGGACACCCAGAGTTGACAGTGTGTCCCTGTTCTAACCACCATGCAGAGGGATGCCCCAGGACACCGCAGAGTTGACAGTGTGTCCCTGTTCTAACACCCCACAGAGGGATGCCCCAGGACACCCCAGAGTTGACAGTGTGTCCCCGTTCTAACCCCCCCTGCAGAGGGATGCCCCACGTCACCCAGAGTTGACAGTGTGTCCCTGTTCTAACCACCCCACAGAGGGATGCCCCAGGACACCACAGAGTTGACAGTGTGTCCCTGTTCTAACACCCCACAGAGGGATGCCCCAGGACACCCCAGAGTTGACAGTGTGTCCCTGTTCTAACCCCCCCCCACAGAGGGATGCCCCGGGACACCCCAGAGTTGACAGTGTGTCCATGTTCTTCCCCCCTCCACAGAGGGATGCCCCAGGACACCCCAGAGTTGACAGTGTGTCCCTGTTCTAACCCCCCCACAGAGGGATGCCCCAGGACACCGCAGAGTTGACAGTGTGTCCCTGTTCTAACCCCCCAGAGAGGGATGCCCCAGGACACCCCAGAGTTTACAGTGTGTCCCTGTTCTAACACCCCTGCAGAGGGATGCCCCAGTATACCCCAGAGTTGACAGTGTGTCCCTGTTCTAACCCCCGTGCAGAGGGATGCCCCAGGACACCCCAGAGTTGACAGTGTGTCCCTGTTCTAACCCCCCCCCACAGAGGGATGCCCCGGGACACCCCAGAGTTGACAGTGTGTCCATGTTCTAACCCCCCCCCACAGAGGGATGCCCCGGGACACCCCAGAGTTGACAGTGTGTCCATGTTCTAACCCCCCCCCACAGAGGGATGCCCCAGGACACCCCAGAGACAGGCACACTAATAATCAGGACAGGAAGAAAGATTGTGGCTTGATGTCCTAGAAATCCAGGAGTTTCCGAACACTGCTGGGGAGTCACTGCGCAGTTGTCCTGGTGACAGACCTTTTGTGGTTTGAATGTGAAACCCCTCCCACAGGCTCCCATGTTTGAACACTCAGTCCCCACCTGGCGGCCCTGCTTGGGGAGGTTGGGGGCAAACCTTGAGATTCTATAGTGCAGCCCTCCTTCCTGCTCACTCTCCGCTTCCTGACTGGCTGCAATGTGGCCAGCTTGTGCTCTGGTGGCCATGCCTTCCCACATCATGCTCTGTGTCCCCTTGAACTTGAACCAAAGTAAACCTTCCTTCCTCAAGTTGCTCTTCTCAGGTATTGTCCTAGAAGCGTGGAAGATTCAGGAACTTTACCTCTTTGAGAATTAAACAATGGGTCACCCTGTGTGAGAAGAAAAGATTCCGTGAAGACTCAGCCTTGCTCGCTGAGTCTCCAGAGGGACGCACAGCAGACCCTACTAAATGATCCCTCAATATACACAACTGAATCAAGACTACTCTGTGCAGGGGAACACCCTCAACCACATAGCACATCCATAGGGGTGCTCTGGTCTCAGCTACCCCCACGTTCTTTGACAGAGTCAGGGCGGACTCAGCAGGTGAATGGAGGAGTGTCAGAAGTTGGTAGACATCTGTTCAGACAGCTCTGGGCACCATTTCTCACTGATACAAAGAGATACCCAAGAAAAAGCAAGGTCTGGCTGCCTGTGTCACCCACAAATGTGTCGCAGAATGCAAGCCTTCAAGCTACTGCCTTGGCTGACCATGTCCTGGGAGGTTTGCGCTAACCCCAGGTCTTCTAGTTGCCCTTCTCCATCCTGCCTGGCCGTGACTGTGCACCCACGTGTGAATCTCTGCTCTATTCCACACAGATATCCTTCCCCCATGATGCCCAAGGAGCCTGTCCCCAAGGAGCTATTAATGGTCAGCCTTGACATGAGGACTGAGACCACCACCTTGCAGCTGGCCACCCATCCTCCACAAAAACAGAGGTGATGCTGCTTCACTCTCTGGAAACCTGGAGAACAAGCCCACAAGGGAAGCAGAGCTTCAATTTAAACACCATCCATGGTGTCAGTGACCCAGGCAGTCTCCCCAGGAAGCCAAGAGGAGGAAATCTTGCTGAACCATGGTGTTCTGGAGACAAGACACCCTGCGTGAGGCAAGGGGGGCATGGAGGCACATAACCAGGGCCAGGGTGGAGCCAGGCTTGCAGTGCCAGCAGGCTCTCAAAGTAGAAAATGGGCAGAATACGGGCACCAAGCGCTCACCCTGCTGGACAAGGCTGGTTGGAACACAGAGACGCTCAGATACCTTAAGAAGGCCCAGGACTGTCACTTCAACCGCCCACATTCTCAAACAGCCTCGCACTCCATCTGGGTTATAAGCCAGATAATGTCCAAGATCCATACTTGGGTTCTCCCCTTAAACAGATATGGATCTGAGAAACACCCCTCTGCTACAGGTTGTTCCATACTGTTGAGCACAGCACCTTCTGGGGTCTGGACCCCTCAGGTGGGAAGCCAAGCAGCCCAGAGTCCAGCCTTAGAAAGCATGATCCTTAGGCTCCCAGCACAACAGACTCAAAGAACACTTGCCACTCTCAGGCACCAACTGAAATGTTTGCTAAAGCTTCCATATTAACACATGACCCTGGTCCTGACATAATCGGTGCAAAAGGCAACCAAACATAAACACTCATTTCTGTCCATGTCATCACCTGAGCTCTTGAGGAGATGAGATTATGACAAATGCCAGAGCAGCAGGAGGAAGAAGGCTGGTGCCCAAACTGACCCAAACCAGACCTGCCTGTGCGGAGGGAACCTCAGCTGAGGGATTTCCTCCATCAGATCGACCTATGGCCGTGTCTGTGGGCATCTCCTAGATTGTTGAGAGATGTTGGAGCTCCCAGCCTACTGTGGGTGGGGCTATGCATGGGTGGATGGTCCTGAGCTGTATAAGAAAGACAGTTGTATAAAACTAGTAAACAGTGTTCCTCCATGGCCTCTCCTTCAGTTCCGGCCTCCAGGCTCCTGCCTTGAGTTCTGGTCCTGACTTCCTTCAGTGACGGACTATGACATGGAATTGTGACCCAAATCAACCCTTTCCTCCCAGAATTGGTTTTGGGTCAATTTTTATCACAACAACAGAAAAATTAGAACAGACATTAGCCATGGGGTCTGCAGGGAGGAAGGGGTGACCCATCACAGGTGCCTGGCACAGTGTCTGTGCACGTGCTGAACGCCGCTGGAGCCTCCTAACTATGAAAAAGCCTGGAACTAAGACCAGAGGTGGCACCATCCTAGGGGCTGTCCACTAGAGATTATGGAAGAAGAGACAACACTGAGGTACAGCTGGAAATCACCCCTGAGACACGCTGTTCTGAGGATACTACAGCACTGGGTGCTCCAAAGACCCCCGAGAGCCTCCTTTATCAGAACCAGGCATCCTGCTAACAGAAGTAGTCCCTCGAGGCTGTTCCTGGGTAAAATTCCCACACCATGTATCCTGGGGACAGAAGCAGCACGACCTACTGCCCAGGCCTGGTTCCCACTGCTTTGCCAGACATACCTGGGAGTTAGGATGGTCATCAAATGTGACTCTGGGTCACCAGCCCCTGGATGGATGTCAACAGGAGGCCAAGCATCCTAGAAAACCTCCTCAGGAACTTCAAACCAGAAGGGAGATCTCAAGAAGGGGTCACAAGGCCCTCCATCTGCTGAGGCATAGTCCAGAGATCACTGATGTCGTCAGAATTGGACTGTGGCCTTCCTATGACAGCTTGAGAAAAAGTGGGGAGGAAGTCGGGTTCCAGACCAACCCAGCATAGCCTTCCCCACACATCTGACAGCCAGGGAAAACTGCTGAGAATGATTTTCTAAAACACTCAGCAAAAACACATCTACTCAGAGAGAGGCCACAGCCTTTCTAATAGACTAGGGACCCTGCTATGAAACAGCCCACACTGCAGTAAGGACCACAAAGGGCATGAGATGTCAGGGAGAACCCAGAAGCAAGATTCAAGAGCAGCCATGCCACTGCTTTTAAACCAGCATTAAGTGTCAGGCATCTACAGTAACGAGTGTCACCTCAAAGGTTCCTGGGCAAAACACTGCACTGCTGCATCATGAGATGCACTCCTCACAGCTGCAGAGAACTGAGGAAGCCAATCCAGAGGAGGCCACAGCCTTCCCAGAAGCTTGAGTGATGATCACTATAGAAAGACTAAATGTGGGGCTGGAGAGATGGCTCAGCAGTCAAAAGCACTGACTGCTCTTGCAGAGGACCTGGGTTTGATCCCCAGCACCCACATGGTGGCTAAGAACCATCTTTAACTCCAGTTCCAGGGGAATTCGACACCCTCTTCTGACCTCCACGGCATTGCGCAACATGGGTGCACCAATCTACATGCAGACAGTGCACTCATACACATAAAAAAATAATAAATAAATAAAAAGACTAAATGTGAGAACACAGAGCACAAATTTTTCTAGACAGGAAAAATGAGTTTTGAGCACAGAAAAGCCTAAAATCTGCCATAAGTCTGCATCCAGCTAAACTTGTTTCACAAAGCAACCAAAAAAGAGGAAAAAAAAAATCCACAGAGCAAAATACACTTAAAAGTATAGAAAAGCAATAAAGCTCAGCATCAGGTTGGATCTTAATCTATGACAATTTATACAGAAAATAAATGAGGATATAGTATCTATGAGTGTCAAGATAAATTCCTTGGATTTATTATGTATTTATCAAAATAGATAAGATGTGAGAGGCTGTCGCCAGGACCTGTAGATCCTTAGCTGGAAAGTGACTCATACTAAGCAGCAAAGCATTGCAATCAATTCTAGATGAGCAGCCAGGGAGCCTGAGAGGTGGACACCCAGGGTGGCGAGTTCACAGCCTCTGTGGGCTGGTCAGCTGCCGTGTAGACAGCCTCTGTGGGCTGGTGAGCTGCCCTGTAGACAGCCTCTGTGGGCTGGTGAGCTGCCCTGTAGACAGCCTCTGTGGGCTGGTGAGCTGCCCTGAAGACAGCCTCTGTGGGCTGATGAGCTGCCGTGTAGACAGCCTCTGTGGGCTGGTGAGCTGCCCTGAAGACAGCCTCTGTGAGCTGGTGAGCTGCCATGTAGTCAGCCTCTGTGGGCTGGTGAGTTACAGTGAAGACAGCCTCTGTGGGCTGGTGAGCTGCCCTGAAGACAGCCTAGGCGACTTAACGAGATGGTGTCTCAAAATAAAAGAAAGGGGCTGGAGTGATGGCTCAGCAGTTAAGAACACTGGCTGATTTTGCAGAAGACCCAGATTCAGTTCCCAGCACCCACATAGTAGCTAACAACAGCTAGCCACTAATCAGTTCCAGGGGATCTGACTCCTTCTTCTGACCTCTTTGAACCCTGCATGATATGGATCTGCCTCCCTACATGTAGGCTATACACTCATACTCATAAAATAAAAATGATAAAAGTAAAATATTTATTTATAAAAGAAAAGAAAAAGGAAGTGGGCTGTAGCGGTGGAGCAGCTGCCTACCATTGGCAACGTCCTGGGTCAGTCCCCAGGAAAGAGCAGGGACGTTATGACCCAAAAAATAAATCAAATTACTAACAGAGAGTTCTTAGTAGCTAATACATACATATACATATACACACATGTATATATACATAGATAGAAGATAGATAGATAGATGATAGATAGATGATAGATAGATGGTAGATAGATAGATAGATAGATAGATAGATAGATAGATAGATGATAGACAGAATTCCTGGATGAGAGTGTACTGATTAATAATGTTAACTTGACAGGCTCTAGAACCACCCAGGAAACAAGCCACTGGGTGTGTCTGTGGGAGTTTCTAGATTGGGGTGATTGAGGTAGAAAGACCTGCCCTAGCTATAGGGGCCTGGACTACTTAAAAGGAGAAAGTGAGCTGAGCACCAGCATTTATCTCCCAGCTTCCTGACTGGCTGTGATGTGATCAGCTATCTCACACAGCTGCCTCCAGTGTCTGCCACCACGCCTGCTACCACACCGGCTGCCACACCCTTCCCACCATGATGGACTGTGAGATCAGCAAAGCTCATGTGGAGATGCGTGGCAAACTCAGCTCAGCCCACTGACCACAGGATGGTGTGGGCCCTGGACAGTATGTGCTAAGATGGGGACTCCACCTCCAGTGTTCTAGTTACCTTCTATTACTGTGACAAAAAACATTGACCAAAGCCAACTTGGGGAGGAAAAGATTTATTTGGCTTATAATACAGTCTATTATCAAGGGAGCCCAAGGCAGGAGCCTGGAGCATGGACCATGGAGGAATACTGTTTATTAGCTTGCTACCCTGGCCTGTGCTCAGCCTGCTTTCCTATACAATACAAGACCATCTCCCCAGGGAAGGGGTGACACTGCCCACAGTGGGCTAGGCCCTCCCACGTCACTCACCAATCAAGAAAATGCCCACAGACATGGGAACAGGCCAATGCAATGGAGACAATTCCTCAACTCAGGCTTCCTCTAGCCCAGTGGTTCAAGTTGACAACTACAGCTAAACAGCAAGTCTATGGTCTTCCCCCAAGAACTCACCATCCAGTCCAATCATGAAAGGAAATTCAAGCAAGTCCCACCTGATATGGAAAAATAACAGACCAGCTCTCCTTGGAGAGAACCCAAAGCCAGGGCAATCTCAAAGACAGGCGCAGCCAGGTGAACCCAAAGGGACATAATAACAGTGTCACATAGGCTCCTTCCTGGGTGGGCCCTGGGAGAGGACAATGACACTAAGGTACGGACTGAGGACTCCAGACAAACTGGATGTCATGACAATGTCCAAACGTGTTCACTGACTGAGGGTGTGCTGTGGTGAGGTGAGATAGGCTACTGACTGACAAGTGTGCCGTGTTGACCTGAGACAGGCTCACTGACAACTGGTGTGCTGTGGTGACCTGAGACTGGCTCACTGACTGATGGTATGCTGTGGTAACCTGAGACAGGCTCACTGACTCATGGTGTGCTGTGGTGACCTGAGACAGGCTCACTGACTGATGGTGTGCTGTGGTGACCTGAGACAGGCTCACTGACTGATGGTGTGCTGTGGTGACCTGAGACAGGCTCACTGACTGATGGTGTGCTGTGGTGACCTGAGACAGGCTCACTGACTGATGGTGTGCTGTGGTGACCTGAGACAGGCTCACTGACTGTTAGTGTGCTGTGGTGACCTGAGACAGGCTGACTGACTGATGGTATGCTACGGTGATGTGAAACAGGCTCACTGACTGATGGTGTGCTGTGGTGACCTGAGACAGGCTCACTGACTGATGGTGTGCTGTGGTGACCTGAGACAGGCTCACTGACTGATGGTGTGCTGTGGTGACCTGAGACAGGCTCACTGACTGATGGTGTGCTGTGGTGACCTGAGACAGGCTCACTGACTGATGGTGTGCTGTGGTGACCTGAGACAGGCTCACTGACTGATGGTGTGCTGTGGTGACCTGAGACAGGCTCACTGACTGATGGTGTGCTGTGGTGACCTGAGACAGGCTCACTGACTGATGGTGTGCTGTGGTGACCTGAGACAGGCTCACTGACTGATGGTGTGCTGTGGTGACCTGAGACAGGCTCACTGACTGATGGTGTGCTGTGGTGACCTGAGACAGGCTCACTGACTGATGGTGTGCTGTGGTGACCTGAGACAGGCTCACTGACTGATGGTGTGCTGTGGTGACCTGAGACAGGCTCACTGACTGATGGTGTGCTGTGGTGACCTGAGACAGGCTCACTGACTGATGGTGTGCTGTGGTGACCTGAGACAGGCTCACTGACTGATGGTGTGCTGTGGTGACCTGAGACAGGCTCACTGACTGATGGTGTGCTGTGGTGACCTGAGACAGGCTCACTGACTGATGGTGTGCTGTGGTGACCTGAGACAGGCTCACTGACTGACGGTGTGCTGTGGTGACCTGAGACAGGCTCACTGACTGACGGTGTGCTGTGGTGACCTGAGATAGGCTTACTGACTGATGGTGTGCTGTGGTGACCTGAGACAGGCTCAATGACTGATGGGTGTGCTCTGGTGACCTGGGACAGGCTCACTGACTGATGGTGTGCTATGGTGACCTGAGACAGGCTCACTGACTGATGGTGTGCTGTGGTGACCTGAGACAGGCTCACTGACTGATAGGTGTGCTGTGGAGCCCTGAGATAGGCTCACTGACTGATGGTGTGCTGTGGTGACTTGAGACAGGCTCACTGACTGATGGTGTGCTGTGGTGACCTGACACAGGCTCACTGACTGATGGTGTGCTGTGGTGACCTGAGGCAGGTTCACTGACTGATGGAGTGCTGTGGTGACTTGAGACAGTCTCACTGTCTGATGGTGTGCTGTGGTGACGTGAAACAGGCTCACTCACCGATGGTGTGCTGTGGTGACCTGAGACAGGCTCACTGACTGATGGTGTGCTGTGGTGACCTGAGACAGGCTCACTGAGTGATGGTTTGCTGTGGTGACCTGAGACAGGCTCACTGACTGATGGTGCGCTGTGGTGACCTGAGATAGGCTCACTGACTGATAGTGTGCTGTGGTGACCTGAGACAGGCTCAGTGACTGATGGTGTGCTGTCGTTAGACTGACTGATGGTGTGCTGTGGTGAACTGAGACAGTCTTACTGATGGTGTGCTGTGATGACCTGAGACAGGCTCACTGCCTGATGGTGTGCTGTGGTGACCTGAGACAGGCTCACTGACTGATGGTGTGCTGTGGTGACCTGAGACAGGCTCACTGACTGTTAGTGTGTTGTAGTGACCTGAGACAGGCTCACTGACTGATAGTGTACTGTGGTGACCAGAAACAGGCTCACTGACTGACAGATGTGCTGTGGTGACCTGAGACAGGCTCACTGACTGATGGTGTGCTGTGGTGACCTGAGACAGACTCACTGACTGATGGTGTACTGTGATGACCTGAGACAGGCTCACTGACTGATGGTATGTTGCGCTTATGTGAGAGAGCTCACTGACTGATGGTGTGCTGTGGTGACCTGAGACAGGCTCACCGACTGTTAGTGTGCTGTGGTGACCTGAGACAGGCTCACTGACTGATGGTGTGCTGTGGTGACCTGAGACAGGCTCACTGAGTGATGGTGTGCTGTATTTAGACTGACTGATGGTGTGTTGTGGTGACCTGAGACAGTCTTACTCACTGATGGTGTCCTGTGGTGACCTGAGACAGGCTCACTGACTGATGGTGTGCTGTGGTGACCTGAAACTGGCTCACTGACTGACAGATGTGCTGTGGTGACCTGAGACAGGCTCACTGACTGATGGTGTGGTGTGGTGACCTGAGACAGACTCACTGACTGATGGTGTGCTGTGGTGACCTGAGACAGGCTCACTGACTGATGGTATGCTGCGGTGATGTGAGACAGGCTCACTGACTGATGGTGTGCTGTGGTGACCTGAGACAGGCTCACTGAATGACAGGTGTGCTGTGGTGACCTGAGACAGGCTTACTGACTGATGGTGTGCTGTGGTGACATGAGACCGGTTCACTGACAGGTGTGCTGTGGTGACCTGAGACAGGGTCACTGACTTACAGGTGTGCTGTAGTGACCTGAGACAGCCTCACTGACTGACAGGCATGCTGTGGTCACCTGAGACAGGCTCACTGACTGATGGTGTGCTGTGGTGACCTGAGACTCCGGCAGGAAAAGCGTGGGTCTATGGACACTGCACTGGCTTCTTGATTCTTCTCCCAGTCTAAGTTTATTCTAAAACCTAAAGGCTAGGGAAAGTGTAGGTAAATGTATGACCACAATAAAGCTTAACCACATTGTTGAAAATCTGTATTAGGGAGTAATGTGGCCCACCAAGTGGTTAACTTTAAGTGTTGACTGAGAAGGAAGTCTATGGTACGATGTTGAGGGAAAAATAATACTTTACAATATGACATTAATTTTATAGCCTCGTCTGTGTGATATGTCTGTATGCATGTGCATGTGTGTGATATAGGCGCATGCATGTTAGGTGTGTATGTGGGGGTGTACACATTTGCGTATATTTGTATGTACATGATATATGCATGTTTGCAATATGTGTCTGTGTTAAAGGTGTCTACATGTGATATATACATGTATGTATGTGCATTATGTATATTGTATGATTATGTGTGCCTATGTAATGTGTGCATGGGTGTGTGATGTGTGCATATGTGTATAGGTATGTTTATAGTGTGGATGTGGATGTGTGTGAGATATGGGTGCATGTATGTTATGTGTATGAATGTGATGTGTATATGCATGTAATGTGTTTATATATGTCTGTATATGTGATTTGTATATATTCATACATGTGATGTGTGTATGTCTGTGTGACATGTGTATATGTGTGTGATGTGTTATATGAGTGCAGGCATTCATGTACCAGGCATGAATGTGAAGGTGAGAGGACAAGCTCAGGTAGTGGTCCTCACACTCCATCTGGCTTGAGACAGGGTCTAATTCCTCACTCCTTGGTTGGGACTGGGAACTTCTGGGGACTCTCCCATCCCATCATAGGAGTGCTGGGATTGCATACACAGCCTACAGCATCCAGCTAGACATGGATTCTGGAGATTCTAACTCAGTTCCTCATGCCTGCGCCCACTGAGCCATCCCTCCAGCCTGCAACCTCATTTTGTTTGAAATGTACATGGCTGTATTTAACTGGTATCTGATTGGGGAACCATTTCGGTTACTGAGTTTACCCAGGGATGTATGTAAGTACAGCACGTGTGCAGTGCACTGCAGAGGCCAGAAGAGGGCGGAAGATCCCAGGAACTGGAGTTAAAGGTGGTTGTTAGCCACTGTGAGGGTGCTGGGAATCAAATGCAGGTTCTCTGGAAGAATAGCAAGAGTTCTTTTTTTATTGATGCTTTGTGTATTTCATACATCATTTTCCAGTTCCAGGAAATATTTCCCTTTCCCTTACCTCGACCCCCCCACCCCACCCCATCCCAGATCATGCATTCTGCCATAACTTTCCTGCATCTTTCTCTGTTTTTTTCTTCATTTTTTAACAATAAGTGATAATTTATGAGTACAAGCATCCTTCATGTAAAACCAATTTGCAAGCAGTTGTGCCCAAACCCACACAGCCCATGGGTCCCACCATCCTGCTGAGCTATCTCTCTATCCACTAAAAGTCATTTTAAAACATATCATGTCAGGTGGCCACACAAAACGGTTTTGGGCCATGGCTCAAAGTAAATTCACAGCCCAGGCTGAAGACAAAGTAAGGGAGCTTCCCCTCCAGACTCCTGAGCACATCCCTGCTCTCCTGGGGGAGCCATAACAACTCAGACCATCAAACCTGAACATGGAGGGCCATCACGTCACATTCCAGTCCCAAGAACAGAGGTGGATACCAGAAACAGGCCTTCGAGCCTCTTCACAGACAGAAGAGGAAAGCAAACCCAATCATAGGTCAGCCTATGATTGAATGTTTACATGGATGCAGCAGTACACCTCATGGGACAGTTGCAACCTTAAATGGTAGCTGGGCGTGGTGGCGCATGCCTTTAATCCTTGCACTTGGGAGGCAGAGGCAGGCGGATCTTTGTGAGTTCAAGGCCAGCCTGGTCTCCAGAGTGAGTTCCAGGACAGCTGGGGCTACAGAGAGACCCTGTCTCGAAAAGGCCAAAAAAAAAAAAAAGAAGATTTAAAATGATTAAAACACGGGCATTGTGAAAGTTAGTCACCTTGGGCTGGAGAGATGGCCTAGCAGTTAAGAGCACCGACTGCTCTTGCAGAGGTCCCGGGTTCCATCCCCAGCACCCACGTGGCGGCTGAGAACCGTCTTTAACACCAGTTCCAGGGGAATCCAACATCGTCTTCTGACTTCCGCGCCATTGCATGACACGGGTGCAACAAACCTACATGCAGTCAGTACATTCATACACATACAAAATAAATAAATAAATAATTTTAAAAAAGAAAGTCACCTGAATGCCCAGTAGAAGAATGAAATGGAAGAAAACAGGAAATTACAGAGTGGAGAATGAAATTAAAGAGCCAAGACCAAAGCCCAGTGGTAAAGCACTCGTCTTGCTTGCAAAGGCCCTGGGTTTGATTGCCACTTCCACAAAACAATCAACTAATCAACCAATTAATACATTAATAGCACAAAATGTTCATTGAAAACAACTGCCACTACACACTAATTCACTGAAAATGTTTAAAGCTCACACACAGCAGTACAAGAGCAGAACACAGACTCATCCACAGCACCTCAGATGGAACAGTGAGCCCAAGTTTCCTCTTAAACTTAAAAATGATCAGGTTTGGCCAGGTGTGGTGGTGCACACCTTTAGTCCCAGCATTCTGGAGGTGGAGGCAGGAGGACCCGAAGTTCAGAGTCATCCTCAGCTACAGATCAAGTTCAAGATGAGCCCCAAACATGTGATATACTCCGTCTTTTTTTAAAAAAATGTTTTAAGGTTGAACTTTTTGGTAAAATGGAATGACACATGGAAAGTTCTAATTTGGCCAAACTGAGTCAAGGATGGAAGTGGGAGTGACAGAAAGATAAAATAACTATAAAACTTAAAAACAGAAACAAGAGCTGAGCCTGGCTTCCCTGTTGCCTTTAGCCCAGGTAGTGTTCTACTTCCCAGGGCTGTTGTCTGGCCTGACAGGGAGGTCTTGGGCAAAGGATCAGTCCTTGTATTCTGAGAGCAGAAAAGTAAAAAAAGAAAGAAAAAAAAAAGAAAAAGAAGAAAAAGAAGAAAAAAAAAAAAAAAACAGAAACAAGAAACTGTTTTTGCCACCAGCCATCAGCATGCCCAGAAACTCTTACAAGTGAATCTTACACAAACTCTCTAGTTTGAATCCTATAGCTGTAGGAGGACATGACAGCCAGACCCAGCCCACTCACACACAGGTACATCAAACATCAAGGGCTGACTCAAATTGGACTGGGTAAACTTAAAAATATAAGACACATGTTGGGTGGGTGGGGAAGGGGAAGTGGGCCTAGGAGAAGTTGGAGAAATATAATCAAATACACTTATGAAACTGTCAAAGAACTATTAAAATATATGTAACTCCTGAGTTCTCTGCATACTAGCATGGAAACCCGTGGCCCACAGAGGGTCCTGTCTCAGGAAGGAACACAGGGTGACATGTAGACAGGGCCTTGACAGCCAGCCAGAGACGGTGACTTCAGGCCTGAGGAAGCCAAACTTGAACCCTGCCAACCTCGGGTATAGACTTGGCTATTGCTGCCTCAGCACATGTCACTGTGAGTGCACAGAAATGGACAGCTGACCACAGTGGGCAGTTTGCTTTCTCTTGCTCACAGTCCTTACTGTGTCCCCTTTCTCTTTTTCACCATATCTGGGTCAGACGCCCCCTGAATCAGTTAGTGATCAGCCCTCCCTCCCAGCAGCCCCATTGTCCTGTCACCATACCCCAGGTGGTCCCTGCCTGTCTCAGGGTCCTTAGGAACCCCAGGACTTGACAGTCCTTGGACCATCCCATGTCCACAGGGATCCCACATGATGGGCGGTGAATGGATGATATTCATCCTGTGGATTCCCTGGAGTGTCCCTGCCTACAAGGGTCTAATCCCATCTATAGAGACCAACCTGTCTTAAAGAGAGGGGAGGGGGACACTTTCAGTTTATGTCTTGCTTTTAGGCAAATAACTTTTTTTGGTCTTTTTGAGACAGGGTCTCCCTGTAGCTCCAGCTGTCCTGGAACTCACTATGTAGACCAGGCTGGCCTTGAACTCACAGAGATCCACCTAACTCTGCCTCTCAAGTGCTAGGATTAAAGGTGTGTGCCACCATGCTCAGCTGGCAAATAACTTTTTAATTTGATGTTTCTTAATTGCTCTCAGCTCAAATAGTCCTTATGCCAAGGTGGCATGTTGTGGGCAAATC
The DNA here is from genome assembly GCA_009823505.1 of Rhizomys pruinosus. Taxonomy (NCBI): domain Eukaryota; kingdom Metazoa; phylum Chordata; class Mammalia; order Rodentia; family Spalacidae; genus Rhizomys; species Rhizomys pruinosus. Next base: position 274,008 of record VZQC01004541.1, read on the forward strand.
CTGCCACCTTTAGCTAGGGGACCTGACTTGAAGAAAGTCCATAGGTATGGACAACTGGCCACTGTGATATCAGGCAACAAGTAGAAACCAGGAGCTTCGTGGCCAGACCCCCTATGGTCTGAAACATGCTTATGCCTTCATTTTTCTCCAGAAGTTTCTACATCTTCCCAAGGGTTTCTGTCTGGTATTCTGTGAAGGTTTCAGGGGTGGAGGCAAAGAGAACTCGCCAAAGACAGATGATACATTGGACCACATCTATGGGGAGGGCCCTGACAGCCTCTGCTGGGGTGAGTGGTTCAGGGCTTCTTATTCTTTGGAGGCCGGGTATGCCACGAGGTCCACGACCCTTTTGCTGTAGCCAAATTCATTGTCATATGGGAAAATGAGCTTGGCAAAGTGGTCATTGAGGGCAATGCCAGCCCCAGCATCAAAGGTGGGTGTCACTGTTAAAGTCACAGGAGACGACCTGGTCCTCGGTATAGCCCAGGAGATGGCCTGGCCCTCGGTATAGCCCAGGAGATGGCCTGGCCCTCGGTGCAGCCCAGGAGACGGCCTGGCCCTCGCTGCAGCCCAGGAGACGGCCTGGCCCTCGCTGCAGCCCAGGAGACGGCCTGGCCCTCGCTGCAGCCCAGGAGACGGCCTGGCCCTCGCTGCAGCCCAGGAGACGGCCTGGCCCTCGCTGCAGCCCAGGAGACGGCCTGGCCCTCGCTGCAGCCCAGGAGACGGCCTGGCCCTCGCTGCAGCCCAGGAGACGGCCTGGCCCTCGCTGCAGCCCAGGAGACGGCCTGGCCCTCGCTGCAGCCCAGGAGACGGCCTGGCCCTCGCTGCAGCCCAGGAGACGGCCTGGCCCTCGCTGCAGCCCAGGAGACGGCCTGGCCCTCGCTGCAGCCCAGGAGACGGCCTGGCCCTCGCTGCAGCCCAGGAGACGGCCTGGCCCTCGCTGCAGCCCAGGAGACGGCCTGGCCCTCGCTGCAGCCCAGGAGACGGCCTGGCCCTCGCTGCAGCCCAGGAGACGGCCTGGCCCTCGCTGCAGCCCAGGAGACGGCCTGGCCCTCGCTGCAGCCCAGGAGACGGCCTGGCCCTCGCTGCAGCCCAGGAGACGGCCTGGCCCTCGCTGCAGCCCAGGAGACGGCCTGGCCCTCGCTGCAGCCCAGGAGACGGCCTGGCCCTCGCTGCAGCCCAGGAGACGGCCTGGCCCTCGCTGCAGCCCAGGAGACGGCCTGGCCCTCGCTGCAGCCCAGGAGACGGCCTGGCCCTCGCTGCAGCCCAGGAGACGGCCTGGCCCTCGCTGCAGCCCAGGAGACGGCCTGGCCCTCGCTGCAGCCCAGGAGACGGCCTGGCCCTCGCTGCAGCCCAGGAGACGGCCTGGCCCTCGCTGCAGCCCAGGAGACGGCCTGGCCCTCGCTGCAGCCCAGGAGACGGCCTGGCCCTCGCTGCAGCCCAGGAGACGGCCTGGCCCTCGCTGCAGCCCAGGAGACGGCCTGGCCCTCGCTGCAGCCCAGGAGACGGCCTGGCCCTCGCTGCAGCCCAGGAGACGGCCTGGCCCTCGCTGCAGCCCAGGAGACGGCCTGGCCCTCGCTGCAGCCCAGGAGACGGCCTGGCCCTCGCTGCAGCCCAGGAGACGGCCTGGCCCTCGCTGCAGCCCAGGAGACGGCCTGGCCCTCGCTGCAGCCCAGGAGACGGCCTGGCCCTCGCTGCAGCCCAGGAGACGGCCTGGCCCTCGCTGCAGCCCAGGAGACGGCCTGGCCCTCGCTGCAGCCCAGGAGACGGCCTGGCCCTCGCTGCAGCCCAGGAGACGGCCTGGCCCTCGCTGCAGCCCAGGAGACGGCCTGGCCCTCGCTGCAGCCCAGGAGACGGCCTGGCCCTCGCTGCAGCCCAGGAGACGGCCTGGCCCTCGCTGCAGCCCAGGAGACGGCCTGGCCCTCGCTGCAGCCCAGGAGACGGCCTGGCCCTCGCTGCAGCCCAGGAGACGGCCTGGCCCTCGCTGCAGCCCAGGAGACGGCCTGGCCCTCGCTGCAGCCCAGGAGACGGCCTGGCCCTCGCTGCAGCCCAGGAGACGACCTGGCCCTCGGTATAGCCCAGGAGATGGCCTGGCCTGGCCCTCGGTATAGCCCAGGAGGCGGCCTGGCCCTCGCTGCAGCCCAGGAGGCGGCCTGGCCCTCGCTGCAGCCCAGGAGGCGGCCTGGCCCTCGGTGCAGCCCAGGAGGCGGCCAGGCCCTCGGTGCAGCCCAGGAGGCGGCCAGGCCCTCGGTGCAGCCCAGGAGGCGGCCTGGCCCTCGGTGCAGCCCAGGAGACGGCCTGGCCCTCAGGGCAGCCCAGGAGGCCCTTTAGGGCTCCCTTTGATGCTGCTTCACCACTTTCTTGATGTCATCGTATTAGCAGCTTTCTCCAAGCAGCAGGTCATATCCACGACAGATACGTTGGGTGTAGGAACACGGAAGGCCATGCTGGTCAGTTTCCCGTTCAGCTCTGGGATGACCTTGCTGCACCAGTAGATGCTGGGATGATGTTCTGGGCAGCCTCATGACCATCACGCCACAGTTTGCCAGAGGGGCCATCCACAGTCTTCTAGGTAGCTGTGATGGCATGAGCCGTGGTCATGAGTTCCTCGATGATGCCGAAGTTTTCGTGGATGACCTTGGCCAGGGGCACCAAGCAGTTGGTGGTGCAGGAGGCATTGCTGACAATCTTGAAGGAGTTGTCATACTTCTTGTGGTTCACATCTATCACAAACATGGGGGCATCAGCAGAAGAGGCAGAGATGGTGAGCCTTTTGGCTCCACCCTTCAAATAGGCCCTGGCCTTCTCCATGGTAGTGAAGACCCCAGTAGGCTCCACAACGTACTCGGCACCGGCATCACCCCATTTGATGTTGGCAGGATCTCGCTCCTGGAAGATGGTGACGGCTCTCCCATTGATGACAAGTTTCCCATTCTCAGCCTTGACTGTACCGTTGACCTTGCCATGGGTGGAATCATACTGGAACATGTAGACCATGTAGTTGAGGTCAATGAAGGGGTCATTGTTGGCAACAATCTCCACTTTCCTAGAGTTGAAGGCAGCCTGGGTCACAAGGTGATCAGTACAGCCAAATCCTTTCATTCTGACCTTCACTATCATGTCTCAGGGATGAGGCTGGCACTGCACAAGAAGATGTGGCTGTCTCTAGAATGGGGAGGAGCAGAGAGCTAAATGCATGTTTTATAACTTGCTGGGGAAATCCCATCTGTCTTTGCTATGTAAGGATAAAGCCAGCTTATAGAGCCATTTGATCCAGTACAATTATATGTCTGGCTGCTGTTTCCAAATCTGCTGCTCTGAACTCATTGTAGGTGGGTAGATCTACTCAGTCCATCCCTCAAGGACAGTACAGTGCTCGGTTGCCCCCACACTGCCCAGTGGCTCTAAATTGAGAAATGTTACATGATTTAACATGATCCTGGACAGCTGCTTCTCTTTAAACGAAAAGAAAAGTGTGTAAGTCTGAAAGATTGAATTATTTTCAAGTCAAGGACTTGATGATCTTACAAGCGGTCCCTGACTTATCCAGAGGAAGCCAAGAGCACTTGAGAGGCCCATTGGTGCCTGAAGTTCCCCCTTCCAGATACCTGTGGATACTCCTTAGAATTCCCCTGTGGGAGCTGACATCCCTGGTGCAGGCCAGACTGGCCCAGGCTGCTGGACAACTTCTTTGGTATTTTTCCTCTTTTCTGGGAGGTGGGAACTGTAGGCTGAGTCTCTGACAGGTGTTGCTAAAGCAAGCCATCTTTGTGAGTAGCAGAGTTGTGGACACCCAGCTGATGGCCCTTGGGACAGGCCACATTCAGCAGAAGAGTGGAGGTGCCTGGGTCTCAAGGGGTCTCTATTGCCCAATATCCACCTGCAAGTGGACAGAAGGCACCTCTTGGTGTTCCTGAATCAATATCACTTTTGAACCTGTAAGCAAGAAGAGAATCTTGAGTGTGAATCCAAATCTACCATTCTGCTTCCAACCCCACCCTATCTATACCAAGAGGGGCTCAGAACTATGGTTACCCAGCAGGGCCCTCAGAGAGCCACTGCAACCCCATGGTGTGGGGATCAGGGCAAAACATTTACCTTCTTGGTCATAAATACAACTATAATAGGAGAAATCTCTGAGAGGTGACAGAGCTACAGCAGAGCCAGGCCAGGACCATGGTCAGTGGAGCAGGGTGTCTAGGCCCTCAGGGATGAGTGGCTAACCCAGTCCTGAGAACCCTGTGCAGGTTCAGGCCAGGTCCTCACCCCTGCTGGAACAAGGACTCTGAGAGGCCATGAAGCTGCTCCAAGCTCCTCAACCCAGTGGGGCGCACAGGACAAGATCCCTGCCCACCTCTGTGCCATAGTGAACCCTACTTGAGTGGTTCTGGCCTCAGAAAGGGAAATATATGCCCATCATGTGTAAATGTCACCTGCATATCTGAGGTGGACCCACCCAAGACCACTGTCCTCCCAAAGAAGCTGGGCTCCTCAAGCCCCAGCCAGGACAGTGACATCCAACTTGTTCTCTGGTGTCTCCAATGCAAACTCCCATCTTGGGCCAAAGCATTGTGTTCACTCACAGGAGGCCAATCTGCATAAGGAGGCCACAGACAGGATTCAAAGCCTTGGAGGCCCCAGCTAGGAGGCCTCAGGAGTCACCATGGTGACCAGCAAGCCTATCTCCTCATGTTACACTTTCATGAAGATAGGTGGGGCAGCAGGGCCAGCTGCAAGAGTCCCCAGAGTCACTCAGGAGGGGGTGAAGCAGACTGCCGGCCCAGCTGCCAGGCCAGAGCTAGCACAAGACTCTGCCTCTGCCGCAGCCTTGGCCCAAGAGGAAACAGAAATTTTCTCAGCACATACACAGAAATGCAAAAACACACTCTGCTCACAGCTCCCACTCACATGCATACATATATGGACACATATGCATGCACATACTTGAAAACACACATGCATACCTACATGAAAACACATACATACATATAGACTTTGACCCACACATAACCACATGTGCACTCACATGCACACACACATACACACATGCATGCCTGCACCCATACATACATACATACATACATACATACCTGCACCCACACATGCATGCGTATATATGCATCCACACACATAACCTCACATGCCCACACATGGACTCATATGGACATACATAAATGCACATGAATGCATGCATGAAAACACACATGCACATATGCCTGTACCCACACATGTACTCACATGTGCTCAAATGCATATATACATACATGTATATGCACATATACATGTACATGCATGCACATATACATATACGTACATATATGCACATACACACATCAGTCTCTGGAGCTGGCTACACTGCAGCTGTGAACAGCACTTCTTGCTCCTTATCCTAGAGAACGTATCTAAAGTCTCTCACTATAGGAATCATTTAGAAGCTAAAATAACCTGTTGACTGAAAATAAGTCCCAGCCTTTCCCGCTGTTTAGAACATCTTCATATGAGCGTGTGTATGTGTGTGTGTGTGTGTACATCCCATGTCCATCCTGAGCAGTACACCCACGTGTGGGTCAGCTGGCCTCAGACATGCAGCCAGTGGCCATCCTGAGCAGTACACCCACGTGTGAGTCAGCTGGCCTCAGACACGCAGCCCGTGGCCATCCTGAGCAGTACACCCACGTGTGGGTCAGCTGGCCTCAGACACGCAGCCCGTGGCCATCCTGAGCAGTACACCCACGTGTGGGTCAGCTGGCCTCAGACACGCAGCCCGTGGCCATCCTGAGCAGTACACCCACGTGTGGGTCAGCTGGCCTCAGACATGGAGTTCCCATCCTCACATTTTTGACCACACATCCCCTTCCCCTATGACTAACATTGCCGCCTCTGGGTTTTTGTGGCTTGGCTGAATTCCTCCTCCTCCACAGAGCATTTCCTGACTTTACAGCCTGGCATCTCCCACCACACTCATCAGCCCTGGTATGTGCTCCTCGGTGGGAACTGTGACTGCCCCACACATCTCTCCTCAATGGTCACCAATGTATCTTCCCTGAAAACCCAGTTCCAGAGAGGCTGAGGCTAACAGGGAGACAGTAAATTGGTTTCACAGGTACTACAAGGTGGCCCAGGTGAGACACCAGGTGAAACACCCAGACACACGTTCTCTGCCAGGGACACAACCCAAGAGCTGACTCTCCGCGCCTGAACACCTCCTCCAACCTCGTCCTACATGACCCATTGATCCCAGGTTAGAACATTGATCCTATATTGGCTAATTAGTCCCAGGGAGACTAATTGATCTCAGATTGGTACATTAATCCCAAGCTCACAGACTGAAATTTCACCTGAATTCCTCTGAAAGGAACAGGTTAAATTAAAGAGATATGTTGGGTGGAAGAGGGGCCAGCTTGCGTTCATCATGCTGCAGTGTTATGCTTGCTACTGGAAGGAAAAGTAGCCATCAACCTTACCTGCGAGCTACAGTGGGCTTGAAAGATGTGGCCCATTGTAATAGCAGTGCAAATATGGGAGCAACCAAACACTCTAACTCTTAATGTCCATTTCCTAGGATGGAGACCATATCTGACATTGATATGGGGTTAGGAACCTGAAGCCAGACAGGTCAAGGACATAGGAAAGAACTTAATACTCATTTTATACTAAATAGTTATCAGACCAAACTGACTTTTCATAACTCACTGGCATACCCATAGGTTAATGCATCTTGCAGCTCTCACTAGAGAAGTCTCCTAATGCAACAGATGGTGATTAATGCAGAAACCCATCACTGCAAAGAGGAGGCCACAGAGTCCTTATCCCCAAATAGGACACCTCTTTCAAATCTCTGCCTCCCAAGGCTCAGAGACCACTGTGGAAGAGGGGGCAGAAGATTGTAAGAGCCAGAGGGGGCGGATGACCACAGGAAACAGTTTTCCAGACACCATGGTGACAGCATCCACAAGTGCTATGAAACTCAAACCAGACAAAACTTCAGCATAGACATGGAGAAGTGGGTCGGAAACCCCAACCCAACCTGAGGAGACCATGGCAACAGAGAGCTTCTGGGAAGCAGAAAGACATTCTCTTTCAAGGATGGGGCTCTCTGTAGGCTAAACAGGTTCCAGTAAATGAATCCACACTGAAGAATATTTAGAGACACGAATTGGACTCTATAGCTTTATTATAGTATGTAGTATGTAGTAAATAGGGCAGATGCAAGGGATCTAAATACAATCAAATTGTATTGTATGAAAACCACAAAAATTCAATAAAAGAAGAGAAGTGGCCAGTGAGCGACCTGTCCTCAGCTGCCTGAATCCCAGCACTTCCAAGAACAAGCCAATCACAGGCAGCCCACAATGGGACATTAGCATCTATCTCCTGGCTACCCACCTCCAGCCTCTGTAGCTGTCTGTGTGCCCCAGCTTGAGGGCCATGCATTCCCCAAGAGCTGGCTGTTGATGCATCCCAGCAGAGCTGGCTGTGAGATCCATGTCTTGGATGGGAAGGATCTGAGAAACCAGTAGCTGGAGTAAGCAAGACCCTTGACTGTAGCCACTAAGACCTCAGAAGAAGATGAAATACAAAGTGTGAGGCCTGATATTTCATTTGGCTGAAGCATTAAGGGACCTGGCTTTTGCCCCAATAACCTAACCTGCAGAGGCTGGGGATGCAAGCTAGACCCTGCCCACCAACTGACAGAAGCAGCCCTACAGCTCTCTTTGGAAAAGGGTGTCACATTCCTGCATTAACTAAAGAGCACATCTTGGTTTCCAGAACCAACTGGAGCCTCTGGTGACTCACATAAACACAAGATACTGTGGATTTCCTGTGCACCCCCCACCCCCATTCTCACCAGAAGCCTGCCAAATACCAGTATATAAGACCCCAAACTCTTACAAATAAATGTGTTTTGGTCTCTCACAGCCAACTCCCAGGTCTTCTGACCTGCCGGGTTTACCTGCCTCCGAGCCCTTTCTCTCCTCCCTCAGCCCTCCCACCTGCCTGCGACTCAGAGTGATCTCAAAACAGTTTTACATGTGCCAAGAGGCCAGTATCCCTCACAGACACCGAGAACCCTGACCCATGCACGTGGACACCCAGGAACCCCACTGCCCCACAACAAAATATGATCATTCATGTAAGATCAGAAAGGTGAGCCCCAAACTCCTTAGCCAGGGCTTCAGCTCACTTTCTGCTGCTGTGATAAAACACTGACTGAAAGCAGCTTGGGGAGGAAAATCTCACTTAATCTTACAGCTTGCAGTCCAGCATTGGAGCAGGAACCTAAAGGCAGGAAGTGAAGCAGAGGCCGTGAGGAATGCTGCTTGCTGGATTGCTTGCCCTGGCTTGCTCAGCTACCTTCCCTATACAGGCAAGACCCACCTGCCCAGGGACAGCACAGCCCACAGTGGGCTGGACCCTCCTCCATCAATTAGCAATTAAGAAAATGCCCTGATGGACACACCCACAGGCTGATCTGATGGAGGAAATTCCCCAATTGAGGTTGCCTCTTCCCAGGCGACTCTAGTTTGTGTCAAGCTGACAAAGAATACCCAGCTCAGTCAGGTATGAACTGAGCCCTTGGGTGTGCCTGTCTCCTGTGTCTGGTGAACTGAGCCCTTGGGTGCTCTTGTCTCATGTGTCTGGTGAACTGAACCTTTGGGTGCTCTTGTCATATGTGTCTGGTGAACTGAGCCCTTGGGTGCTCTTGTCTCCTGTGTCTGGTGCACTGAGCCCTTGGGGGCTCTTGTCTCCTGTGTCTGGTGAACTGAGCCCTTGGGTGCTCTTGTCACATGTGTCTGGTGAACTAAGCCCTTGGATGCTCTCGTCTCCTGTGTCTGGCATTTGTCACCACAACAGAAAATGAGAAAGTAAAGCAAAGACTGAGAAGACTGTCCACACCGGAGCTCAGAGGTGTGTGGAAGAGTCAGTGAGGCACTGATATCCTGGCTTCCCAGGCCTGATGCCCCCTTTTCAGAGGCCAGACATGGGCATCTCTTCTTACCTGGACAGTGGAGTAAGAAGAGGCTTTCACTAGGGTCCACCTGTGCCTGCTTGGAGGACTTGAAGGTCCAACCACTTTTTCTTCCTTCTCTTTTCTTTTTTTTCAAACCTGGGTCCTCTGTCAGAGCAATCAGTGCTCCTAACCACTGAACCATCTTTCCAGCCCCCATGTTTTTTATTTTTTATAACACTTTTATTGATGTTTTGTGTATTTCAGACATCATTTCTCAGTTCTGTTTAGACATATTCCCCTTTCCCTTCCCCCCACTCCAGATCATGCACTCTGCCATAACTGTCCTGCATCTTTTTCTCAGTCTTTTTTTCTGTTTATGAATTCACATTTTCCTCCATTAATTTTATATTACTCTAAAATATGAATACATAATTTCCACTCATATACAGTAATTACAGAATCTGAAAGTAAGTGGTGGATCGATTCTAGAGCCTGTTAAGAGATTTACATTATAACAACATAGTTGCTTTCAGATAAACAGAAATATAAGAATAATGTTGTTCAGCTTGACATTCATCTGGGGATTTGGTGTTAGCAGCCACAAATGAGGGAGACCATTGGCCCCTTGTCTTTCTGGGACTGTGCTACTTCACTCAGCATAATGGCTTTGATCCCCATCCATTTACCTGCAAAGTTCATGATGTCATCTTTCTTTACCGCTGAGTGGTACTCCATTGTGTAGATGTCCACATCTTTGTCATCCACTTGTCAGTTTAGGGGCATTTGGGTTGGTTCCAGCTCTTTGCTATTGTGAAGAGAGCTGTAATAAACATGGATGTGCATGTATCTTTGTGGTAGGATGAGACTTGTGGGTATATACCCAGAAATGGTATGGCTGGGTCAGGTGGTAGGCTCATTTTGAGTCTCTGAAAGGTTCTCCACATTGCTTTCCATACAGTTGTATAAGAATGACATTAAAAAAGAATGACATCAAAAGATGGAAAGATCTCCCATGCTCATGGATTAAAAAAATTAATATAGTAAAAATGTCCATTTTACCCAAATTGATATATAGATTCAACACAAACCCAATCAAAATCCCCATGGTCTTCTTCACAGACTTGGAAAAAAGAATCCTTAAATTCATATGGAAAAACAAAAGACCCCGAAAAGCTAAAGCAACCCTGAGTGAAAATTGCAATACAGGGGGGATTGCTCTACCAGACTTCAAGCTATATTATAGGGCCATAATATAGTCATAAAGATGCCCTGGTACCAGCACAAAAACAGACCAGTTGACCAATGGAACAAAATTGAAGATCCAAACTTGAGCTCATATAACTTCAGCCACCTCATATTTAACAAAGGGGCAAAAACACCTCAATGGTGGAAGGATAGCATCTTCAGCAAATGGTGCTGACAAAACTGGATCACCATTTGTAGAAGAACAAAATTAAACCCCTACCTCTCACCCTGTACAAAAATCAACTCCAAGTGGATCAAAGATCTCAACGTGAAACCCAAAACCCTGAAGGTGATAGAAGAAAAAGTTGGTAACAACCTACAAGACATAGGTGTAGGAAAAGACATTCTAAATCAGACAGCAGCTGCACAGGAAATAAGGTCAACAGTTGACAAATGGGACCTCATCAAACTCAAAAGCTTCTGTACAGTGAAAGAAACAATCAAGGAAGTGAAGAGAAAACCCACAGAGTGGGAGGAAATCTTCACCAGTGATTCATCTGACAGAGCATTAACGTCAAGAATATATAGACTACTCAGAAAACAAAGAAGTAAACAAATGACGTACTCAACAGATGGAGTAAAGAGATGAACAGAGACTTCACCAGGGAGGAAATAAAGATGGCTGAAAAACATCTTAAAAAGTGTTCAACATCATTAATAATTAAGGAAATGCAAATTATAAAACCACACTGAGATATCATCTCACTCAGATATGACTGGCTAAGATCAAGAACACAAAAGACACCAAATGTTGGAGAGGTTAGGGAAAGGGGAACACTCATCCACTGCTGGGGGAATGTAAACTTCCCTTTTCTTTTGAGCTGTCAAGCCCTTGGGAGCAGGAAAAGCCTCCTAGCATCAAGGACAGGAGACCTGCAAGACAGGCAAGGCATCTTGATAGCAGCTTCTCCCACCAACTCGATCTATCCTGAAACCAGGATAAAGAAGCAAACAGGCCACTGTTAACCACCCTGAAGCCGAGAAGACGTCTGTGTGGCTCCAGAACTGAGTGCTCCACCCTGCTCCTGGTCACCTACATAGATGGCACCTTGCACAGCCTCAATGCTCTTTGCTTTGGAGTCTGTGGGATCTCTGGAGTAAAATAAAGTTTGTGTGTGAATTGAAGTGCCTTTCTCTAGGGAGACATTCCTAAGTTCCATGTGACTCTCAGAAGCTCCTCTGGTACCCAAACAGTGAAGCGTCTGCTCTGGAAGGAGAAAAACTAGACACAAGCTGGGCAGGGTCTGTGTTCCCCACAGCCAGCAGGTCTTAAGCTCCCATTTCTCCCCTGGGCTCCTCGTCCATCTCAGGAGGCAGCAGAGCCACATCAGGAGCACAGGTGAAGGGAGTCCACCCTGTGGCAGACACATTAGCAAAGTGGGTTTGCAAATGTTTGTGTGGTTCCATGTGATCTCATTATGCCACAAAACATGTCTGCAGAGTGCTGGAGCTCAAGAAGTGACCAGAGCTTCCCCACTGGCAGTCCAGGCACAGGGAGCCTGAGGCAGCAAGCTGTCCAGGAAGGGGGAACAGCCCATCGCAGACATGGAGCCAGAGTGGAGGAACAGTGTCAGTCCAAAGAAAGCTCCAGAGACCTCCACACAGCAAGCACCCTTCCCCTCTCAGACCTGGATTGAGAGATCAGAAGTGGATGGCCCTGCCACAGTGGCTGCTGGGGGGACCACAAGATGGGGGCTCCATGCTCCATGCTGGGATCTGCAGACTGAAAGTGGGGGTCAGGAGTGAGAGCCACCCATGCAGGTGGAGGGGAGGCAAGTCTGTTTCTAAAGAAGCTTCGAAGCGAAGGCAGACTGGATGTGAGGAGAACATACAGGTGTCAGAGAGGAAGTCTACAGTCAGCGCAGACAGGCAAGGGGAAACAAGACTAGCACAGCGAGTCCCTACAGCTAAGAGATGCCATGTGAGCGCCATGCTGAGCTTCTTGACCTTTGACTTGTCCCCCAAGTACAGAGACCCCCCCAGATACCAGAGAGCTCACCAGGCACATCCACCTGTGGTACAGAAGGCTTGGTCTCAGGGGTGTTGGGGACACTGAGCCCTGATGGTCAGAGCCGGAAGATGTGGGACCAATGGGCCTGTATTAAGGAAAGGAACAACGCGTCTTGAGGGCCATTTGGCCTTCTGGCCACTGTTCACTTTTCACCCACATGCATGTTCCCACTGAACGCTGTACTGGTCTCATTAACACTTGTAAAATGCCCACAACTTGCCCTCTGGTCCTTAGGGAGGCATATGGTGAGCCATGAAGTACTCTGGCCAACATGGTAGAGCGAGTGCCCTCTGCCACAGCGTCTGCCTGGGAATCACTCTGTCAGCCCTGAGGCTGGGCCTGTGAACCACTGTGGATTGGGGGGTGTGACAGTGCCATCGGCACATGGGAGGATGGGGGTTCCCAGTGCCATCAGAACACGGGAGGATTGGGGGGTGTCCCAGTGCAATCGGCACACGGGAGGATGGGGGTGTCCCAGTGCCATCGGCACACGGGAGGATGGGGGGTGTCCCAGTGCCATCGGCACACGGGTGGATGGGGGGGTCCCAGTGCCATCGGCACATGGGAGGCCAGGCGTGCAACAGCTCCTCGGTATGTGTCTGCCCCATGGCTGCTGTTCTTTCACCATGTCCAGGTCATGGGGCCAGGACCTTCACACCTCTCTCTGAACACTGCTTCTCTGATCCCATATGGCTTTGCTGGCTGATACTTGGAAAAGGAGCAGGTGGTTCTAGGCCCTCAGAGTCTGGCAAAGCTGACACCCAACACAGCCCTCTGCAGCCCCTGTGCTCCAGGGACACCCGGTTTCACGTGGTAACATGTCTACACAAAGTATGAAGATGTTAAAAAGAGTAAAAATAAATAAATAAAAGCACTGCCAGTCAGAAAGGCTACTGTTGCCAAGAGTCCACTAATCCAGCCAGGACACAGGCAATGCTGTCACAGCACACTGCCAGCTCTCCCACGTCACCAGCAACACACAGAAGGAGCTGGGAAAAGGCATGCAGAAACCTCCTCCGTGGTTCCAACAAAAATATGAAATGCCAAGGAATAAACGTCAGAGGAACCTGCCAGGAGACCATGTGGGGCGGAGCATGGGGGCCTCAGCTTCCTGCACGCTGGGAGGGTACCGCTGCAGCCCCGGGCTCTGCCTGCCCAAAGGCTTGGCACAATAGCTCTTTGTTCATCTGTCAATCACGTGTGACTTCTATGAAATCAGCAGTGGAATTTGGGGGGAACTGTCCCAAATTATTGACATTTTTCATTACTAAAATTAAAAAGAAAAGAAGAGGCCAAAAATTAGAATAATGAATGAAGACAGTTGTGCTATCAGATTCACAAATCACAAACAGGACTGATTTTATTGTGGGTCTGTGGAAGAAATAAATAGAATAGGAAGCCGATGTCAGGTGTGCAGATGCACAAGCATGTACCCATCATGAATGGGGACTCAACCAGGGGAAAGGTGGCCATGCTGGCTTTGAGTTAACAGTGCAGACAAATGCAGTTCCTCTAGACATCCTAACCCTGCATCAGGAGACACAGATGCAGTGAAGCAAAGGAAGTCACACAAATAAAGGAAAGGACTGTCAAATTTATGTGGAGAAACACCACCCATTACACCAAACGGAAGTTAAAGGACAAAACCAAAAAAATAAATAAATAACTGGGGTGAGATACCACAGCCCACTGTAGGGCAAAATTCTCGGGGTTCTTGGTCCACAGAACCAGGTGCCATGGACAGGTGAAGTACAAAACAGACACAAGGACCCCCATCACTAGAGAAACTTTAGCTCTAAAGAATGATATTAAAGCCACTGGAGGCCACAATAGTGAAGAAATACAAAATTAGGAGCTGGAGAGATGCCTCAGAGGTTAAGAGCACTGGCTCCTCTTGTAGGGCATGCAGGTTTGCTTCCCAGCACCCACACAGTGGCTAGCAACCATTCAAAGCTCTAGTTCTGGGGAATCTGACAACCCTATTCAGGACTCTGCAGGCATTGTATGCATATGTGCATGCAGGCAAAACATTGAGACACATTAAATAAACAAATAAATCAAAAGAAATTTTAAAAGAGAAATTAAAGAAAAGATCCTTTAAAGGCACAGCTATCCAGGAGTGTAAGGATCAGATGCCACGTGATGAAAATGGATTCAAGATGCTGGATGTCAGTTCTCAAACCTCAAAGTTTCTTTGTACAGTGGATGGTGGTTAACTCACAACTCACAGATGGTCAAAGTACAAGGAACGAGTGACTGTGGAGTACTCACCAGCACCCCACAAAGAACAAGTGACTGTGGAGTACTCACCAGCACCCCACAAGGCCCAGGACAATAGTGGAAGAAGACTCAGAAAGATTGCAAGAGCCAGACCTCACAGTGGACAGGAGCAAAACCAGGTCTTCTGGATGCGCCAGGACACTGCACACACAAACTCAGCAGCCGAGGTCTCCTGCACAAGACCATTCTAGCGTGAAGGGTGACAGTCTATGGCTCTTGATAGGTCACCCACACTGCAGGGGATGGCCCCACACCCATAAGAATATGGATAGCACAATCGGAGTGAGTTATTAAACTTTTTTAAATTAAACTTATTTTGGCTGACATATACAAATCTAAAGTTGTACATATTACAAGGGTCACATGATGTTTCATACATGTATACACTGTTTAAAGATTAAGTCCACTGAACACGTCTGTATTGTTAAACATGCATAATTTCTTTGTGGTTAAAACTTCTGCAGTTCTTTCTTTGAGGCTTTTGAAATGAATGCAATATTACATCTATATTCATCCTATTATACAATTATACACCAAAACATCATGTTCTATGTAATGGCAACTTGACCTTTGATAAAATTCAACATGCCTTCATGTTTAAAGTCCTAGCGGGACTTGGACTGGAGGGAACATTCCTTAACATAAAGCCATGTACAACAAACTCACAGCCAACATCATTGTAAATGGAGAAAAAATTAGAAGCAGGTCCCTTAAAATCAGGAACCTGGCAAGGCTGCTCCCAGCTCGGCTCCTCTTCAATACAGAGCTGTAAACTCTTGCTAGAGCAACAAGAACAGAAGGAAATTAGCGGAGTCCTCGTTAGAAAAGAAGAGGGTAAACTATCCCTTTTTGCAGATGCTATGGTATACCTAAAGGATACCAAAAATTCTACCAGAAAACTAGTAATGATGAACACTTTCATTAAAGTGGCAGGTTAAAAAATTAATCTAAAAAATCAGTAGCCTTTCTTTATGCCAACAACAAGTAACTGGAGAAGGAATACGGGGAGACCTTTTCATTCACAATAGCCTCAAAAAAACACATCTGTCAGAACAAACCTAACCAAAGACAAAATGAAAATTTTAAATCCTTGAAAAAGGAGATTGAAGAAGACACCAGAAGATGGAAGGACTTCCCATGCTCATGGATTAGAAGAATTAATATAACAGGAGCCCAGAAGTCACTCCAGACAAGTAGATTTTAGGGTAGATTGACTCCTGGGTTGCTGGAATAGGGTCTCAACTCTAAACCCTTGTAGGGGACAGCTGTCTGGGCAGAGCCACCTTTGCCTTTGCAGCTGGTGCCAGGTGGGTTTGGTTTGGTGCCTTTGTGTCTTTGTGTGGGTGGGATCCTGAAGCACAGGAGCCCAGAAGTCACTCCAGACAGGTACCGTCAGGCATATCACACACACACACACACACACACACACACACACACACACACACACACCCTGCCAACTGGAATTGATGAGAGAGTATCCAAGTGGACTTTTTTGGAGAACCTTCAGAACAAGAAGGTAAGAGTGACTTCCAATATCCAATATATAAACAAAATTGAAAGCCTGAAACCTAGAAAAGTCAATACTCCATAAACAAGGAGGAGGAAAGGAAAAAAAAAAAGGCATAGGAAGGAGGCAGGCAAAATAAGCTACTAACATAGTGAAAAGACATTTGTGATTGGAATCACAAAAGGGAAACCCACATGCCAGGGACACAACGAAGGGACAACATGGGAAAGGTGCAGGATAATCCCACACCAGGCTCTACCAAACCTGTAAGAGATAGCTACAATGGGATCCCCCTGGAGGTGACCCAAGGAACAGATCTTAGAGGAATAATTGTAGACCTATGCAGAGAAATTAAAGAAAATAAAGAAGAATTCAGAGAACTAAAGAGAGAGAATGAAAAACTCAAAAAGGACCTGGAGGGATACAATGACAAACTTCGGAAAGAACTAAAGGAAGAGATTGACAAACTCCAGAAAGAACTAGAGGGAGAAAAAAACAAACTGTGAAAGGAAGTAGAAACACTGAAAAAGGAAGCCAACCAACGAAGTAAGGAGCACCAAGAAGAGATTTGAGAAGCTCAAAAAGGAAATGGAAATACTAAAGAAAACACAGGATGAAATGAAAAAGGAAATACAATACTCATCCAATCAAGAAGAAAGGAAATGAAAAAGCTTCAGAAATAGAATGGAGGAAGCAGAACAAAGAATATCAGATCTGGAAGATAACACAGAGCAACTAAAAAGCTCAAATAAAGAATATGAAAAATTTAAAAATACACAAAAGTGGAACAACCAGGAAATATGGGACACTATGAAAAGATCAAACCTCCACATCATAGGAATAGAGGAAGGAGAAGAATCTCAAGAGAATAGTATTGATCAGATCTTCAACAGAATAATAGATGAAAATTTCCCCAAACTTAAAAATAGACAAACCCATACAAATACAAGAAGCACATAGGGACTCCCAAATGGACAAGATCAGAAAAGAACTCCCCCACGCCATATCATAGTTAAAATGCTTAGATGCCCAAAACAAAGACCAAAAATTCTGAAGGCTACAAAGAAAAACAAGTCACATAAACAAAGGGAACCATCAGAATTACAAATGTTTTAAACTTCTCAGCACAAACCATGAAAACAAGAAGAACATGAGCAAAGCATTCCCAGTGTTTAAAGGACTATAGATGCCAACCCAGAATACTTTACCAGCAAATTGCGATTATAGTTGAAGGAGAAGAAAATCTTCCATGACATAAACAGATGATGGAATACATTTCCAGAAAACCAAACTTCTTCCAGAAAATACTTTGAAGCAATTCAAAGAGGCAGAAGAGGAAGAGCAACATCCTCAAAACACCTAGGAAAAGAAACTAGTAACAACATAACTGTAGGCGTAGAATCAGAGGCTAAAAGTCCAATGGAAATAGGTGAAAGGAAGAAACATCCATCTTTCAATTATAACCTTAAATATTTAATGCGGCTTTAAACTCCCCAATCAAAAGCATAGACTGGAAGAATGGATTAAGAAACAAACCCATCTATATGCTGTCTACAAGAACCCATCTCAATTTCAAGGTTAGGCACCAACTTAAGATGAAGGAATGGAAGAAAATATTCCAAGCAAATGGTACCGAAAAGAAAGCAGGTGTTGCTATTCTAATATCAGACCAAAATAGACTTACAAAGCAAGAAATCAAAAGATCCAAAGAGGGCCATTACATCTTTATTTAAGAAACAATTGACGATGAAGATCTCACAGTCATGAATATAGATGCACCAAACGCCAGTGCACCAAACTTTATAAAGAAAATTCCTCAGGATCTCAAGGCACAGATTAAACCCAGCACACTAATAGTAGGGGACTTCAATATCCCACTAAGCCCTTTAGACAGATCAACAGGACAAAGGATAAACAGAGGGACATCTAAACTAAATGACACAATACACCAAATGGACCTCACAGATATCTATCGAATATTGCACCCAAACACCAGAGAAATACACAGTCTATTCAGCACCCATGGAACATTCTCCAGAATTTAGACCACATACTGGGACACGGGAAAAAATCAACAAAACAAAAATATTGAAATTAATCTCATGCATTCTATCAGAACACAGCTCAATAAAGCTCAAAATCAACACCAGATAAACCCTACATCCTACAAGGAACACATGGAGACTAAACAACACTCATCTGAATTAATGGATGGGTAAAGGAAGAAATAAAGAAAGAAATTAAAAAACATTCCTGGGAACTGAATGACATGATAATACAACACAGCAAAACCTATGGGGGACACTTTAAAAATCAGTCCTAAAAGAGAAGTTTAAGCTCTAAGTGCCAACATTAAAAAACAGAAAGAGCACAAGTGAATGATCTAACACTTTCAGCTAAAATTACTTGAGAGACAACAGCAATGAACCCTAAATGCAGCAGTACAAGAAAGAAATAACAAAAATCAGAGCAGAAATCAATGAAATAGGAAACAAAGAAAACCATACTAAAAATAAAAATCAATTGATCAAAAAGTTGGTTCTTTTAAACAATAAACAAGAAATAAGACGAACCTCTAGCCAGACTGTAACCAAAGAGAAAATAAGAAAGCAACTGCCCAAATCAATAGAATCTGTAGTGAAAGTAACACTTATCACAAACAGACAATGATAAAGCATCTCAGACTAATTGCATATGGGACATACCAAAATACCTAACCTATACTAAGTGAAAAACCTAGAAGAAATGATGAATATCTGAAGCCTGGGAATCACCAAACGCTCAACCAAGAAAAAGAGATAAGACAGCCTAAATAGACCAAAATACAGGAAGAATGAAGATGTAATAGTAGCCTCCCAACCAAAAAATGCCCAGGCCCAGAATGGTTTCATGGCAGAATTACATAAAATATTTCAAAAAAGACTTACAACCATTATTATTCAAGTTGTTTAGAAGAATACAAATGGAGGGAGTTCTCCCAGATTCCTCTATGAAGCCGCATCACTCTAATACCAAAAAAACCAGGTAAAATACAACCAAAAAGGAGAACGCTATAGCCGCATCTCCCTAATGAACACAGATGTCAAAATTCTAATACAGAATACTTGCAAACGCATACAGACCCACATCAAGAAGATCATCCATTCATGACCAAGTTGGATTTATGCCAGAGATGCAGGGATGGTTCCAACATATGAAAATTCAATAAAATATCATCAAGCATATAAATGGACTCAAACACAAAAACCATATGATTCACTCTCAATTGATGCTGAAAAGCCTTTTGACAAAATCCAGCATCCCATTCATGTTTAAAGTCCTAGGAGGCGGAATTGGGTTGGAGTGTTCATTCCTCAATGTAATCCAAAGCCATATACAGGAAACCCAGCAGCTTCAATATCATCCTAAATGGGGGAAGAACAACAGAAGCATTCCGCTCCTTAAAGGTAGGAACTCGGCAATGCGTCTTCTGCGCGCCGAGTCTGTCAGGCATTCACTCCTGCGTCTCTCAACATCAATTCCTAGTGCGTGCATAACGCTATTTGACTAATAGAGATTGCGATATCAAGGATAGCAATGCGCTCACCTAGATAAATAGGAAAATATTAATAAGGCTATTATCTTTTACTAAATAGTTTGACTCAGATTTTTAAGAAGGGAAGAGACTTCTTTAATAGCTTTTATCTCCCTTTTTGCTGATGATTATAGTATTAGATTTGGTCTTTTATGCACATAGAAGGAGGAGTATATGTCTCATATTTCACGAAGCTTCTTCTCATGTACTCCATAGGAAAATCTTACGTCCTAGATATCAAATCGAACGGCTAGCTTTTTTCTGCTATAAAGTTGGCAGGTATTAACGGAGATATAACCTTTAAACTCTCTAATCAGGTGGATGGCTACCAAAATATCCAAGTTGGTTACCTTTTCTTGAGTACACAACTTCTCACTACACAATCTACAAATTACCACATAACTGTGTCACTAGAAGGCACGTTACGATTCTAGAAGGGACGGTCATATGCAACAAGCTCCATCAATCATGCATATTATTAAAAACAAACTTATAATATGGCACTACCTAGGGAACAAACCTAACGAAGCGATGAGGGTGGTGGATTATATCAGAGGAGCTAATCTCTATTAACAAACACCATATAGATTTCTAAGAAAGAGCGCCGTCCTGACAAAGCAAGGAGAAAATTGAGGAGAGGACATGTCTCAGAGGTGTGAATAGGATGTGATACGAAGGACTTATCTTTTCCTTTCTCTCACTGTATGCTACAGATCAGGACTCTGGAGACATATTACAGTTAAATGATAAGTCAACTAAAATTGCTTCCATTGGCTACTACAAAACTTGTCCGTAACATAGATTACATAGCAATATGCCTCTACCAGGACTGAGATGCTTCTTCATCCAGTACTTTTCTTTCTTGCACGACACAAAATATCATACGGAATGTTACATCTTTTGGAAATTATAGAACAGACCTCCTATAGCCAAAGCAAGCGCTTGATTTGAAAGCAGTCAAATAACAAGGCGGAGATCTTTTCTCTGTTAGGTTGTTTTTAAAGTACATACAAATTTATTATTAATAACAGGCTGCTCAAATAGTCAATTTTTAAGACAGCTTGAGAACTGGCAACATAAAATACTAGTACCAGTATTGATCCAATTGTGGATAATCCCACCTGCTTTATGATCCTAATATATATCACTAGCTTTCTATTTACAATTTCTCTCTGTCGGGCACCCTCAATAGTTTCAAGATCATACAGGAAGAGAAGGGCAGTTAAGTAGTAGAGCCACATACCACAATTGGAATAGGACAGGAGAGACTCGCAATACGGTGTCTACTAGTATCATCAATTGTACCCAAGCGGTTATTTTTGGGGCGACAGATACTGTTGTTAAACGTTGATCGACGCAACTGGTAAACACAAGTGTCCTTAAGTTATCAACTCGCTACAGATTTAAACCACGACGTACGCTCACCATCCGAACCGATGGACTTAACTCATAAAGATCCAAGGTTCCAAAGAGATGGAATAAATAATAATTCGCTCAAAGTCGAATAACCTCCTCGAAATACTCTGTTGCATACAAAGGTGATTAAGTAGGATAAATATGTTATATATCAGTAGTCTCATTCAGAGCCTAATAACAAAAGACAAAGGTCGTAGTGTAAAGAAACCTCTCCTAAATCAGACAGCAAGACACTGAAAGAAAAATATAGTAATCTCAATAATGATCTACACATTAGGTACCTGATTAACATCTCCTAGAGAAAGCTGTTCCATGAAACACTCCTCAAATATGAAATACTAATCAACGGAAGTAGAAGAGAAACACTCAGTAGTGGGAAGGAAACACCAATGTTGATAACTCATTATACACCATATTAACTTTTACTAAGTCCTAACTAAACAACCATGAACCTGTTTAGACAGCGTTTGGGAAAATGATATATATAATTTGGTCCATTACTTCTAAAATATACATGTAACTCTCTCTACACCCGTGTCCCTCTCTCTCCTTACCATTCTTCAGCTCTCTGATGCGTTTTTGTTGTTCTTTTAATATGATCCCTTTCCACAAGAAATATTAACAACTGGTTATTTGGCACTAGCATCCACAGACTAGGGATACCATCATTGTTTGTTTTCTGGACTGTGTTACTTCACCTAAATCAATAATCTTCTAGCTCCATCCATTTACCTGGAAAAGTTCATGATGTGGTTCTTTCTTTCACCCTGCTGCATAGAACATTGTTGTTAACATGTGCACATTTCTCTATCTACTCGTAGTTGAGGGGCATTTGGTTGTTCCAGGTTTTGCTACTGTGAACTCCAGGCTGCAACAAAAATAGCTGGTGCATGTATTTTGCAGAAGAGTCTTGTGGTATATACCCCAGGAGTGGTATGGACTGGGTCAATGGCAAGCTCATTTTGAGTCTTCCAAAGGGTCTCCACACGCTTTCCATAGTAGCTGCACCAGTTTACCATTTCCCCACCAGGGCAATGGGATTGGAGTTTTCCCCTTTCCCCACAACCCTCTCCAGCAATTGATATTATTTGTTTTTTCTTGATCCGGCCAGTCTTATCAGAGTTACATGATATCTTAGAGTGCTCTTTACTTTGCATTCCTTAATTATTAGTGACGTTTGAACAGTTTTTAAATGTTTCTCACACATCTCTAATTCCTCACTCTGTGTAAGACTTCTCTATTCAGTCTTTGCTCCATCTTTTTTGAGTGGATTCTTTGTTTCTTTATTCTTTGTTTTTGAGAGCTTGTATACTCTGGAATTTAATGCTTTGTCAGATGTATCTTGCCAGTGAAGGTTTCCTTCCCACTCTGTGGGTTTTCTCTTCAACTTCCCTTGATTTGTTTCTTTTGATGTACAGTTAGCTTTTTAGAGTTTTAATGGGTCCAATTTGTCAATCTATTGATTTCTTATTTCTTGTGCCAGACTGCCGTCTGGATTAGAGTCCGTTTGTCAACCATAATCCAAGCTACCAACCAATACCCTACCATCACTCCTCCGAGCTCTCCCACCAACCTCTCAACAATCCCCTCATCTCCCCAACACCCCCAAACCCCCTTGCCACCCCCAAACCCTCCCATCAATTCAGTGCCCCCCACATAACTCACATCATCACACTCTATACCACCCCACATAAAACGAATCTTCACTGCAGATACATTCTGACAAGCCATTAATTTCCAGAATATACAAGCTACTCAAAAAACAAATGAATAAAAAGAAAACAAATGAATCACTCAAAAGATGGAGGCAAAGAAACTGAATGTAAGAGCTCTTCACAGAGGAGGAATAGAGATGGCTGAGAAACAAAAAAAAAAAAAAAAAAAAAAAAAAAAAAAAAAAAAAAAAAAAAAAAAAAAAAAAAAAAAAAAAAAAATATCATCTCACTCTGACATAAGACTGGCCAGGATCAAAGAAAAACAAATGATTATCAAGTGCTGGAGAGGTTGTTGGGAAAGGGGAACACTCATCCATTGCTGGTGGGAATGTAAACTGGTCCAAAGCCACTATGGAAAGCAGTTGTGGAGAACCCTTGGAAGACTCAAATGAGCTTGCCATTGACCAGTCATACCACTCCTGGGTAATACCCACAAGACTCATCTTACTGCAGAAAATACATGCACAGCTATATTTTTGCAGCTCTGTTCACAGTAGCAAAAAAACCTGGAACCAACCCAAATGCCCCTCAACTGACGAGTGGATAGAGAAAATGTGGCACATGTACACAAATGTTCTATGAGCAGTAAAGAAAGACAACATCATGAACTTTTCAGGTAAATGAGATGGAGCTAGAAGATATTATATTAGGTGAAGTAACACAAGTCCCGAAAAACAAACAATGTAATGGTATCCCTCATTGTGGATTGCTGGTGCCAATAAACCAGTTGTAAAATTTTTCTTGTGGAAAGGGAGCAAAAAAGAACAACAACAAATGACTGCATCAGAAAACTGACATGAAATGGTGAATTGGGAAGGGTGGGAGGGGTGGAGAGGGAACGGGTGTATATTCGATTAATGTATATTTAATGACATGAGTTCAAACAATATCCAATTTTGCCCAAACTCTGTCTACAGGTTTACATGGTTTTTAGGACTTTGTAAAAGTAAAAAATGTCTAAATTAAACAACATCGGTTTAAAGGTTCAGATAATAAAACGTTATTGCATCTGAGTTAATTGGAATAATAAATTGTTGTTGTCCAATATTTTGTTTTACTTTTAAAATCTGATATAACAATAATTTTGGAATTGGCACATACAAATTTCTCTATAATTTCTCTGTTGTATAGTTTTCAGTCTTGTAGTGCTCTAAACTTTTATCTGTAGGATGATTTAAACTTAAGGAATTAAGTTTGCTTCCCAAGTTAAACACATACAGGTCACCCAAAACAGCTTGGTGAATTTGATGAAATCCGCACCTTGATTCCTGCCTATAGGTATGTTGTACTAAACTGCCTTTTTGAGATTCACTGGGGTCAAAACATAAAAAACCCTAAATAAAAAAGGGGGATACAGATATATATGAAACCTTTTGTCAAAACTTTGCAATTTAAATCTTAAAACTAACTACAGGAAAAGATTTGTATGTCCCACAGGTCAAAATGTCACCAACTAATGGCTGTGAGAAAGAAAAGAACAGCTTTGCACTGGTGTAGGAGTACCAGGAAGTGCCAGCAGAAAGGTTGGCCTGTCTTGAACATTTGAAAGGAAGAAAAGCCTCAGACTCCTACAGACATCAAACCCCTCTGTGGCTCCTACTTGTAACAACTGTTTATAATGAGTCCTAATGAAACTTACCTTCTAGGTGCCACAAAGTTTTAATATGAGAGACTTTCTTACCTCCCCTTCATAGAACAAGGAGGAATATGATGATGATGATGAAGTTGTTCTCTAACTGTAAATTGGAGCCAACTGTTATAGAGGTAATCTCTTATAAAACCAGTAAAACTGCCTTCTTTAATTGACTAAAAGACATAGGAACTGTGAAAAGGATTATTCTCTATTCAGAACCAAATATAATACTAAAGTCTCCTTAAACTGTGCATTTAAGTAAAATATATTAATACAGGAGAGCTCTGATATCGCAATTGATTATTCTACCAAGGAGATGTTGGCCAGGGGATCCAAGCTCCCCCAAAAGGTAAAGGCTTCTTGCCTGTAAACTGTGATACCTGCAAAAAGAGAGGTGGTAAGGCCCTGCTGTCAAAGACCTGATGTAAGCATGGGAAAGATGCATTGAGACCACACTTGCAAGTGTACAGTTGATCTCTGGAACACCAGAGAGTGTTACCAAAGGCCTCTAAACCAATAAAGCAAATATAGGTCTCCTTGAGTCAAGCAAGACTCCTCCGTCAGCACCAGCTACACCTCACCTGCCTGGAAATACTGTGCAGCAGTGGCAGCCATATGTCTGTATATCCCAAATCTAATTGGCTAGCAGGTTTCTCCTTGGAGGAATAACCCATGGCTGATAACACAAGCTTACATCCTCTAGTGGTTAGGAGAAGTTATAAGCCACAGTAAGACCCTGTCATATTTTACAGAAAAAGCATAATTCATGGATTAACATACCATCCAAACATCTGTGTATATACCAACGTAACCTACCATAACAATTAGTACTGTTTAAATACCTATATATCTAATTGCTTGTGCTTCATTAGTAGGATTGAAAGGTTATTCCTGGACAAAC
Organism: Rhizomys pruinosus; assembly: GCA_009823505.1. Lineage (NCBI taxonomy): Eukaryota > Metazoa > Chordata > Mammalia > Rodentia > Spalacidae > Rhizomys > Rhizomys pruinosus. The sequence goes on from VZQC01004541.1 coordinate 299,243, forward strand.
TGTCAGTCCATGAAAGAAAACAGCCAGAATTGACCAGAGTCCAAAATGACAGCTCCAGAGAAAGTAGACTGTTTTGCTTCTCATCCACCTGTGCCCCTTTTCTAAGCCTAGAGAACAATCTGCGGAAGAGGGGGCATGGTAGAATGTAAGGGCTGCGATTGGGGTGAATGGTGAAACTACAGCAATATAGACTGGACACTTATTTGATCAACTTGATTTTACATACAAGCCCCTCCAGCTGGATGATGGGAGCCTTGGGCTGTGTGAGTTTGGGCACAACTGCTTGCAAATTGGTTTTACATGAAGGATGCTTGTACTCATAATTATTACTTATTGTTAAAAAATGAAAAAATAAAGAATAGAATTAAAAAAGAATTAATATAGTAAAAATGACCATCATACTCAAGGTAATATACAGATTCCCAATTAAAATTCCTATGACTTTCTTCACAGACTTAGAAAAAGGCATTCTAAAATCCATATGGAAAAGCAAAAAACCCTGGATAGCCAAAGCAATCCTCAGCAAAAAGAGCAATTCAGGGGAGATTACTATACCAGACCTCAAACTGTATTACAGGGCTATAGTCATAAAAACAGCCTGGAACTGGGACAAAAACAGACCTGTAGATCAATGGAACAAAATTGAAGATCCAAACTTGAATACATTCAATTTCAGTCACTTGATATTTGACAACGAGCCAAGAACAGTCAAAGGAGGAAAGGCAGCATCTGCAGGAAATGGTGCTGGCAAAACTGGATCACCACTTGTAGAAGAATGAAACTAAACCCCTACCTTTAACCTTGTACAAAAGTCAGCTCTAAATTGATCAAAGACCTCAATGTGAATCCTGAAACTCTGAAAATGTTAGAAGAAAACATTGGCAGTAACCTACAAGATATAGGTATAGGAAAAGACATTCTAAGTCAGACAGTAGTTGTGGAGGAAATAACATCAACAATCAACAAGTGGGACCTCATTAAACTGAAAAGCTTCTGTACAGCAAAAGAAACAAAGAAATGAAGAGAAAATCCAAAGAGTGGGAGGAAATCTTCACCAGTAACACATCTGACAGAGGTTTAACATCCAGAGTATATTAATTACTCAAAAAACAAAGGACCAAGAAAACAAATGACCCAATTAAAAATGGGCTAAAGATTTGAACAGGGACTCCTCAAGAGAAGAAGTAAAGATGTTAAAAAGTATTCAACACCTATCTCATTAATTAACACAGATGCAAAAATTCTCAACAAAATACTTGCAAATCACATAGAGACCCACATCAAAAAGATCATCCATCATGACCAAGTTGGATTTATACCAGATGCAGGGATGGTTCAACATACAAAAACCAATAAATATCATAAAACATATAAATGGACTGAAAGACAAAACCACACGATCATCTCAATTGATGCAGAAAAAGCCTTTGACAAAATCTAGAATCCCTTCATGCTTAAAGTCTTAGAGGGAATTGGATTGGAGGTATCATTCCTCAATGTAATCAAAGCCATATACAGGAAACCCACAGCCAACATCATCCTAAATGGAGAAGAGACAGAGCATTCCCCATAAAGTTAGGAACCAAACCTTCAGTGCCAGATGGGGACTGCTGAGACATCCAGCTTGTGGACTGAGCTACTACTGAGGTTTCAGCCTCTTCAGAGTATAGACTGCCATTGTTGGACTACTCAGGCTGTATCACGGAGACCAGTACAGGAAGATCAAGACAGGATGCAGTGCTTACTGGACCTCATTTGGTGACCATGGGAAGGGAAATCTCCAGTGTGGAGCACAAGGGCAGAACTGATGGTGGTTTGGGCTTGCCAAGGAGGAGCCTTCAAACATGACATCATTCAGCCTAGAAAAAAAAAAAAAAACAGAAATCATAAGCTGATAATGCTAAAACCTATGACATCATAATCTTGATATATGTGTGGCATGCATATATGCATATTTTGGAGTGAAGCAAATTAGAAGGAACAACAACAACAAAAAGACTGGATCAAAGAACTGTCTGAAATGGTGACTTTCTGCTGAAAACGGTAAACTTCGGCATTGAAAATTTTAAAAGAGACTGAGAAAAAGATGAAAAACATGTTTGGCAGAATGCATCAGCTCTGGTGAGGGGTGTGCAAGGAAGGGGGCACAGATCTAGATTTGATTGGAAATTTTGTATGAAATTCAGAAAGTGTCAATAAAAATTGGATTTGAAAAAAAAATGTTCCACATCATTAGTAATTAAAGAAATGAAGTTAAAACCACTTTAAGATTTCATCTTGGGCTTTTCCAAGATGGTGGCTCCCTGGGTGGTGGGTGCATTCTGAGCAGCTAAAGGAAAAGTTGGGGAGGGGGACTTAGGGATCCCCAAGAGCATTGCAAAGGGTTGGAGGTGGTCCTAGGGCATTTGGATCCTTATGGACTACAATTTGGCACTGTAGATACCACCTGAGGGTGTCAGGAGACAACAGGGAAAGCCCTTGTGTCGGCTGAGCCTTTCTCCTACTAAACGCAGGTACAGACTTTGGCACCTGACCCTGGTAGATTACAGGTGGTGTACAGTGGTTCTGTGAGTATGTCTCAGCATGTGGGTGATTGGGGCTCACCTTGGATGTGAGGGACTCTGGCCTCACTACAGTGGAGGCATTGTGACCTTCCAGCCCTAGGACCAGGAGTGCCTACGGCCCTCAGGGTACAGTTTCCACAGGCCTGGGGGATTCAGGCCAGCTAGAGTGTTGTGTGGCTTAGTCCTTTGAGCAAACTGTTTGCTGGGTGGGTGAGGGGTGTTGGTCTGTACAGTGTTAGGATAGGGCAGAGATTTTGGAGCCTAGAGTGTGCACACCTGTACATCAATTAAGAAGTCAACAAGAACACCTGAGGACTATAACCAAAATCAGTGTCAGCTCAGTAAACACCTAAGCTTCACATTACAACCACTCCCAACAGAAGCTACCCAAATGTTTAAAGCTCAATGAAAGAAAAATAATACAAAAGACTCAGGCCGATCTCCACCAAATACTAATACCCCTATTCAAGTACCCTCTAGTGAAGACCCCTTGGATATAACTCAGGATACAGATCTTAAAAGGACAATTATGAATATGACTGGAGAAATTAAGGAGTTGAGGGATTTTTTATTATTTTAATTACCATCCGGATGTTTAATCAACACCTATGGGGTGAGTAGCACCAATCATTGTATGTCATGCTGTCCCAGAGGAGTAGGGCTTCTTACAATGTTTAACCTCCACTGTCTCTATGCTCCAGCACAAACTTGAATTGCAACCTATCATTTCATAGAGCTGCCCAGACTTGGCTAGTGGTAGGCCTGGCGAGGAACCATTTTCTCCTTCCCAGCTTCACTGCGGAAGGAGAGTGGCCTGTGTGAGAGGCCAGTGTGAAAATAGTTTACTAATGACTCCCCAACATGGGAGGCAAAAAACTTCATGAATCAATTTTGCTGTCATCGTGGGCATGTCGTTCAGTGTGCCCTGCTGCATCCTGCTCGGAGCCTTTCCTTGCAGTGAAAAAAGCATCACAGTTCTTCCAGTGGCATTTCAGTGTCTGAGGTGTGACTGACCAGGTTGGTGTGGTCAGTCAGCAAGTGTTGTTTTTAAATGATCTACTACACTAAATATGAGAGATGCCACCAACAGCGGTAATTCTGCATCAGATTCAGCCTCATGGCCTGAATGCTGCCATTGTAGCAGCCAGTGTAAATCATGCTCTTATGGATGGTCATGCACATAATCATGTCTGTGTGTCCACCGAAAACTTGCAGTCAATCATGGGACTGTAATTCATAGACACGAACAAATTTATCCAGGCAAGTGGTCACTGTCACTTTTCCTAGGATAGTCACCATAGTCACTGCATGGTTGTGACCTTTATAGATGCGCACAAGCTCACCAGTGTGGATACAAGCTCACCAGTGTGGTTGTGAGTGTGGACTGACTCATCACTGGAGCTGCTGAATACAAGTTCATTCACCACCTTGATGCAAAGAATTGTTTTGCTATGACCTTCCAGAGTTATGAGGAGCAGTCCATTCCGTGCATCACAAACACTAATAGTACAGTCATAAGAACCTACATCCAGCAGCTTTCTGGCACCTTTTTGAGCTGTGGCAAGAGAGCTGATTGCCCAAGGGCCATGGCATTCAAATAGCTCCAGTTGTTTGTTGTTCTTTATGTTGAAGGTAACTACGGTGCCGTTTGCTAGCCCAGCATAAAGGATTTGCCATCTATTGTGAAGGCAGAGAACCCAGTCTTCCAGCTGTAACTGTTCCACACATTCTCGGGTCTTAACATTATAGCAACAAATGGTGTGATCACTGGAACCAGTGTGAAGGACTGAATTCTTGCCAGAGGTGTGAGTGACCAAAAACCAATTCACTTTGGAAGTATGACCCTCAAAGACACTGATGCACTTCCAACTCACCAGATTATAAACTCGGACAGTTGTGTCTTCGGAACAAGTATATAGTAAGTTTCTAAATATCTGAATTGCATTCACTGCAGCCTGGTGTCCCTCAAATTTTCCTTCTGTGGGTTCATCATCATCTCCTGGCTCAGAAGTGATTTCTGAAGAGTTCTTTGAACGTTTTATGGAGGAGATCACAGTCTGAGTTTCTGCCACACTCACGGGAATCACAGGAATACCATCCTTGTAGTGGGTGCCAATCTCACTGGTTGAGCTGACTTCGTCGCAGCCAGAACGAAAAGTCTCTATTGCATTTTGCTCTGCAGAGCTCCGGGCATCTTTTTTAGAGGGGCTGTCTGGTTTCTATTCTCCAGACTCAGAAGAATCAATGGCAATAACTTCTAACTGAGGATTCAGAAGCTGGAGAACTTCCAGGGAGGACTCACTATCTGGCTCATCTCTGATGGTTTCTTGCTATCTTCCCAGGTGGAGGTGGTCACTTTCCCCCTTTAGTAAACTTTCCAGTTTTCGTTTTTCTTGCAGGTTTAGCTGTAACTACATCCTGTTCACTGTCGCTGTTCTTAGGAACATGGGCAGCCCGCAGCGTTTTCTTCTTCCGAAGTTTCTTCTTTTTCTTGTTCCCTATGGTTTCAGCTGTCAGAGTGGATTCTGCCTGCTGCTCTGGCTGTTTGGCTGGAGAGGGGGTTTCCTTGTCCAAAGGCGTTTCTGAGGCAAAAGGCAATCTTAGAAAAGAGCTGCTCCAGGCTTCAGAGCTGCTGTTGCCTTTGATGGATTCTTCACCTTTGCTTATGCTGAGATCAGGAGACTGAGGAGAGGGGGAGCTTTCTCTGCTCCTGAAATCTCCCTGCTCCACAGAACAATTCAAATCTTGGTTAGGCTCAGGGCAACCTTCTCTTGACTCTGATGTCAGTGCTACAGGGAAGGCTGGATAAACTGAACAGTTGTCACTGATTCTATTAGTTTGCACTAATTCCTTAGACAAATTGCAGACAGAGCCTTATGACAGAGCATCCACACTCCCCTCTCGTTCAGGAGACCTGGGTTCTTGTTTGATCTGAACTGATGAATCGGGAACAGTGCCGTGGACTTGGAAAGCAGATGTGGTTACTTGGACAGGGGTTCCTGTGGATGACAGAGACATGGGAAGGAGGCAGTGTCAGAAAAACTGGGGACAAGGGATCAGGCAGCAGTGTGGTTTCCACTGAGCTCTGAGATTTGCCACTCTTCTGTTCTCGTGTTGCAAGGCTACAGGGAGCTTGGTCTGGGTTCTCAGAAGGTTCATATGTTTCTTGTAGTTCCTGCAGAATTTGTATTATATGAGTCCTCAGTGCACTCATCTCCATCGTGATCTATCTGCTGCTTGAGCATAAACAGCCTCTGAACTTTAACATAAGCTGTCTGTAGGGCTGCTCTCTGGCTTGCAGAAGGTTGTTATCCATACACTGCAGTGACTTGCTTAGTTCTTCTCTTAAGGAAATGCTAAGTAGCTGGTCAACCTGAGAATGTTCTTTCTTTCCTTTAATTTTCCTTCTTTTATTTTTTCTCTCAAGACTTGGGAGTTCGGGAGAAGATCCATCTCCAGTGGGTCTTCGCTTCTTCCTAATACTGTGACCATCATTTTGCTCTGCACCAGAGGTAGAGCTACTATCAGTGGCTGCATCTGCTATACTGCAGATAGCTTGGACTGAAGATGCATTTGATGAGAGTTTCCTTCTCCATTACTCTCCTGGGCATTCTGATGCTCTGATGGTGGTGTAGACCTCTCCTGGCTGCTCAGGTCTCTGTCTGAATGTGTTTAAAGGTGTTACATGATCAGATGGTAATTGTGCACTACTATGTCGCCTTTGGGTAGGAATGGTTCCAGCTTTTTCACCTGATCTGAGGGAAGGAGTCAGAGGTGCCACCTCCTGTTTAAAGTACATGGTTGTGGGCTGGAGAGATGGCCTAGCAGTTAAGAGCACCAAGTACTCTTGCAGAGGACCAGGGTTTGATCCCCAGCACCCACACGGCGGCTGAGAACTGTCTTTAACTCCAGTTCCAGGGGAATCTGACACCCTCTTCTCACCTCCCCAGCATTGCATGACACAGGTGCACAAACCTGCATGCAGACAGTACATTCATACACATATGAAAATAAATAAATTTAAAAAAATTAATAAAGTACATGGTTGCCTTTTGACTCTGTGCAGCACTCAATGAGTTACACGGTGAAATAATCTGTTGGGGCTCATTTTCATTGCCAGTACCTTCCTCACTAAAGAAGCTGTACACAGAAGGAGCCCTCCATGATCGTGCTGCTTACAGAAGGCTTCTCTTTCTTGCCAACCCAGAGGATGAAGAAATGGAGACACCTTCCCACTGGAATCCTTCGAGACCACACATATCAGGCTCCTCATCTAAATCCAAGACTTCCTGTTCATTTTGAATCCAAGATACCATTTCTATGTCAAACCTGCCCTTCAGGTTCTCAAGTTCCCTGTGATGCAACATGCTCCGCATATGTTCGTCCATCTCCTTTTTCAAGCCGTACACAATGTGGCACAATATGCATTTTCGCTCCTGCACCATAGTGACCAGATTCGAAGCACTCAACATCAACACTCAAGCCGTCTTCCTCACTCCATCAGACCAGCTCCCAGACATGGCAGAAGCCCCCTCTACCTCGGGACCGGCTGTGCCTTGGGACCAACTCCTCCCGGGACCAGCTCCCCACCAGGCACTGATGCCCTGGAGTTGAGGGAATTTAAAGAGCTTATAAACAAAGAAGTCAGGGACCTAAAAGAAGACAGGGATAAATTAAAAGACAACAAGGATAGATTGAGGAAAGAAATTACAAAATATATAGAAACACTGAAGAAAATTCAAGTTGAAATGAAAGAAGAAATGCAACATTCTACAAAAAACTTGGAAAGGATGGGAGAAACTCTTAATACTAGAATGCATGAAGTAGAAAATAGAATATCAAGATTGGAAGACAATACAGAAGAATTGAATAAATCAAGTAAAGATTATGAAATTTAAAAAAAAAAAAACACAAGAATGGGATAATCAGGAACTGTGGGACGCTATGAAAAGACCAAACCTATAAATCATAGGGATAGAAGAGGAAGAAAACTCACAGGATAATAATATGGCCCAGATCTTCAACAAAATTTTAGAAGAAAATTTTCCCAAATTAAAGCAAGAGATACCTATAAAAGTACTAGAAACATATAGAACACCAAGCAGACAGAACCAGAAAAGAAATTCTCCACCCCATATCATAGTAAAAACAGTAGATGTAGAAGCAAAGAAAGGATACTGAGGGCCGCAAAAGAAAAGCAAGTTACCTGTAAAGGAAAACCTATCAGAGAACCAGAAAAGAAATTCTCCACCCCTTATCATAGTAAAAACAGTAGATGTAGAAGCAAAGAAAGGATACTGAGGGCCGCAAAAGAAAAGCAAGTTACCTGTAAAGGAAAACCTATCAGAACCACAGCTGATTTCTCAATGCAGATGATGAAAGCCAGAAGAGCTTTGTCTAAAATATTCCCAGTTCTAAAAGACTATAGATGCCAACCCAGAGTACTTTATCCAGTAAAAATGTCTATTATAATTGAAGGAGAAAGGAAAATGTTCCATGATATAAATAAGTTGAAAGAATTCCTCTCCAGTAAGCCATGCCTGTGGAGAATACTTCAACCAATACAAAGAGTAGAGGCCAGGCATAGCTATAACCAATCAATACCAGAAAACAAATGATACTACCACTACAGAAATAAAAGCCTAGGGTAAGAATGTACTAGAAATCAAAATGATAGGAAACAATTTAATTCTTTCAACAACAGTTTTAAGTATCAGTGGACTGAATTCTCCAATTAAGAGACATAGACTAGTAGAATGGATTAAGAAACAAAACCCCCATCTCTTTTTTTTCTTGTCTCCAAGAAAGTTACTTCACTTTAAAGATAGATATTATCCCAAGGTAAAAGGAGGGTAAAAAATAATACAAGTGGCACTAAGAAATAAGGAGGAATTGCTAGGTTAATACTAGATAAAATAGAATTCAAGGCTTTTGACTGTGTATTGTGGGAGAGATATGGTTCGTAATTTGTGATGTGTTTGGGAGGACTGCCATATTCATCTGGATGGGCATATTGCAAAGTTTAGAAGAAAATAAAATACTTGTACTAGAATAAAGTGATTGAATGTTTCCAGAGTGGAATGGTATAAAGCTACTTTACTAATGGACTAAATGGGATTATACAGGGTTGTGGATGGTTCTCAGTCAATTCCTGGCTCTTACTGGACTTCCAGCTGTAGATTCGGATTAAAAGGGCATAGACAAGTAATGGGTTACCTCTGACTTCTGAAAGATATTCTTTATCTCTATTATGCAAGTGTTACTTTTGATATCTGCTCTCCCCATTTCAAGATAATTTTACTCAAGAAAAGCTAGGTTTGCTTCTCTAAACCAGTGGCATACAGCCCAGAAGGAGATAGTTGGGACAGACTTGGTAAAATTTATCAGCTTAATTCCGGTCAATAGGTATGTTTCCTGTTATTGGAAAATTACAAACCAGGATATGGGGTTTGGGAAAGTAAAGAGACTACTTCTATTTGTAGTAAACTGTTTACATTTAAGATATACCTAAAATTGTTTAAATCTCTATCATTGCCTTTGCCTGCTTATCCTATGGTGTTAAATCGTTTCCAGTAATCAACATTTATACATGGCTTCTAAGGCTTTTTTTCAAGCTTTATCTAAATACGATACAGTAATTAAAAGTATTGCATTGGTGTGACTTATCTTTTTGGATGCTTAATGGCCATACTTAACACTCACCAATTTAGCCAAGGGATTTAAGGGACAATTTTTTTCCTTGCCCTCTGAAGTCAATTAGTCCCAGGGGATTTTGTCCAGGGGGTGGGGGGATCTCTTAAAATGTTCTGCAATTGTGAGTCACCAGGCTTCCTGTGCAGGGAGGTCTTGGAGATCCACTAATGGAACCCCAGCCACTGTCCTGTCCATAAAGAAACTCTATATAGAGGAAAGTTGCCTTGTGCTACAAACCCTGGTCTAGCAAGATCTGACTTTGTCCTTGGTAGATGGAACTGGTTAAGAATAGACAGAAGGAGCCAGGTGCTCCCCACCTCAAAAGCCAAGTGCCCCCTGAAGACCAGAACCTCAACTGATCTTGAGAAAACAAAGTTTGGTTAATCTGGGCTAATTGTATGGACTTAAGCACCCAAAAGCAAAGTATAACCAAAAGATAGTCAATATATTTATTTTAAAGCCTGAAAATTTGTGCCTCCAGATATTAGGATTAAAGTTATATGAAATAGTCTTAAATGGGCCCAAAAACCTTAGATCTTGGCCTTGATTAATAATGTAGGATCACCTGTAGCCAAAGGACAGGTCTACTATTGTTGTCAATGCTCAATAATAAAATTTCCTCTTTCTTTCTAGCAACTCTCTAAGTAGAAACTCATATCTTGTCTATTAAAACACCTGGGAAGCAGATCCCGAGTCCAACCTCATGGCCAAATAAACAGAAGGAGAAACCTAATAAATGGACACTTTGAAACCCCTTGTCAAGTTCTAATGGACTTTTAAGTTGGACATTTGAATTCACCCTGTTCTTACTTCTCCTGGTCCCCTGCCTAGAACAGGCACCTAACTACTCCAGGCTTCACTTCATTTTCATGGGCACCAGTCAAGGACTTCTTTTCCTCTATAGTTATCCTTTTGCGGGTCCTTTAGATAGACTTTCTGAATGGGGGACACCCCAGTTGCCACACCCAACATCCCTTTTCAGCATGGAAGAAGAAAAAATAGAGAAGAATTACATAGATGGTAGATTGATTCTTTTTGAGACAGTGTCTCTCTTTAGTCCCAGCTGGCCTGGAGCTCACTCTGTAGACCAAGCTGGCCTTGAACACACAGAGATCTGCCTGTCTCTGCCTCCCAAGTACTAGGATTAAAGGTATGCGCCACCACACTCAGCTGTAGATTGATTCTTTACTTCAGAAGAGAACTGGAAATTCACACACACACACACACACACACACACACACACACTTTTTTTCTTGCTTGTTTTGCCATTATCATTTCATGCTGTTCTGAGTTTTTGTGAAAAGAGAAAATTAACAACAACAAAAAAAGATTTCATCTTACCCAGGTAAGATTGGCTATGATCAAGAAAACAAATGATACCAAATGCTGGAGAGTGTGTGGATAAAGGGGAAGACTTATTCACTGCTGGTGGGATTGCAAACTCATGCAACCCCTATGGAAAGCAGTGTGGAGAACTCTTAAAAGACTAATTATACAATCATACCACTCCTAGGTGTATACCCAAAGGATTCATCCCATAGCAGAGATCCATTCACAACCATGTTTATTGCTGCTCTTTTCACAAGAGCAAAGAGCTGGAAGCAACCCAAGTGTCCGTCAACTGATGAGTAGATAATGAAAATGTGGTACATCTACACAATGGAGTTCTATGCAGAAGTAAAGAAAGATGACATCGTGAAATTTGTAGCTAAATGGATGGAACTCGAACCTGCTATGCTAAGTGAGGTAACACAGTCTTGGAAAAACAAATGATGTGTGTTGTCCCTCATTTGTGGATGCTAGCACCAAATCCTTATATGTAAGTCAATGTGGATAATAGGACAGTAAAGATAATACCACATTGACTGATTTCTCTATTTTCCTCATATCTAAGATTTATGAGAAAGAATAATCTTTTTAAGTACATTGAAACATACATCAACTTGCTATGTAATTTAGGAATGTAAAGTTATATTTCTTTTTACCTGAAATGCAAGTTTCCTGTTAAACTGTGAATCCTTAAATGTGTTTTGGAATTAACCAATAGTTTATTTTCAGACTTTATAAATTTGGTATATGTATGGAGTGTAATAAAAAATAATTTTTAAACTTAAAAAAGAAAAGAACACAAAGTGAGGAGGTAGAGAGTTAAAGTGGATCTAGGAGAAGTTGGGGTGAATATGATCAAAATACATTATATGAAATTCTCAAAGAATTAAAACTTTTTGGTCTTTTCGAGACAGTGTCTCCCTGTAGCCCCAGCTGTCCTGGAACTCACTCTGTAGACCAGGTTGGCCTTGAACTCACAGAGATCCACCTGCCTCTGCCTCCCAAGTACTGGGATTAAAGGTGTGCACCACCACGCCCAGCAATAATTTATTTTTAAAAAGATGCTGGGATGCATCTAAGACACAGAGATGAACCAGCTTGCTGGGGAATGGACACTGCTGTGTTCCAGGAGACTTTAAAGGTAAAGTGGGGAGGAATGTGTGGGGTATTTCAAGAAGAAAACCCTGTCCATAAAGATGAATTACAAGTTGTTGTCTGTCTAGCTAGCTTCAGCTATCAGCTCGACACAACCCAGAGTCATCTGAAAGAGTCTCCCTGAGAGACTGTCCAGATCAGACCAGCCTGTGCTCATATCTGTGGAGGACTGTGTGGACTGATGATTGATTCCAGAGGACCTGGTCCACTGTGGGTGGCACCATCCCTTTGGCAGGGAAACTGAGCATGGCTCTGTGAGCAAGCCAGAGAGCAGCATTCCTCCCTAGGCTCTGGTTCAAGTCCCCACTTCGGATTCTGCCCTGACTTCCCTCAGCCAGGGCTGTGACCCAGAAGGGTAGGCTAGATAAACCCCTCCACAAGCTTCTTTTGGTCAGTGTTTTAGCACAACAACAGAGTGAAACTACAAAACTAGGATGGTGTCTGTCTGAAGTGGGATACTGAGTAGCAGGGCAGACACCCTATGCACTGTAGGAGGTCTCTGACCTCTCTACAGGCATGGTCCTCCAGAATCCCCTTGTGATGGTCCTTATGACCACCATTCATACATGAGGTCCCTCCTCTCATGCCCTTCCAGCTCTCTTCCCTGTTGTATGTTAGGGTTTGACATGGCAACTTCATTTTTCTAATGACTTTCGCAGGTGCAAATATGGTTGTTTACACAAATCCTTAGAAAGGGCTTATGTATTCAGTATGTCAAGCTTATTTCTGAAAGCATATTAAAGAAAAAGAATCAAAAGTGAAGATCACCATACAAGATGTTTGCAGTAACATCCTGAAAAGTGCTAACAACTAAAGTAGCAAAAGAACAAAGGAATCAGCGAGTGACTGCACATCCACAAAACTGGTGATTCTAACAGTGCAATGGAATAAGATGCAAGTAATTGTTTATGTCAGGGAGGGACACTGGCAAATACAAAGTGACCAGTGTCTTGCTAAAGAGACAAAGGCATGAACATGCAGCGCGTTTCCTAACCCTCTCATTTGCAATGCTCACTTGTCCCTTCACTGGACCAATGGGAAGTTCCTGGTTGCAGAAGCACCCAGAATTCACCCATAAGTTAGCGATTATAAGAAGACTGCACTTTCTCATGTGCCAAGGCATTTGTCTGTGTGGCTATGCATACATGCATGCACATGCATACACACATGTACATGCATATATCCTACACATGCAAACATACACACATAAGCATGTATGCACATATAAACATGTGCTTGTGCACACACATGTATGTACAGGCATATGCAGTATACATTCACAGACACATTCACAAACATCTGCTCAAATGTATACATGCAAGCACATGCACTCATTCTTTTTTTAATTTCCTTTCATGAACAAATAATTCCTTTATAATCACATCAAACATTAGTGGTCCTAGTGTCCCACCGCACACATAACCAGTTTGTCTGTAGGTGTTGGTATTTCCATCATGCAGCTTAGATTAGCCAGCGACCATAAAGGCTTCTGTGCACAGGTCCAAGGCTCCAACCTCTACCTCCTGCTGTGCACGTTTAACTTTATAAGAAAATATTAAACAGTTTTTCAGAGTTGTGAATAATTTATACTCCTACCAAAAACACATGATAGTGCCAGTGACTGCACATTCTTGCCAACATTTGGTTTTGTCAAGATTCGACAGTTTGTCCATTCCAGTGGGTAAATAATGAAATCTCATTACAGTGTTTATTACAGAAGTAAAATATTTTATATGTTTACTACATTTATGTAGAAGAGACATTTTGCATGACTTTGACCAAGCACAAATTGTTAACTTTTTATTTCTTTTTTTTACCTTTGTTATATGTTTTGTATGAGATTATCAAATCTAGACCCGTGTCCCCCACCCTATCCCCCCACCCCACAAGAGCTCATGTATTCTGCCAAACATGCTTTTCATCTCTCTTTCTCAGTCTTTCTCGATATTCTCCATGTGGAAGTTGACTGTTTTGAGCAGAAGTTCACTGTTTCGGTCAGTTTTTTGATGCACTCCTTTCTGTTGTTGTTGTTGTTGTTGTTGTTGTTGTTGTTGTTGTTGTTTCCAATATGCATCACTCCCAACTTCTTGGACAAAAGCTCAAGGGGCCGTGCACAAGAAAAACTTACAACTAGGTAATTGGCACTAGCATCCACAGATGAGGGATACCATTCGTCGTTTGTTTATCTGGGACTGTGTTACTTCACTCAGCATGATGTCTTCTAGCTCCAGCCATTTTCCTGCAAAGCTCATGATGTCATCTTTCTTTACTGCTGCATAGAACTTCATTATGTAGGTGCACCACATTTTCTCTATCCACTCATCAGTTGAGGGGGATTTGGATTGGTTCCAGCTCCTTGCTATTGTGAAGAGAGCTGAAATAAACATGGCCATACATGTATCTCTGCGGTGGAGTGAGACTTGAGGGTACATGCCCAGGAGTGGGATGGCTGGGTCGGGTGGCAAGTTCATTCCAAGTCTTCCAAGGGTTCTCCACACTGCTTTCCATAGTGGCTGCATGAGTTTACATTCCCACCAGCAGTGGATGAGTGTTCCCCTTTCCCCACAACCTCTCTAGCACTTGGTATCATTTGTTTTCTTGATCCTAGTCAGTCTTATTGGAGTAAGATGATACCTTAAAGTGGTTTTGATTTGCATTTCCTTAATGATTAGTGATGGTGAACACTTCTTAAGGTGTTTCTCAGCCATCTCTAATTCCTCACTTGTGAAGTCTCTGTTCAGCTCTTTGCTCCATCTATTGAGTGGGTCATTTGTTTTCTTTCTTCTTTGTGTTTTGAGTAGTTTATATTTTCTGGAAATCAATGCTTTGTCAGATGTTTCTGCAGTGAAGGTTTCCTCCCAGCTTTTTATTTCATATAGTGTGCTTTATTTAAGAATTTTTTTACCTCTCCAGGATTTTTTTAAAATATATTTTTATTGTTAACTTTTTCATACATCATACATCATTTCTCAATCCAATTTAGATTCATTTCCCTTTCCATGCCCCCACCCCACCAGAGCTCATGCATTCTGACATACATGTCTTGAATCTTTTTTTAAATTATTCCAAAATATGCATATATACATTCTACACATAAGTCAAAATTACAAATTCCGAAGATAAACTATAGATTGATTCCTAAACACATTTAGAGATTCACATTTTAACAGTAAATTTGCATGCAGGCATAAAGATGTGTAACTTTACATTCTCTTTTTTTTTTTAGAATATGGCTACCTGTCTTCCATCCATATATGGTAATTTCAATGTGTGAATATAGGTGGTAGGGCAACTCTAGAACCCATTTAGAGGTTCACATTGGAATAACACAGTTGTTTCAGATACAATGAAATGTAATAATAAAGTTGCTCAGTTTGCCTGCTAACTGGGGATTTGGTGTTAGCATCCACAAATGAGGGAAACCATTCACCTTTTTTTTTCTGGGTCTGTGTTACTTCATTTAGTATAATTGCTTCGAGTTCTATCATTTACCAGTAAAGCTCATGATGTCATCTTTCTTTATTGCTGCATAGAACTCCATTGTGTAGATGTACCACCTTTTTGTTATCCAGTCATCTGTTGAGGGGCATTTGGATTGGTTCCATCTCTTTGCTATTGTGAAGAGAGCTGCAATAAATACACCTGTGCATGTATCTTTATGGTAGATGCATCTTGTGGGTATATACCCAGGAGTGGTATGGCTGGGTCAGGTGGTAGGCTCATTTTGAGTTTTTTAAGGGTTCTTCGCACTGCTTTCCACAGTGGTTGTACCAATTTACATTCCCACCAGCAGTGGATGAATGTTTCCCTTTCCCCACAACCTCTCCAGCATTTGATATCTTTTGTTTTCTTGATCTTGGCTAGCCTTATTGAAGTGAGGTGATATCTTAGTGTGGTTTTAATTTGCATTTCCTTAATTATTAATGATGTTGAACACTTTTTAAGATGTTTCTCAACCATCTTTACTTCCTTACTTGTGAAGTCTCTGTTTGGCTCTTTACTCCATCTTTTGAGTAGGTCGTTTTGTTTTCTTCTTTGTTTTTTAAGTAGCTTATATATTCTGGATGTTAATGCTCTTTCAGATGGATCAGTGGTGAAGGTTTCCTTCCACTCTGTGGGTTTTCTCTTCACTTCCTTGTTTCTTTAGCTGTAAAAAAGCTTTTGAGTTTCATGAGGTCCCACTTGTCAGCTGTTGTCTGTATTTCCTGTGCAGCTGCTATTTGATTTAGAAAGTCTTTTCCTACAACTATGTCTTGTAGGTTGCTGCCAACTTT
Organism: Rhizomys pruinosus; assembly: GCA_009823505.1. Taxonomy (NCBI): domain Eukaryota; kingdom Metazoa; phylum Chordata; class Mammalia; order Rodentia; family Spalacidae; genus Rhizomys; species Rhizomys pruinosus. The sequence goes on from VZQC01004541.1 coordinate 315,258, forward strand.
TTCTTCTATCACCTTCAGGGTTTCAAGTTTCAGGTTAAGATCTTTGATCCACTTAGAGTTTACTTTTGTACAGGGTGAGAGGTAGGGGTTTAATTTTGTTCTTCTACAAATGGTGACCCAGTTTTGCCAGCACCATTTGCTGAAGATGCTATCTTTCCTCCATTGAGCTTTTTGGGCCCCTTCATTAAATATGAGGTGGCTGAAGGTATATGAGCTTAAGATTGGATCTTCAATTTTGTTCCATTGGTCAATAGTTCTGGGGTTTTTTGCCAGTACCAGGCTATCTTTATGACTATAGACCTGTAATATAGCTTGAAGTCTGGTAATGTAATCCCCCCAGTATTGCACTTTTCACTCAGGGTCGCTTTAGCTATTCAGGGTCTTTTGTTTTTCCATACGAATTTAAGGATTTTTTTTTCTAAGTCTGTGAAAAAGCTCATGGGGATTTTGATTGGGATTGCATTGAATCTGTATATTATTTTGGATAGAATGGACATTTTTACTATATTAATTTTTCTAATCCATGAGCATGGGCAGTCTTTCCATCTTTTGATGTCATTTTCAATCTCCTTCTTCAGGGTTTTAAATTTTTTGTTGTAGAGGTCTTTGGTATCTTTGGTTAGGTTTATTCCTAGGCATTTTATTTTTCTGAGGCTATTGTGATTGGGAAGGTCTCCTTATGTTCCTTCTCCAGTTGCTTATTGTTGGTATAAAGAAAGGTTACTGATTTTTCTAGGTTTATTTTGTATCCTGCCACTTTACTGAAACTTTTGATCATTTCTAAGAGTTTTCTGGTGGAGTTTTTAGCATGCCTTAGTAAACTATCATATCATCTGCAAAAAGGGATAGTTTTTTATTTTTTTTAATTTTTTTATTATTATTTATTTCTGTATGTGTATGAATGTACTGTCTGCATGCAAGTTTGTGCACCCGTGTCGTGCAATGCTGCGGAGGTCAGAAGCCAAGCATTTCAAGCACTATATTGAAGAGGAGTGGCGATAGTGGACAGCCTTGCCATGTTCCTGCCTTTAAGGGGAATGCTTCCAATTTTTCTCCATTTAGGATGATGTTGGCTGTGGGTTTCTTGTATATGGCTGTGATTACATTGAGGAATGATCTGTCCAGTCCAGATACCTCTAAGACTTTAAGCATGAAGGGATGCTGGATTTTGTCAAAAGCTTTGCTGAGCCATCTCTCCAGCCCCTTCCTCCAGGATTTTTAAGTCTTCTTTTTAGGATTTATATCATCTTAATTTTTCCATTTAAATCTGGGATCTATTTTCAGTTGATGTTAGATTTGAAATTCATTTTCTCTCCATGCAGATGTTTTCAGAGCTAACTGTAGATACTTTCTTGGTTCCTTCGATCTGTGTGTCCATCATGACACCAATGTCATGTGGTTTGCTGCACTTACAATCTGTGATAGGTTAATCTCAATTGTCAACTTGATGAGATCTATAATCATCTACAAGATGGGCCTCTGGGAATGCCTATGAGAGATGAACTTGATTAGGTTAATTGACATGGAGCTCCTCGGACTCCTATGGACTTGATTAGGTTCAGGGGGAGCTCCTCACTATGGACTTGATTAGGTTCAGGGGGAGCTCCTCACTGTGGACTCGATTAGGTTCAGGGGGAGCTCCTCACTGTGGACTCGATTAGGTTCAGGGGGAGCTACTCACTGTGGACTTGGTTAGGTTCAGGGGGAGCTCCTCACTATGGACTTGATTAGGTTCAGGGGGAGCTCCTCACTATGGACTTGATTAGGTTCAGGGGGAGCTCCTCACTATGGACTTGATTAGGTTAATTGAGTGGAGCTACTCACTATGGACTTGATTAGGTTCAGCGGGAGCTCCTCACTGTGGACTTGATTAGGTTCAGCGGGAGCTCCTCACTGTGGATGGCACCATTCCCTGGTCTGGGACCCTAGATGTAGAAGTGGAGAAAGTGGGCTGAGTGCAGTCATTAGTTAGTCTCTCCTTCTGACTACAGATGTCATGTGATCTGCTGCTTCAACTTCCTGCTGTCTTGGTTCTCTGCCATGATGGACTGTACCCTTAAAAACTGTGAGCCAAAATAACCAAAATATCCCATTTCTGCCTTAAGTGGCTTTTGTCAGTGTTCTATCACAGCCACGGGAAAGGGGAAAACAGAAAAATTGGTGTCAAGAGTGGGGTTGTTGCTGGGATAAACCTGATCACATGGTTCTTGGGCCTGTGGAACAGTTTTCTAGCTGGGTGTTGATGTGTCTGGTGCTTTGGGCTAGAAAATCCCTAGAATGCTAGAAGCAGAGTTTAATGGGCCATTCTGGTGAGAGCTTGGAAGACAAGAGGATGAGGATAATGTGGATAGTGGGAGCCCAGCCCATGAGGCTGCAGAGGGGAACAAAGACTCTCAGGAACTGGAATGGGGGTCTTTGCATGACAGTTTGGCCAGGAATCTGGCCTCATTTTATCCATGTCCTGAAACATGAGTGAAGTTGAATTTAAAGATAATGGACTGGTTTGTCTGGTGAAAGAAATTTCAAGACAGGAGAGCATTCAGGTTGGTGCTGAACATAAAGCTGTAATTGTTAAAAAGATCAGCACCACTGAAAAGCAACCTTCTGTGCTGCACTAGGACAACAGGACAGTGTCCTGAGGGCAAGCCCACTCCCACCGAAGGCCCCCATCCCATAAAAATCCAAATTCGGGGCTGGAGAGATGGCCTAGCGGTTAAGAGCGCCGACCGCTCTTACAGAGGACCCGGGTTCGATCCCCAGCACCCACATGGTGGCTGAGATCCGTCTGTATCTCCAATTCCAGGAGAACTCCAGCTCCAGGGGAATCCGAGACCCTCTTCTGACCTCCGCGGCATTGCACGACACGGGTGCACAGACCTTCATGCAGACAGTACATTCATACACATACAGAAATAAATAAAAAAAAATTTTAAAAAAAATCCAAATTCATTTGAACAGAGAGAGCCTGAACCAAGCATGAATCTGCAGTGGGAGGAGTTCCCTACTCCCCAAAAGCAACTGTCTAGGGAAGTTTGTCCCAAGGGCTGCACACAGAAGCTGAAAACAGCGGGGTCTGAGGAGCCAGGCTACATCCCAGCTGTCATCTGAGCTTAGCAGCAGCGGCCTGTGGTACTGGCTTTAAATCATGAAAGATGCAAGATTGAGGGGCTTATGGGGTCTTGTTCCATGGTTTAGAGAACAGCTGATGCCAGGCGATGTGTGCCAGGGTTGGGGTCCTTGCAAAGATGCCCTGAGAGGCCCTTTGTGAAGCTGTGAAGGTGAAACCTAAGTTATAATGGAAACCCAAGAAGGTTGGAGATGCCAGGACCATGGGATATCAACTGAAGAAAACTGCATGGATGGAGTGGATCCAGTCTGAGAGAGACGTTGTGTGTGTTTCAATGGAGCCAGAGGGATGGGGCACCCTGTGCCCTTGGAGCCCAGATCATTACATTATGAGGTCCAGATGCTGAACATGGAGCCACAGGATCTCGTATTTTCCCTGCTGGATCTTGATCCAACCTTGATCCAATCAGTCCTTGCTATGCCCTGATTTTTCCCTTCTAGAATATAAACTTCTGTTCTGTGCCATTATATACTGGAAATATCTAACTCACCTTATTTTATAGGAGTTAAGAGATTTCTTGAGTCTCAAATGAGGTGCAGACTTTCATCTTCTAAACTTTTGGAATTGTTAAAGACTTTGTAATCCAAGTATAGCTGGTTATTATTTAAAATGATGTTTCAGGGTGTCCAGTTAACAAGGGATGGGGTTCTGATGGTTAATCTCAATTGTCAACTTAGTGAGAACTAGAATCACCTAAAAGATAGGTCTCTGGGCAGGCCTATGGAGGAATACCATGACGAGGTTCACTGAGATGGGAAGATCTGCCCACCATGGCAGCTCCAATACCATGACGAGGCTAACTGAGATGGGAAGATCTGCCCACCATGGCAGCCCCAATACCATGACTAGGCTCACTGAGATGGGAAGATCTGCCCACCATGGCAGCCCCAATACCATGATGAGGCTCACTGAGATGGGAAGATCTGCCCACCATGGCAGCCCCAATACCATGACTAGGCTCACTGAGATGGGAAGATCTGCCCACCATGGCAGCCCCAATACCATGACTAGGCTCACTGAGATGGGAAGATCTGCCCACCATGACAGTCCCACTCCTGGGTGGAGGTCCTGGACTATGAAGAGAAAGTGTGCTGAGTATTTCCATTCCTTTCTCTGCTTCCTGGTTATAGATGAAATGTGCCTGGATGCATCAAGCTGGCACCATGGGCTGCACCCTGGACCTGGGATCCAAAATAAACCCTTTTTCCCTTAATTGGCTTTTGTCAGGGTATTTTATAACAGCCACTTGAAAGGGAAACCAAGATACACAGTAAATCTGGAATCTAATTTTTGTAAGTCTCCTATTTTTTTCCAAAATTATTTCCTCTATTTCAGTGCTTCAAATTTCCAAATAAATTTTAGAATCAGTTTGTCATTTCTGCCAAAGATTTCTTGGGTTTTATTAAGATAATATTGAGTTTGTGGACCAGTGGATAGGATTGAACTCTGCCTAGTGTGTATTTGAGAACACTGTGTGCCCTCCATCACTCTGGCTCTTTCTCAAGGTCCTGTCATGTACTGCAAGGTCAGGCTAGCATCTTGGATGTTTTATTCTGAGTGTTTAATGTCTGGATGCTGCTGTAAATGGCTGTTTGAGGTTGATAAAGTAATCCCTAAATGATACTCCATTACCAGCTGTGGTGGTTTGAATAAGAATGTCCCCCATAGGCTTCAAGTATTCAGACATTTTGTCCCCCCTTGGTGGCACTGTTTTGGAAGGTCTTAGAAGGAGGAAGTACATCACTGGGGGCGGGCTTAGAGAGTTAAACAAGCCTTGCAGGTCTCCAGTTGCTCTCTCTCTATTTCCTGTGTTCACTGGAAGATGAAGCCTTCTGCTCCAGCTCCTGCCACCATGCCTCCCTACCACAATGGGCTCTAATTCCCTGGAACCATCAATCATAAGCTCAAATAAGCTGTTCCTTTTATAAGTTCCCTTGGTCATCGTGGTTTTATCACAGAAACAGAAAAGTGACTAATACACCAGCTAAATGAGACTGTCTGGATCATATTTTGCACTCAGAACCACTGAAAACTCTTCCAAGACTTTCCAATAAAACAGACATTTACCAGATTCCAGTGACAGGAAAACAGCACCCTGCCTTCCTCTCCCTTCTCCCTGCTCTATCTGCCACTGTGCCCACTCCTTGGCTGCACACACCCACCTCCACCACCATCTCTTCTCTCTAGCAGGTGATGATCACATTGGCTAGCAAAGGCCAAGATCACCTCCTACCACCAACTCTATCCTTAGGTCACTTGTCATTATAGGAAGGCAACATGTGTCGGATGGCATCATTCACAGTGCAACTTCCCTCAGCTTCCCCTGAACCAAGAGCAGGTAAATTCCAATTTTTTCTCAACCTTTTAACACTACCTAAGAATTCTAAATGTTCAATAAGTCTCTATCTGAAACACAAGAGACCCATTTACCAAGATTGCCAACCCATCCCCAATGAGCTTAGGTGAGATCACACTGGATGCATGCCGCTGATGGATGCTGACAGTCCACCAGCGAACAGGCCTGGAGTTTTTCAATATCTCAGCATGGCTGCAGGGGTGTGGCTGCACAAGAGATGGAGAATCAGGGACTGGGGAGATGGCTCAGGTGCTGTGGAGATGGCTCAAGGACTGTGGAGATGGCTCAGGGGGTGTGGAGATGGCTCAGGGGGTGTGGAGATGGCTCAGGGACTGTGGAGATGGCTCAGGGGCTGGGGAGATGGCTCAGGGGCTGGGGAGATGGTTCGGGGGCTGTGGAGATGGCTCAGGGACTTGGGAGATGGCTCAGGGGCTGTGGAGATGGCTCAGGGGCTGTGGAGATGGCTTAGGGGCTGGGGAGAGGGCTCAGGGGCTGTGGAGATGGCTCGGAGGCTGGGGAGAGGGCTCAGGGGCTGTGGAGATGGCTCGGAGGCTGGGGAGATGGCTCAGGGGCTGGGGAGATGGCTCAGGGGCTGGGGAGATGGCTCAGTGGTTAAGAGCACTGGTTGCTCTTGCAGAGGACCCAGGTTTAATTCTCAGCACCCACATGGCAGCTAACAACCATCTGTTACTCCAGTTCCAGGGAATCCAATGCCTTCTTCTGACTCCACAGGCACTGCACAGCACAGGTGCACTTACACACATGTAGGCAATACACTCATACACATCAAATAAAAATTAAATTCAAAAAGAGTTTGGGGGATCAGGTATAGACACAGCAGCTCTCCTCCAGGTGAGCCTCTGGGAGGTGATGAGAGGTGTTTATCAAAGCTGGGGTGAAGGGGACCTGAGGTGCCTCAGAGTAGACAGAGCTTCAGGCCCCAAAGCTCTCCCAGGTATGAACATTCTCAGCTCACCTACTGGGAAACACAGGCAAGAGTGAGGGCTCCCGAGAAGGACCTGGGAAAGCAGAGCTGGGCCGACCGCTGGCAGGTGGCCCCACTGGAGGGAAGGAGCCCAGGAAGGGTCTTGACTGGGCCTGCGAGCCCAGCCTAGCTAACTGCCCTCCCGCTGTGGCAGTCCTTAAATAATCAATGCATTCTTCCAAGAGTCTTCCCAGCAGCCACCAGGATCGCTGGGAGCTAGAGGCCCCTCACTAAACACCCAGCGGACCGTCCCACCTTCCCCAGGGCTCCCTGGCTCCTCCCTTTCATCTTCCAAAGCAGCCACTCAGCACATTGGGTCTGCTTTGTGTTTTGCTTTCATTGGGAGACAATAGAGGAGCAGAGGTACCTTCACATTCAGGGCATCAATAATTTGGTAAGACGACAGCCCACTTGTGCCACCCGCTTAGAATTTATTACCTCTCATGATGAACAAACCTTTAATTGGGAATCTACCATTCTATTTTAAGAGCAGGAGCAGACCTGAGATGTGAGTCCTGTGCTCGACACATAACAATCCCAAGGAGGTAGAAATTGAAGAAGGAAATTCATCAAAAGAATTAACAGAACTGTCTCTGGATAGTTGTGATAGATGGCATGGATTTGGTTTTCTTCTTTGTTTCTCTTTTTTTTTTTTTTTTTGCAAACTTTCTGTAATGAGCAAGTTTTTGTTTTATAATAAAGCCATATTTTAAAACGGAAAATATGTCACAGTTGAAGTCTGTTAATTAAAATGCCTTGAGCCAGGTGAGGCCAGCTGCTATCCTGTCACATCTCTCAGGGCCTGTCAAAGGCAGGAGCATCTCCACCTGGGACCTCAGGCACTTGTTTGGAATCTGAACAGGTAGAAGCAGAACAGCCACATCTGCTGAGTCTAGGACCTGTGGGGAGGCTGGGCCAGAATCTCAGTGTGACAGCCTCACCCCCACATGATCTCTCCCTGGCCTGGGAAGTGAAGGGAGAGAGGGACCCTCCAGTGCCAATGCCCCACATGTAGAAGGCATTCAACGCTAGTGGAGGTTGACAACAGCCCAGGAGTATGTGAGGCAGGTGAGCAGTGGGGGAGGGGCAGGTGGATGGGAAGCCCCTGCACAGGCCCCCGCCTGGCTGAGTCCTGCTCAGCAGGAACAGGAGGGCCAAGCACACAGGAAGACCTTGGGGTATCTGCCCTGACACAAACCGGATACCTTGGGGTATCTGCATTCGTCTCTTCCTGCACAGTGTCTCACCTCAAAGGGGATAAGAGATGACATATTCTGGAGCCAAGTACAAGTGGCCATGGCCCAGGAACATAGCTTTAGACACCCCAAAGTCCATGTGCTATGTGGTACCAGTTTGATGAAGTTTTTATACTAACACATCAAAGAAAATCGTAAATCAAGACACCTTTCAAAAAATCTAAGCTGGGGCCTCAGATGCCATCTGATCACACTCAGCCATGTGGTTGGTGGAAGCTAGGGGTTTGTTAGTTAATACATTCCAAAAGGATTTATCTGTTAGTCACAGGATGTTAGTTCAGACACAGAGGGAGGCAAGGAATGGCTATTTAGGGGCCTAAACAGAGCCCAAGATAAATTGCAATTAGATCTTGGACCTGCAACATTCCAAACTCCCCCCAATCACTGAGGTTCTAATCAGTTGATAGACTTGCAGAAGGTTCAGTTTGAAGATGCAAAATTTCTCTGGGAACTCTCACTCACAGCAGCTTGGTTCAGAGTTCCAGGCCTTCCAGGCTTGCCATGCTCTCACCCAGCAGGCTCCTTTGGGAGGGGCTGTGTGGCACTGCACTCTGCATAGGCACCACATTTCCTTCATCCATGCTAAGCAAGCCGGCTGACTTCCTGGGGGTTTCTTTGTGCCGTGTAGACACTTTGCTGGGCTTCGATCCTCTGAACTGTGGCCTCTCAGCCCCTTACAGGCCTTATTGTGGAAATCAAGAGCAGTCCCATGAAGCACAAAGTCCATGGCAGAGTAGGGCAATTCTTTTTTTTTTTAATTAATTTTATTTCTGTATGTGTATGAATGTTCTGTCTGCATGCAAGTCTGTGCACCCGTGTCGTGCAATGCCGCGGAGGTCAGAAGAGGGTGTCGGACTCCCCCAGAACTGGAGCTCTCCTGGAATTGGAGTCCCAGACGGCCCTCGGCCGTCATGTGGGCGCTGGGGATCGAACCCGGGTCCTCTGCAAGAGCGGTGGGCGCTCTCAACCGCTAGGCCATCTCTCCAGCCCAGAGTAGGGCAATTCTTAAAAGCCTAAAAGCAGAAGGTGTGAGAGGTGAAGAGGAATCCTGGTGGGCTATCGCTCCCCGTGGGAGCCGTGTCTGCTGCAGGCAGTACTAGTCTTCAATTTTTCCCAAAGGAGAAAGGAAATGTCCCAGAAGCAGGACAGTATCCCAGGTCCTGGGGCGCCTGGTGTGAGCTCAGCTGCAAACCCAGCTCCAGCCCAGCCCCCTTGCTAGGAATTGCCTCCCTGATACCGAGCTTTCCTCATTGATTATAGAGGCCCTCCATGCTCTCCAAGGCATGATCTCTATGTAAACAAAGTGGTTAATTAGACAATCCATTGGGCTATTTAAAATGCATTCTGCTTTAAAAGAACAAGTAATCACAATATAAAAATCACAGCATTTCTAATATGTCAACTAATTTTGCCATCATAGTTTTAGAAAAATGGATTCGCATAATTTATTAATGCACCTCTTTTAATTTTGCTCATGAATAATTAATTGCATCTTCACTCTGATCTGACAGATCAGAAAGGCTTCCAGAGCCAAGAATATAGGAATGGCTCCACCCTTAGGAGGTAAGGGGCTCATCTTTCAGCTGGGTCTTGCCAGACCCAGCTCCTGTCCTGCGCGCTGTTGTCCTCAGAACCAAATTGGGATCATCTGTCCAAGGAGAGAAGGAAAGAGAATTCGAGGCATCCTCGGCAGCAGTAAGCGTGGGGCTGAGGGAGGGCACACAGCTGCCTCAGCGAGCACCCAACGTCCCCCCCAGCACCAAAGCTGCCAAGTGTCCTGGGAACCTTCTGAGCTGGATCCCTTATGCGGAACTGCCCTCAGCGTGGAGAGCCGTCTACCTGGCCAGGTCCCCTGGAGGGGGCTGCACCCAGATCCTGGCCCCAGTGTAAACACTGACACGGGCTCCTTTTCCTTCCTTTCTTCCCTTCAGCCTGATAGCAGATGTCTCAGCCTGGGCAAGGACATGTCCCACATAGGGCTACAGAGACCTTTCCCATAGCCACCAAGCCAAGCCTGGGCAGAAAGGATGGGACCCAGGGCCTCAGGACAGGGCAGGATACCCAGGGCATTGCAGAGCAAAACACAGCTCAGTAGATACACATAGGAGACACTGATGAACAGCATAACCCAGGGTGGACAGAGAGGACTAGAAAAGTTGTACTGGTTGGTGCAAGGCTGACCGTATTTCCAGAGAGCCCTAGAGGATAGTATACTGGCTGTACTGAAAAGTGGTCACCAGACTCCCTGGGGACACTGTGTATGGCCTCCAGGGCCAGGGCTGATGACTGGGTGCTGTGGCAGAGCCTAGCAGAGAGCACTGAGTGTCAGAAAAAAGGTAGGGCCATCATAGGACTGCGTAGCAGGTCAGAGAGGCATCCACAGCCAACCCACGGAGGGGCGGGGGCAGAAGAGGCAGGATCTCAGGACATGAGAAGTGGGCATCCGTCCATTCTTCTGCCAAAAGTGTCAGTAGTAAGAAGCCAAGAGACTGATGAGAGCTGCCCATTCGAGAACCAGCATCTGTGCCCAGATCCACCCTGGGCAGATTCCAGGCCCCAGTGCGAAGGAGCCACACAGGCCTTCCTTCAGGGAGACGCTCACACAAGATGGGGTGCACCCCAGGGAAAACCACCTAGCCAAACATTTGCAGGACACAGAGATAGAGCGGACACTGGACATGGAGAGTCATCATGCATCTCAGAGCAGACCAGGAAACAAAAGACATCCGTCCCGGCGAAGCTCCAGGATCCCCCAGCCGCCATATCGCGGGTCTCAAACACATCACTGAAACTGTGTAGGGAAATCAGGATGAAGGTTCTAGAATGCTCCTCCCCGCTACAGCTGAAAAAGACAGAAATGGGGGTAGGGAAGAGCCAGTATCAAGGGTGAAAAGAGTCATAGATAAATGTGGCCACTAGGGGCACCAGGGAGGGCACAGACAGCACAGGTGCAGAAACATCCTTCCCAGGCCACAGCAGCCTGCCACCCACCCCCACAGGGCCAAGGGTCATTAACAAGTTCACGGGAGGTAAGGGAGTCTGACCAGGCCCGCCTGTATCCAGGACCTCCAAGGGAGGCTGCAGACAGGGGGTTACAGACCTGGAGGCCCGCCCAGCCCTGAAAGGGGAGCCCATGGGGCAGGGCCAGAGAGGCCAAGCAGAAGGGAGGAACACAGTGAAAACAGAGTTGAGTGCTCAGAGTTAAAAGCTTAGACACCCCAAGGATCCGCAGCCCCGAGGCAAGGCCTTGCAAATGCCTGGTACAGAGCAGGAGGCAACTGAGGAGGAAGATCACTGGACTGAAGCGAAAGAAAGCACAAGTGAGGAGGAGACACTGGGAGGTCCTGACTGCTCGAAGTTTCCTTGAATAGAGCACTAGAACCTTCCCACAGTACCACATGTGGGATCTTGAAGAAGCCTGTCAAGGCAGAACCGTGACATACCATCTTCCTCCGTCTGTCCGGCATTCCCTCTGCTCCCTGCTACATGACTGTGAATCCTAGACCCACAGGCTCCTTCCCAGAGACAAGCAAAATCGGGTCTAACCCGTTTCCTGACTTCCTCACAGACCCCCCCGCCTTAGAAAGGAAGGTGAGACGCCCACTCCTAGTCCTAGCACTGCCCTCCGGAGGGAGGATCTCCCAGAGGCCAGTCTGTCTGCCATAGCTCTGTGACCTCCAGGGGTTCGTCTGAGCTATTCCAGCCTCACTGCCCCCCACCCCACCACAGCCTCCCTGTGGGGTGATTCTAGTGTGGGGTGCAGGCCCCAGACAGACAGCATGTGGTTCCCATCTCTGAGGGCTGTAGCCCGGGCACGAGTCTGCAAGTTTAGAGACAACGCCAGCCCTCATGTGCAGTCCCCTGAGTCAGACCCACTGTAACAGTGAAGACCTGGAGCCTCGAGGGCATCCTAACTGCAGAACAGACAGTTAGTTCCTGTGCCAAACACCCTTGCAGGTAGCCATTTTAGCACATAAATAAACAGAATCCAAGCCTGCTTTTACGTTGGTTGCTGGCGTGTGTGCTCAGAGCCAGTCTCTCAAAAGCTTCACACTGTGTTAGGACAAGGTCCGTCCAAATTTGGGGAGGATTGGTACAAGGCCCTTCTGTAGCCACCACATGGGGGTCCTGTGTCAGAGCAGCACCCCCCAGATGAACACACAGGCATTTCCCGTGTGCCCCAGCACACCAGGCTCCAAGGATAGCAGATTCCAGATCATTCCACAAGCTCCACCCTAGAAGGCACACGGCATGTGGGAATAGGGTGCACCCCAGTCCTCAGGCTCCAGCCGGCTTGTCTGAGCAGAGCCACATGGGAGTAGACATGCTATCTAGGGATAGCCATGGCTGCTGACTGTCCAGTCTGTTTAACCAGCCCAGGGGGAACCTGCTCTCCTAAGTGAAATGAGATGTTTAAAAATACTAATTGTATTCCATATATTTATCCTTAATCCCACAGGTAAGTGTGGCTCTTACCCCTCACCAAAAAACTTTCTTTTCTTCAACAGACAGAGGCCACAACTTACCAAAACAAAGAAAAGAAGTGATTCTGGCACAACGAAGCCCCAACTGGCATGTAGACACAATCCCTACACATAAGCTTCAAGGAATATCTAAGACAAGGGCACAGGAAGACAGGGAGAGCTGCAGGACCAGGACAGCCACTGTGTGCTAAAGTCTTCTGTATGTGACAGAGATGCTGCACCCATGAAATCTCAATAAATCTCAACAAAACAGCCAAACAAACAGGACCTGCATAATGGCCACACAGCTGCTATATGATGTGGACGGGCAGAACTCCACAAGGTCCCCTCCTAGAGGAAGTGGCTGCTGAGAGGATCAGTTTCTTTCTGATAGGTGATCCAATCCCAAGTGGTCAGCCCTAAACACGTACATATGAGCAACACTACACAGACTCATTGGAGGGGGAGGATGCATGCATACATGCCCACATGTAGCAATAATTAGTAAATTCCAAAGGGAGTCGGGATTTGGGAGGAGTTGGAAGGGGAGAGGGAGAGATAAAAATTATGTCAATGCAGTACTTTTGTGAAATTCTCAAGAAAATTTAAAAATACAATTTTAAAAAATCCAGGAAGAAGCAGCTAAGATGTAGATACTAGAAAGCCACCTGTCACAGATAACAGCTGGTATTTGAAAGACAGCGACACCGAGTTTGTGTATTTACTTAATTTCAAGTTGGGCTCTCCAGATCTCTAAATCAACGGTGGGTTATATGAATCATTGAGTAAGAGACTCCAAGCCAGAACGCAGGTTAGGGCAGGTCCTATGAGAAAGATGGTGGCTCGGCGCCACCTGCAGGTGCACAGCTGCAGCACCTGAGCTGGCCCACCATCACCAGGGACAGCCCAGAATGAAAGGAAAGGGCCCAGGGGGACGCATCCTTCCGGATGTTCTTACAGGAATATGAGGAAGGATTAGACTTACTCTGAGGCTCTTGAGCTGTTATTTTTTGTCAACTTGACAGCCTTAGACACACCTGGGAAGAGGGGACTCTCATCCCGGAATTTCCTCCACCAGACTGGCCTGTGTGCTTATCTGCAGGGCATTTTCTTACTTGCCAGTTGATATTCTAGGGCCCAGCCCGCTGAAGGTGGGCCTGCGCTGTGTAAGGTAGCTGAGCAGGACTCAGAAGTGGCATTCCTCACCGTCTCTGCTTCAGCCCCTGACTCCAGGTTCCTGCTTGAGTTCCTGCCTTAGTTTCCCAAAGAAACACTTTCCTTCCCAAGTCGTTTTTGGTTGTGTGTTTATCATGGCAACAGAAAGCAAGCGAGAACAAACCTCTTCTGGGAATGGCTGCTTCTATGTTTATCAGAAGAGAGATAGCCCTACAGGTGTATGGGCCATGGTCAAAATAGGAGCACAGGCTTGAGTCCTCCCACCTAGCCTCTCCTAGGCAGCACCTGCACCTAGCCCTGTTAAAGCCAGAAACTTCCATCCTAGGAAGAAGGAGTACACCCTGGTCATCCTCATGGCTGTCTACTCACACAGACTGATTAGCCTGAGGAAGTCCAGGCCTCAGGGGTCCCATGCAAGGACTCGAACTTGGAGGTGACCTCTTCCAAGGCCACAGGCCACTCGCCACTGACCCTAACCCTAACCAGTGGAGGTTGAGCTCGCCTTGGGCCTTCTGCTCCTGGATCAAGGTGAGTCACTGGTTCTCACCACAAGCGCTGTCCAAGGCAGGGCAAGGCCCCAGTAACCTAAGGACTGCCCACTAGGCCTCTTCTCCCAAAGAACCCAAAGCATGCACCAACAGTGCCACCATGGAGGCCAAGCCTTCAATTCTGATGGGCCCCAAATGGCACTGGGCCACACCCAGAGGAGAGATGATGTGCCTGGTGTCCTTCCTTCTTCCAAGCATTTTTCAAACCTCAGTGTCAGCCTTTGTTGCTCATCCAGCTTTTTATTTATGTATTTTATATACATTTATTCCAGCCCTTCATGCCTTGATGTGAAATCATGTCAGTATGACAGATGGCACAACTTCACAGGGACACTGCTCTTCAGATCCTCAGGCAAGCCTGGAGCTGACCTCTGAAGACAGAGGAACCATGCTTAGGCATCTCCATGCCATCCCTTTATCCTACCACCCATATACCCACTCATCCCACCAAACATCCATCCTTCCCTCCACCCTACATCTTTATCCAGCTTTCCCTCTACCCATCCCTCCATCCCTCCATCCACCCATCCCTCTATCCCTCCATTCACCCATCCCTCCGTCTGCCCATCCCTCCATCCTTCCATCCTGCCATCCTTCCATCCATCCATCCTGCCATCCATCCATCCTTCCATCTACCCACCCACCCATCCTCCCATCCATCCCTCCATCCACCCATCCTCCCATCCACCCTTCCTTCCATCCACCCATCCTCCCATCCACCCATCCTTCCATCCACCCATCCTCCCATCCACCCATCCTCCCATCCACCCATCCTTCCACCCATCCCTCCATCTACCCATCCCTCCCATCCACACATCCTTCCATCTACCCATCCTTCCATCCTGCCATCCTCCCATCCACATATCCTCTCATCTGCCCATCCTTCCATCCACCCGTCCTTCCATCCACCCATCCTCCCATCCACCCATCCTTCCACCCATCCCTCCATCTACCCATCTCTCCATCCATCCATCCATCCCTCCATCCATCCATCCCTCCATCCACCCATCCTCCCATCCACCCATCGTTCCATCCACCCATCCTCCCATCCACCCATCCTTCCATCCACCCATCCTTCCATCCATCCATCCCTCCATCCACCCATCCTCCCATCCACCCATCCTTCCATCCACCAATACTCCCATCCACCCATCCTTCCATCCACCAATACTCCCATCCACCCATCCTCCCATCCATCCCTCCATCCACCCATCCCTCCATCCATCCATCCATCCTTCCATCCACCCATCCTCCCATCCACCCATCCTTCCATCTACCCATCCTTCCATCCATCCCTCCATCTACCCATCCCTCCATCCACCCATCTGCCCATCCACCCATCCTTCCATCCACCCATCCTTCCATCCATCCCTCCATCCACCCATCCTTCCATCCATCCACCTGCTCCTTCTTCCATCTGTCTCAAAATACATCTCACCACCACTCCACTTAGCCATCCATCCATTCACATGCCTATCCACATATTGCTTTCAGAGGACGCTCACCATGGAAGCATCTGAGCCAGGGCTTGAGGGGCACAGGTCACTGTGCCAGGCTCAGGCCCCACTAGGGGCGAGCTCTGGGGCAGACAGCTGCTTCCCAGGGACAGTTGGGGGGATGATGTTTAGAAAGAGTGGGACTCAGAACTTGCCTGTATCCATGATTCTATTTGAATATGCTTAGAAGTTCAGGGCCCAGAGTTAGGGAGATCCTGTTCTAAACTGTCACATGTATTTTATAGGGATGTCCTTGCATAGATGACTGGAGTTCTTTGAATCCTGAAGTCTTTGGCACTAAATGATCAGTGAGGAAACCCACTTCTGGGTTTCAGTGTGAAGAGTCTGGGAGATGGTGTGGGGCTGGGGCAGAGGGTAGAGCTGTCTGGAGGGCTGTGTCTGGCGCTCATCCTTATATCCTTCCTGGTCTCTATCTCCTCGCCTGTATTAGTCACTTTTCTGTTGCTGTGATAAACCACCATGAGCAAGGGAACTTATAAAAGGAAGAGTTTTTGAGCTTATGATTGACAGTTCCAGGGAATCAGAGTCCATTGTGGCCAGAGGCATGGTGGCTGGGGCTGGAGCAGAAAGCCGAGGTTCACATCTCACAATAAGCACCATCAAGAGAGAAAGAGAGTGGAGACTGCAAGGCTTGTTAAATTCACTAAGCCCACCCCCAAATGTACTTCCTCCAGCACAGCCATGCCTTCTAAGACCTCCAAGAAGAGTGCCACCAACTGGAGACAAAATGTCTGAATACTTAAAGCCTATGGGTGACACTATCATTCAAACCACCACATTCCACTCCCTGACCCACATAGGCTCCTGACCATATAAAATGCAAAATGCATTTAGTCCAACCTTAAAAGTCCCCATAGTCTTTACCAGTGTCAATTCTATTCAAAAGTCCATAGTCCAAAACCTCTTCTGAGACACAGGCCAATCTCTTAACTGTAAGCTCCTGTAAAATCAAAAGGCAAATTACATACTCCCAATATACAGTGGAACTGAATACACATTCCCATTCCAAAAGGAAGGAATAGAGGCATAGTGAGGAAATACTGGACCAAAACAATACCGAAAACCAGCAGGGCAAACAACAAGCCCAGTAGCTCCATGTGCAACTTCTGGGAATTTACTTCCAAAGGGCTTAGATGGCTCAGCTCTTCCAGGATTGCGTGCAGCTTGGATCTCTTTCTTAGGCTGGTACCACTCCCTGTATCCAGCTCTCCTTGGCAAATATCTCACAGCTCTGGCATCTCGAATGTCTTCTTAGGATCTCCACTGCCAACCAGGTTTCACCTTCACAGATTCACGCAATGGCCTATCAGGGCCTTCTTTATCCAGGGGTGCCCCTGCTGCACTTTGTCTGACCTTGGCAGCTCTCTGAAACCTTGGAGGAAGAACTGATAACCCCTTCACTCTTGCAAACTTCATGCCTCTAAAGCCAGCACCATGTGAATGAAATTGCAGAGTTTGGCTGCAAGTTTGGGATGGACCCTGGCCTATTTCAACCACATTTGCAACTTTTTTCTGCCCTGGACTTTTTGGAGCAGAAAACCCTTTTAGTATTTTCTTTTCAAAAGTTGGAGGATTATCTGGGTGTGGTCTTGCCCTGAAAGTACTGTTTCTTGTAGTTTACTTGTAAATCTCGAGGCCCCTCCTTAATCACACTTTTTCCATTGTTTACTTGTAAATATCTAGGCCTCTCCTTAATCACTTTAATCTTCTTATGAAAGGGATCCTCTCCTTCACATGCCTTGGACCCACCTTTAATCTTTCTAGTGCACTGTTCAGATCCAAACTGTACATTCTGCATTTCTTTCTGCCCCATCTGCTCTTTTTCACTGTAGATCTGCACAATATTCACCATTAATAGCCATGCCACTGTTTCTACATTAGGCTGTCTTGAAATATCCTCTACCAAAGACATTAGTCCATCGCTTTTCAACTTAGCATCAGGCAAGCATTTGGGCTGTGGGCAAACTGTGGCCAGACTCTTTGATAAAAGATCCCAGTTGCTGCCTAGGTCTTTATTTTCCTCTGGAACTACATTTTTTTCAGCAATGCTTTCTTCCAGGCTTCTACTAGAATGGCCTGTTAAGCTCTGCTTAAAGTAGTCAACAGCTTTTCTAGCCCAAAGTTCCGGAATCTTCCACATTTCTCCAAACATCCACATGGTTAGGTTCTTCACAGCCAACAGCCCACTCTCTGGTACCAAACAACTGTATTAGTCACTTTCCTGTTGCTGTGATAAACCACCATGATCAATGGAACTTATAAAAGGAAGAGTTTATTTGAGCTTACGATTGACGGTTCCAGGGGGACACTACACTCTCATTCAAACCACCACACCACCCAATCCTGGCCATGCTTCTCTGACCATCAAAAGAGGTGAGGAGTTTAACCAGATCAAGAGGTGACAAAATTCCCAACACTCTGCTGGAAGATGGCCCTCTGAGAGTACCTGCACCTTGCACCCAGCCTTGTTTGTACCTCCAATTTCCCTAACATAGAAGAAGAAAGAGCAAGAATTACAAAGTGCCGAAGAGAAGTGTTTTTAGAGGCCATGCTGTGCTTAGCACATAATACCTTCAGGAATCCCTCAGTGCTGCTGGAAGCCTTAGACAGGGCTGCAGACCACAGCAGACCAGCTGACCACCACTTGTGGGGGTGGGCACCAGGAGGGCATGGAGGGGCCTCAGGGGAACCACCAGTCCTGCCCTTTCTCAAGCATTACCCCTGGTCAAGGAAATGGTGGGCTTCCTGCCTCGTTTCTCAAGCTGCTGGGTTATGTGGGACAGGATGCAAGGCTCAGGACTGGGGCAACTAGCAGCCTCCCAGAAACAAACACTCCCAGAGCCACCAGGTAGTCGACAAGCCCAGCAACAGGTGCCATTCCACCTACAGCTGCAGAATCCAGCCTGGATCCCAGCAGGCCCCCATCTATAAGTGAAGCTGAGGACTTCACATAGCCTCAACTCCTGCCTGGAGTCAGCTTAGATCTCTCTTCATATTCTGCAACCAGCCTAGGGAACAGATGGAGAGGGACCCTCCCCCGACTCCAGGTGCAAGGGTTTGCCCATGAAAGCCCCTCTGAGCTCTAGGTCTGTGTCAGCCCTAGGGCAGCCCCGCTGGCTTCCTCGTGTGGAGAATTCACCTGTGGAAAAGCCTGTTTACAAAATTAATCTCATGAGCCAAATACATTGGGTCATGCCTGTTGTCCCAGCTGCTTGGGAGGATGGAGCCAGAGAGTGGCCTGACTGGGAGTTTGAAGCCAGCCTGGACAGCACAGGAAGACTTTGTTTCAAAGAAGCAGACAACCATAAATTCAAACCACACTGACCAGAAACTCACAGCAATCCTCCTGTCTCACCTGGCCAAGTACAGAACTCTAGTTGTCACCACACCTGGCTACAGAATCACTCTTAAGACTTTCACTGCCTACTTTCTAGGACAGGAGGCAGGAACAAGTTCTCACTCAGCAGGCTCTGCGAATGAATGAATGAATGAATGAATGAATGAATGAATGAATGAAGCAATGAAGCAATGAAGCAATGAATCAGTTACATCAATACCTGCACTGAGGTCTGAGATCTGCTTGCTAAAAGGAAGGAACAGGTTAGGGGAGGGTAAATCTTACCAATTGTCCCTGGGAACCAGCTGTCTGTCCCAGAGCTCCCCCCATAGTGGGGCCTGGGCCTGGCACAGTGGCCTGTGCCCCTCAAGCCCTGGCTTGGAGTTCCAGGTACAGTCCTGGAGGAAAAGCTCTGGCCAGTGCCCACAGCCACTTCTAGAGCCTCCACAGCCACCTCTAGAGCCTCCACAGCCACCTCTAGAGCCTCCACAGCCACCTCTAGAGCCTCCACAGCCACCTCTAGAGCCCCCACATCCACCTCTAGAGCCCCCACAGCCACCTCTAGAGCCCCCACGGCCACCTCTAGAGCCTCCACGGCCACCTCTAGAGCCCCCACGGCCACCTCTAGAGCCCCCACGGCCACCTCTAGAGCCCCCACGGCCACCTCTAGAGCCCCCACGGCCACCTCTAGAGCCCCCACGGCCACCTCTAGAGCCTCCACGGCCACCTTTAGAGCCCCCACGGCCACCTCTAGAGCCCCCATGGCCACCTCTAGAGCCCCCACAGCTCTGCAGTTGGTGCTTCGTCTGCTGCACTGAAGGTCCTAGTGGGAATCCAGGCCCAAGCCCCATGTGAAACCAGCATCAGAGCTCTGGCTGCACCTGAGGAGGGCGATGCCTGTGGAGCAGCCAGGGCTGGGGTAAGGACTCTCAAGTCACCTTGGTCTGCACTGCCCTTGGCTTCAAGGCAAGCAATGCCATCCTCACAGGAGTCTGGCTTCCTGCACCCTGCATTCTGCTATCCCAGGGGCCTCAGATGAAGCTTGTCAGTAGCCAGCCCTGGATGCACTACAGGTATGAAATGCACTGGTGAATAGTTCTTGGTTTTCCCTGTGTTCCTCAAAGTCTCTCTTACTTTATTTCATGTCAAAAATTAAGTCAGAATGAGCAATGATCTAAACTTTAAGCCAAAGGCTGGAGACTCAGGAGCAAGCAGAAGCGGCAGCTCTATAACCATGGAAGAGGCTGTGGTATTTTGGATGAGACAGCAGAAGCCCAAATACAAAAGAAAAACTTATTAAATTAGACTTCACCAAAATTTAAAGACTTCGGTGCATCAGAAACACTGCATGCAGAGTGAAAAGCATGTGAAGTAATGCATGTGCCTCCTGAGGGTCAGTGTTGCAAGCTGCTCCCACAGGAAGAGACATCGCATGTTTGCAGACCCCACTCCCTTATCCCTAGGCTGTATGAGGACT
Organism: Rhizomys pruinosus; assembly: GCA_009823505.1. Taxonomy (NCBI): domain Eukaryota; kingdom Metazoa; phylum Chordata; class Mammalia; order Rodentia; family Spalacidae; genus Rhizomys; species Rhizomys pruinosus. The sequence continues at coordinate 335,500 of VZQC01004541.1, forward strand.
CAAGGTGAAGGCAGCTGTCTACAGTCAAGCAGTTGTGGGAAAGCTTAGTTAGATGGGTGGAATTCTAAGCCAATGGTACCTCCCTGGCCACACCCATGGGGTGGGTTCTAGGCCAATGATACCTCCCTGGCTACACCCATGGGGTGGAATGTAGTGATGAAAAGATTTAGCATTGGGCCCTGAGAATTGAGTCATGATGGATATTTAAGCGGACATGTTGGAATAAACTCTCTCTCTCTCCATTCGAACCTCCACCTGCCTACACGTGGTTTGCTTTCCTGCGCGGTCTTCCCACATGGTACTCCTAGGATTAAGTGGGCCCCACCACAAATCCCGGCGACAACCCCACAAATGGCGTCCAAACGTGGGACAGAAGGAAACTTTCACAACTTAGGTATGTATACCCCTAAATCTTGCCCTTTTCTTCTCTTTCTCCTCTCTTTCCTCATATCTATCTGTTGTGGTGGAGCCATCATTCCTGCTGGTTTCGGTGGATGGGACAGTGGCCTGAGTGGCCTGTGGCTTTGTACATGTGGAGAACCTTCCTCTGATTTGGTTCAGAGGGAGCATCCAGTGCCTACCAGGCGTGTGCCTCCTGGCATGGTCACTCCTGCAGGCTAGAAAAGCCAGTGACCTCAAGCCTTAGCAGTTATGTTTGGCCTTAAAACAATTTTTCATAATTCTACGGGTTTGAAAAACTTTCTGGTTTTAAATCCCATCCCCCCAAAGGAAGACTCCTGCTACAGGCTCCTCAAGTTCGGTTCCAATCTTGTTCATATGTAGATTTTCTCCCAGTAGCTCTGCTCAACCTGAGCACACTTCTTTCTCTTGTAAATTAAGGCCTTTCACAGAACTGCCCTCCCTCAAGAGCAGCCTCTTCCAGATAATTTCAAGTATTGGTCATTTTTCTCTTAAATATTGTATACAAAATCTGTTTTTAGATAAAAGTGTGTTGCTCTCTTGTCTTCTTATGGGTTTTCTCTAAATCTAACTTCTTACCTAAAACCTGCTGGCTATTTGTAGATCCAAGTTTGGGATTTATTTTAGCTAACAGTAATTCAAATCCATTTCAACATGCTTAACTTAAAGTATAACATTTTTACTTAACCCTGGATACCCTAGATATGATTGACTTAATTTTATCTTGCTCCTTTTAAACGTGTTTCACCTTAAAATTTTCTTCTCACAGAATTCTAGATCACACGTGGTCTGAGCTCTGGCCTGGCACCCTAAGCCTGCCTGCTGTGCATGCATTCCAGCTGCCCCACTGAGAACATGGCATCTAGATCATGCCCACTAAATTTTGATTTCAGCACTTTGGAAACAAGATAGATGGATTTCTAGGAGAATTTACAGGCCTTGAAGTTCTAACAACAAACTTGCTCCAATAAATAGACTTTTTTAAGGATTATCAGCAAAAGTCTCTTTAACAAAGTAAATTGATATTTTGGTTCAATTTAAATGAGAAATTTTTTAAATAAAACTGTTTTGTGTTTCTTTAAGCCCATCTTCAAGCTGCATGTATGTGTGAGTGAATGTGAGTTCCTGCTTTTAATTCATTATAATCCTACAGGTTTAAATCTATTTAGCTAACTATAAACAAAAATAGAGTTAATTCATATAAAATGTTTGTTATACCCCTTAGTGTTAACAATTTTTAATTGGGCTTATAGTATGCATATTATTCAGTTTAATGATAGAGTATTGTTACTTATTATTAGTAATTGTTATTAATGGTTATAGTTAGAAATTAAATATAATTAATAATAATTGATAAAAATTCAGTCTAATGGTAAATTGTTGGCTATTATTATTGACAATTATTCATAATAATTATTAGTGATTGTTGTGACTAGTAATGGTTAATAATAATTATTAACAACAATAATAATTAATAATGGTTGTAATTGTGATTATGGATAATTATTATTCCAAAGTCCTTAATAATAAGACATGATGGATCAGGCCTGTCTACTTTTGGAAATCCTTAATCTTTAGATTTGTAAATAGCATAGGTAGAATTTAGGCATAGTTAATTGAAGGCAAGTGGTTGCAAATTGGGCCTAAGAGGTGGCATATGGATCTCAGCTCTTTCATGCATTACTAGAACATTTATTCTAATTATGTAAAAATAACCCTGTAACAAATTATAAAAATTTCATGTTTTTCATTGGACATCAAACAATATGACTTTCTTCTCTTACAGGTCAACCTAACAAACCTTTATTATGTATGTGTGTATGCGTGCACACACGTGTGTATGGATGTGCGTACTTGTGTTCTAAGTATATTTTAATGTTAACAGCCATGATACCAGTAAAAACATTGCCTCTGAGTTGGAACATGGTCCTTCCTTCTAAAGACGCAAATTTATATTAAACAGCCAGAACATAATTCAATTTCAACAAAGGTTATGGGTTATCTACTAAAAATCTTAAAATAATGGATCTACACTGCCACCTACTGGTTACGCCCTTTCAACATCTAAAACAAAGGTGCAACCAGGTTTTCATTGTATTAAAGTGTTAATAAGTTTTTGGGTATTTGGGAATAAAAAATAAAAGGTATAAAAATTTAAAAATAAAAAAATTGAATTCCAATTAACATCATTGCAGAATTCACGGCCGCCATTTTTAATTTTTTGTGTGCATGCAGGCTGGGCCTGCATTTTGTTGAGATGACCAGTGGGTAGCTGGTGTTGAGGCCTGTGAGTGACCATTTGGTTTGGAAAAAGTCTCCCTTTGTGGACCACCAACCTGAATAGCTGGTGTGAAATTCCTGTCCTGAGCTTGGGCAGGTGAAAACTTTCGGCCAAAAGTGGGATACATGTTTCGTGGTCCCAGGCTAAGGACCCAAGTAGGAAGATACCTCTCCGGTCAGGTCACGAAAGTGACCAACTGTCCTCTACGCAATGAGGCCAGTCCCCCACACTGTCCACAAAGTGGGCACTGTGCATCCCTTTCCCCTTAGCAGGACTGCGTTGCACCTGTTCGACAAAGGAAGCTTCCTAGAAGCTCCCACAAAACCAAAAAAAAAACAAAAAAATCAGGATGGTTATGATGGTAACAACTTCTCATGGGGCATATCTAGCCAGTCTTTAATTAACTGGTGGGCATAAGAACTATAAAAGAAAATTTTATTAAGAGCTAGATATTGTAAAATCTTTAAAGGAGGTTTTCATGCCAGGCCTGGAGAAGGCCAAGAGCTTGGAGTAAGATAGTTATCAAAATCTACTTTGTAAGGTTTGCAGTTTAAAATGGTAATACATTTGAACTAATTGGGAATCTAAAATGTTAATTGTTTTATGCATAATCTGTACTGACTTCCCAACAATAACTTTAGGGTTAAGGTACACAAATGGTCTCTATATTTTTCTGTTATACAGTATCACCTTCTAACATTTTTCCTTTACTTGTAGGACAACTTAGGCATTTATAGATCAAAACATAAAAATTAAAAAAAAAGAGGGAGGTGGTATAATATTCCTTCTATATTCCAAACCTTTTGATAAATTTTAATTTTGAAGTCTTGAAACTAACAATGGGAGGAGATTTGTATGTTCCCACAGGTAAAAGCACCAACCCAAATGCCTGAAAACGTACAACTTTTGGCTGTGCAGGATGGACTGGGAAATTCCAGCAGAGAGGCTGACCCATCTGAACATGAAAGAAAAAGGAACCTCAGATTGCCCGAGTCACAGACACTGAGCATCTCTCTAAATTCTATTTGGAATAGTTGTTTATAATGTGGTCTAATGAAGTTTACCTTCCAGATGCTGAGAAACCTTCCTACCTCTTCCCTTTTATAGGGAAAAGAGAAACATGATGGTAATGAAGTCATTCCTTGACTGTAGATAATAGTAAAGTCTCTATAAGCTGTGTAATTAAGCAAAATATATTAATACAGGAGAGCTCTGATATCAGCAATGGATTATTCTGCCAAGGAGATGTTGGCTGGGGAATCCAAGCCCCCAAAAATTATAAAGGCCTTTGCCTACAAAAATGGGATATCTGCAAGGAGAAAGGTGATAAGTCCCTGTTGTCGAAGACCTGGTATAAGCATGGAAAAATGTTTTGAGATGTCACTTGCTAATATGCAGTTGGCCTCTGAAATGCCAGAGAGTGTTACCAAAGGCCACTAATGCAATAAAGCAAAATATTGGTCTCTTTGAGTCAAGCAAGGCTCCTCTGTCAGTATCAGCTACACCTCAACTGCCTGGAGATATTGTGCAACAGTGGCAGCCATGTGTCTATATATAGCCCAAATCTAATTGGCTATTAGCTCTCTCCTTGGAGGAATAATTCATGGCTGATGCCACAAGCTTACATCCTCTAGTGGTTAGGAGATGATATAAGCCACAGTAAGAATTTGTCACCCTTTATAGAGAAACCACAGTCTGTGGATTAGCATACCATCCAAACATCTGTGTCTGTGGTCACAGCTTAGCTTACATTAATAATATTTTTTAAATGCCTGTACATCTAATTGCCTGTGCTTTGTTAGTAGGATTAAAAAGGTAACCTGGATAAGCTGTCAACCCATGAAGGGAAACGACCTGACTAGAGTCAAATGACATCTCCAGAGAAAGCAGACTGCTTTGCTTCTCACCCACTTGTGCCCCTTTTTCAAAGCCTAGGGAACAACTTGCAGAAGAGGAGGCATGGTAGAATGTAAGGGCTATGGAGAGCTTGGGGTAAATCGTGAGACTACAGCAATATACACTGGACTCATTTGATCAACATGCTTGTGCATACAAGCTTCTCCAATTGGACTATGGGAACCTTGAGTTGTTCAAATTATGAACATAGATACTTGCTAATTGGTTTTACATGAATGTTACTTACATTCATTGCTTATGCTTGACAGTCAGCTTACTTCATGGTTGGGATTTTTGGATATTAATTGGCCTTAATGTGAAAATAAAGTTTTAGGTCTGACCTGTCCCCCACTGCCTAGCACTCAAAACAGGCTTGAGCAGCTGGCTATTCAAAACTCAGGTTCCTTTGGGTTGTTAGCCTCACCCATGGGCTCCCCTGCCTCTCAGAAAAATTAAAAAAATAAAATTAAAAGGGTGAGATGTGGGAAAGCTTAGTTAGATGGGTGGATTCTAAGCCAATGGTACCTCCCTGGCCACACCCATGGGTGGGTTCTAGGCCAATGATACCTTCCTGGCCACACCCATGGGGAGGAGTGTAGTGATGAAAAGATTTAGCATTGGGCCCTGAGAATTGAGTCATGATGGATATTTAAGCGGACATGTTGGAATAAACTCTCTCTGCATTCGAACCTCCACCTGCCTACATGTGGTTTGCTTTCCTGTGCGGTCTTTCCACATGGGTACTCCTAGGATTAAGTGGGCCCCACCACAAATCCCGGCGGTGACCCCACAAGCAGTGTTGGTGTACCAGGCACCTGAACTCATACTATAGTCTTTGGAGCTAGGAGGAAATGGGTTTGTTGTTTAACATCTGTGCTATATTGCTACAGCTGCCAAAGAAGACATGGCCTGACCGGATCAGAAATTCCTTCAAAGAAGACGCATCAGTGGCAGGAGCGCGTTGTCTGCCGAGCCCCATCATCGGGAACCCACACCCCAACATCTGTTAGGATGCTGCTGACTTTCTAGAAGTTGAGACACCAGAACAACAAACTCTGGAGAGGATGTGATGAAACTGAACCCACACTGTTGGCAAATGGCACAGCCACAGTGGGTGCCCTGGGGGCAGACGCCAAAAATGAAATGACCACGCGATTCAGTAATCTCACTTCTGCACATCTACAAGAAAAAAAAAAAAAAACAGAAATGGTCACAAAAGCATTTGTAATCTGAGTGTCCATCCACAGATGAATGTAGACTGACCACACGATGCTTAGTCCTTAAGAAAAAGAAGGGGTTAAAAAAGAAAGCAAGAAAGCAAGAAAAGAAAGAAAGAAAGAAAGAAAGAAAGAAAGAAAGAAAGAAAGAAAGAAAGAAAGAAAGAAAGAAAGAAAGAGAAGGGGTTGCAAAGACTGCTCACTCAGGAAAGTGCTTCCTGTACAAGCATGAGGTCCTGAGTTCAGATCTCCAGAACCCACGTAAAAGCTGAGCACAGAGGCAGCGTGACTCTAACTAATCCCAGCCCTAGGGGAGCAGAGACAGGAGTATCCCTGACCAGCCAGCCTAGCTGAATCGGTGAGCTGAGTTATGGGACAGACCTAGAAACAAAAGTGAAGAAGACACCAGACATCAACTTCTGGCCTACACGCAGACACACGCAGACACAGACACACAGACACAGACACACACACACACACACACACACACACACACATCCCTGTACACACTCAAACAAAATGAAATTAAGTTAGATTAAAAAGTGAACTACAAAAAAGAAGTGAACTATAGGTGTGGTGGTGCATGCCTTTAATCCCAGCGCTCAGGAGGCAGAGCCACTCGGGAGTTCAAGGCCAGCCTGGTCTACCAGAGCGAGTTCCAGGCCAGCTGGGGCTACAGGGAGACCCTGTCTCAAAAAGGCAAAAAAAATGAACTAAAGGAAGGAAATTGGGATGCAGATAAACACAGATAAACACTGAAATGGGCTACGTGAAAAGCCACCAACAGGACAGACATTGAGCAGCTCCATATCTGAGGCCCTGGAGCATCAAATTCAAGAGCTGGGCAGCAGATTGGCAGTCTCAAGGGCTGGTGGGAGAAGTTGTTTAATGGGGTGTTTTTAGTCTGAGGTGATGCCTTGACCTATGCACTTAAAAAGGTGAAGATGCTGAGCTCTCGTGTTACATGTATTTTACAATTTTTAGCATGAAGCCAATATGCTATTTCACGTGACTTTGCATGATAAATGTTGCATTACTATAAGAATAAAAGTGATTCTTTAAAACTCCCTTGTCTGGATTTTTCCAGTTGTCTAAAGAAGGTTCATTGAGATTTGTCAAAGCTCCAAATCTAGTAATTTTGCTTTCTCCATGGCAGGAATCAACAGCCAGGAGGAAGGTGGAGAGAGAGTTCTAGAGTTCTTGTTGGATACTCTCAGTAAAGTGCGACCACTGAGAATGCCTCCCTGCGATCTGTCCCCATCACCAGCCTCCTGCTGACAGGCCCAGCAGGTGGAGGCCTGGCTAGCAGAGGCCCTAGAGGTGAAGGCCTGCCTGTGAGACACGTGGAAGCAGGACCGGGTTGGGAGACGCACCCAGATGAAGGCACATGGGAGTCATCCACAGAGCCGGACCTGGGCAGGGTTTACCCCAGAGGAACAACTGGCCCCAGGGCCTGTGCACCACTGGTGCGGGAGATTGCAGAAAGGCTCTGTCCCTTCAGGTGAGGCCTTCATGGCTGCACCAAAGCCCAGCATCCCCACCACCTCCCTCCCACATCCACTTGCACCCACACCCTGTGAGCTGTGGGCCGAGGGCTGATTTAGGACCTGAAGTTGTATATTTGGCCAGCACTGGGCCTCAGGAGGGGGAGGATGCAGAAAGCACATCAAATGGTTCTCTGCTCGCTCTGTTTGTTCCCATAGGTCTCTGCCCACTTCCTGTGACTTGCCAAGCACATAAGGAGTCCCCACGGAGAGCGCCCAGGGCCCTGCCAGCCCCTTGGCAATCCTGTTGCTCTCCACTTCACACCGCTTTCCATGTTATAAGCATTATGTATGGCTGTCCAGATCCTGTGCCGACATCACAGGACAAAGGGTGGTGAGAGTGACCGAAGCACAAACCCCTAGTTCTGGGACTGGCACAGCAGCCAGCAGCCCATCTTCATGCCAGGGACCTTTCCCCATCATCACGATTACTGTTAATTATCAACTTGTCAGAATCACGAGGGAAGGGAGGCTCAGGAAGCGATTGTCTAGATCAGGCCGGCTCTGGGCATGCCTCCGAGAGATTTTCTTTTAAGTATTTTTATTGCATCTTTGAGAATTTCATATGGTGTATTTTAATCATCTTCAGACTCCCTCCCCGCAACCCATGTGTATTGCTTAGACTTCATGTTCTCTGTTATTATGTTTTAAGGCTTGTCAAGTCTTATTTGTGTTCCCCAAATGCTCTTGGGTGTGAGTCCATCCACGAGAGCCCATTCAACCCGTCCAGCATCACACCTCTGACTCTCCGTCTCCCAGTATCTGTCTCTTGTCAATAGACCCTCAGCTAGGCCTGGGGCTCCCTGTGCTCATCCCCATCCTCCCCCAGGACTGGGGCTCCCTGTCCTCCTCCCCATCCTCCCCTAGGGCTGGGGCTCCCTGTCCTCTCCATCCTCCCCTAGGGCTGGGGCTCCCTGTTCTCCTCCCCATCCTCCCCTAGGGCTGGGGCTCCCTGTCCTCCTCCCCATCCTCCCCTAGGGCTGGGGCTCCCTGTCCTCCTCCCCATCCTCCCCTAGGGCTGGGGCTCCCTGTCCTCCTCCCCATCCTCCCTAGGCCTGGGGCTCCCTGTCCTCTTCCCCATCCTCCCCCAGGACTGGGGCTCCCTGTCTTCCTCCCCATCCTCCCCTAGGCCTGGGGCTCCCTGTCCTCCCCATCCTCCCCTAGGACTAGGGCTCCTTGTCCTCCTCCCCATCCTCCCCCAGGACTGGGGCTCCCTGTCCTCCTCCCCATCCTCACCTACAGCTGAGCTCCCTCCTCAGTGCCCCCATCCAGCCTGGGTTTGTGTTTGGCTTGGGCATGCTGTCACAAGCATTGTGGGTTCATGTGAGCATCTGCCCTGTAAACAGGGCTTCCTTGTACTCACCCACCACCTCTGACGCCAACTCTCTCCACTCCCTCTTCCAAAATGATCCCTGAGCTGCTCCCACTCTTGACTGAAGGGTGTGATATACATGTTCCATTTAGGGCTGAGCACTCCACAGTCTATTCATCTCTGGATATTGTTACAAGAAGAAGCTTCTCTGGTGAGAGTTGAGAGAGGCACTAATCTCTAGGTCTAACAGGAAGTCACTAGGATTCAATTTAATACTATGCCCATTTAGCAAAGTGATAGCAGACGGTTCTTCCCTATGGCCTATGGTCTACCTGGCCACAGGTGCTTTTCCTCAGCCAGGTTAATTGATGTGAGAAGACCCACAGCTGGGCCCTGGGCTGATGAGACGAGAGAGCTGAGCACAAGCACCTGTACTGCCTGCTTCTCGACTGTGGATGCGATGTGACCCACTGTCCCATCCCCTGCCTCTGTGACTTCACCTCAGTGATAGGCTAGAATCTGGATCGTGAGCTGGAATGAACCCTTTCTCAAGCTGCTTTTATCAGGTTATCTCATCACAGCAAAATGAAAGAAATTAAGACACCTGTCTTCACTGGCCTGTGTGGCTGTGTGCTGCCCAGATCAGAAAAGAAGCTCAGAGGCTTAGACAGGGGTGGTCAGCCCCTTCCCGCTGCCCTCTGCTGGACATCCCTGTAGTCTCAGAGCAGCACAGGTCTACCAAACATTGTACCCACCTCAACCACAGGAGCCAGGTATTGAGGAACTGGGTAGGGTCCTTCCTGGGTGCCCATCCCTGGATGAGAGCCAGAGGGAAGGGAAGGGAAGGGCTAGGCTTGTCTCTGCTTACCCAAGACTCCCTGAGTCTCTCAGCAGAAGGGTAGGTCCAGTCTGCCAGGGTTCTGCCACAGGATGCAATCCCCAGAGACTGGCAGAAAGAGCAGCAGGATGAATAGAGATGCTAGAGGCTGGGCTAAGCACCCTCTGCTCTGAGCTCTGCTCTTAGGCCCTCCTATCTAAGCCTGGATGCTCCACCTACCTCTGGGATGGTCCCTGACAGGATGTCCTGCCATGTTGTGGGACTCTCAATCTGTGCTCTGAAGCCTCTATGCCAGGTCAGCCTGGCTCTGTCAGAGACACCACAGGAGACAGGATCACAAAGCTTAGGGTACCCAGGGATACCCATGAGCTGCCCCATGTTTACAATGGGTGCTGTTGCAGGCCTGGGCAAGGAGTCTGGGATGCCACACACACACACCTGCCTCAGCTTTTACAACCACCCTCAGCCTCAGTGGGGTGCCTCCTACAAGATGGAGGGGAAGTGGGTCCTCAGTGGGGCGCCTCCTACAAGATGGAGGGGAAGCGGGTCCTCAGTGGGGCGCCTCCTACAAGATGGAGGGGAAGCGGGTCCTCGGTGGGGCGCCTCCTACAAGATGGAGGGGAAGCGGGTCCTCAGTGGGGCGCCTCCTACAAGATGGAGGGGAAGCGGGTCCTCAGTGGGGCGCCTCCTACAAGATGGAAGGGAAGCGGGTCCTCCTGCTTTCTAGGGAGCTATCAGTGAGTCTTTCTCTGCCTTTCCCAGGCCCGTGCCCTACAGACAGACCCCCAGCCTCAGTGAGGATAGTCTCCCCAGCCTGAGACCCCTCAGGAGTGGCACTGGTGTTAGGAGCTATGAGGGAAAACCAGATCTGAAGTTTGCAAGTGGGAGGCTGTTGATCTGGGAGCAGGGGCAAATTCTCTACCTGCTTCCAAATGGCTCCATTTATTAAATGCTTAGAATTTATTTGGATCCTAGTGGTGTGAAACTTTTTCATTTTCCTCTTTATAAAGAAACTAAATTCCCCAACTACAGTAGTTCACAACTACGCAGTTGAGGGCAGATTTTCCCGAAAACTCACTGCTGTGGCTGTGGAAGCTAAGGGTGGGGAAACCCAAGGCAGAGAGACCTAGGGATGAAGAGACCCAGAGAGGACGCCACTCAAGGGAGGGAGACCAAGAGAGGGGAGGCCCAGGGGAGAGGAGAACCGGGCAGCAGGAGGCCCTGGGAGGGAGAGACCTGTGGACCCAGGGTAGGGGAGATGCAGGGAAGGGAGACCAGGAGAATCGTGTGTAGGAGACCCAAACCCCGAGGATGCCCCCAGCCCTCATAAAGGCCTTTCTGGAAGGAGCAGTGGGAGGGTGCACAAGCTCTCTTTCAGTCTTCCATCCATCTGGGGATGGAGTCAGACACAATAGGCCTCCCCTCCCCCAGGGACGCCTCCTCAGCTTCCAGCCTAGAGCAGTCCCAAAGGACCACCTGTCCCTGCCCCAGGACAGCAACTAGCTAAGTCTGAGTTTCTGCCCAGCGGAGCAGTTGAATGTCCATTCTACCAATCTGGCCCTCACCACAGCTACACCAGCTGCCGAGCAGGGATGCTACATCCCATCTGACAGGGAACACGCCAAAAGCAGAGAGGTTCAGGGGGGCTCTTTAGTGGTGATCTGGCCCCTAGGGAGCCAGCTCAGATACAGGGTGAGGGCCAACACTGCTGAGAGGGCTCCCAAGGCCCAGGTCCACACAGGTCTCTGGGGTGGGGTTGGGTAGGGAGGGAAAGACCTGGACCCATTGTGCCAGAGAGGGAGCTGAGGAAGGGCACAGAGGACAGTGCCTGGTTCTGAATTCAGCATGGAGGCTGACAGAATGTTGCCTCAGCTCTGCCAACTGCCAGAAGAACGGATGGGGCTTCGCTCAAGGGCAAAGCTGACACAGGGTGGTGCCAGCCTCTAGGACATGCCTGAGTGGCCAGAGGTGGAGAGTCTGCCCAGGAATACTGACTCTGACACCAGCAAGATGACCCTACCTGAGGCTTGGGCAGAAAACAAGCTTCAGAGTTGTAATAAATGGAAAACAAAACTTTAAGCTCCAGCCCCCTGGGTAACTTTTCCCAGGAATTAATTTCTAAGATAAATTGTTTTGGAATTGCTTGGGCCATCTCCACTAAGCCCCAATGTTTTTCTGATTAGACTTTTTCATCTATACTGGCCAGATGTCGGAATGGCACCTCTATCCCAGCTGTATTGACATCTGCCAGGGCCTGTGCTTTATGGGGAAAATATGAATCCTTGCCCATGGCTTTGCTCAAATTGAGCTGATTCTTGGCTAAATGAGATGAGGCAAGTCAGCCATACCAGGAACATTTCAGCTAAACCCATGGCATCCCTCAGCAGTAGGGATGAAGGATGAAGGTAAGAAGATACAGGCAGGTGCTGGTTAGGGAGGGGGCCCTGGAGACAAGGGGCTTGGATAAGGAAAGACTCAGTCACAAGGTTGAAAATAAGGGTTCCACCACCGCAGGTTGACCATCCCAAAGCCACAAGGTAGGTGTCAGAGCCAGCTTCCTGCACCCAGCACCCACTCACCACCACGAGGGCTATGCCAGGGAAGCCAGCACTGGAGTCAGGTTACCCTAACTTCTATGACGTCACCTTTTCTTTAAGAGAACCATTCCTTTGTAGGAGAAAAGACAACCACTAAAAATTATAAGCAATCTAAAGAAAAGTTCTCTCAGACTATCACAACTGAAGCTGACAGAGGCTCAAAGCCCAGTGGGACTGTGCCCTGCAGTGATAGAGCCCCACGTGGAATTCCACAAAGCGCAAATATGGGTGAATCTTCCCAATGTTCCTTGTTAGCCTCTCTGGGAGCCCAGAGCCAGGCCAGATGAGCCTCTGAAGGTGGGCCTGTGGGCTTAGCCGAGCTGGCCTACACCAACGTAAACTCCTGCGCAGGGCCAGCCTGTCTCCTGGGATCGCATTTTTCAGAGGAACAAAGCCCCTCTCGGGCTTTGTTTGTTTTTAATGTTTGTTTGTTTGTTTGTTTGTTTGTTTTCTCTGAACAGTCTCACTCTAGCTCAGGCAGGCCTGTGGCTCCTACTCCTCCTGCCTCAGCCTCCTGAGTGCTGAGGTGATAGGAATGTGCCACCATACCCAGCTTGGGTAATAGCGACACCAGTGACTTGACCTGAGCGTCACCCAGAGTCTATGGGAATCAACATCAGAACTACATACAAATATTGTGTGTCCATAAAAAAAAATAAAATTACTAAATCAGCTGCTCCAGCCTGTGGGACTCAGCCCAGATTCCATTCAAACTCTCTTCCACCTTCCAGCCTGCTGGGCTATGGAGGACATCCCCCCAGGTCAACTGCAGGAGCCCCATTCAAGGGACTGCTGCTTTGGGGACACCTCTCAATGACGTGTGAGGTGAGATGTGGGCAGGACCTACCTGCCCCATCTTGAGCTCACTTTTACCTCCAATCTAGGAATCAGATCGATCTGGCTCTCCATGGATGGGTCTTGATCATGAATTTGAACGTGGAACCAAGGGTCTGCTGAAAATGACTGAGGCCAACCTCGGTCACTTTCAGATCCAGAAGAGACGCTTGACCCAGGAGCCACAGGATCACACCTCCCTATTAGAAATAAAATCTGAGGGGGCTAGAGAGATGGTTCAGTGGTTAAGAGCACAGCCTGCTCTTACAGAGGACCAGGGTTCAATTCCCAGCACCCACATGGCATCTAAGAACCGCCTTTAAGCCAGGCATGGTGGCACACGCCTTTAATCCAAGCACTTGGGAGGCAGAGGCAGGCAGATCTCTTTGAGTTCAAGACCAGCCTGGTCTAAGAGTGAGTTCCAGGCCAGCTGGGTCTATAGGGAAACACTGTCTCAAAAAAAGAAAGAAAGAAAGAAAGGAAGGAAGGAAGGAAGGAAGGAAGGAAGGAAGGAAGGAAGGAAGAAAGAAAGAAAGAAAGAAAGAAAGAAAGAAAGAAAGAAAGAAAGAAAGAAAGAAAGAAAGAAAGAAAGAAAGAAAGAAAATAAATCTGAGATCCAAAGACCTCACTCATACCATACTTTGGAACACGTGGACAAGGGAAAGAAACTAGGTAGCTTTCACTTCTACAAAAGGCTGCATTGCACCATCATTCAGACTGAGCAAGCACACTCAACTCAGAAGTTTCATAAGTTTTTATGCCTAATGTAAGAGTACTGTGTCTTTTCCCCCACTGGCTGGGTTCTGACTTCACAGTCTTTTGAAGTTGGCTAGTTTTAAAAGAACCAGAGCAGAGGCTAGAGAGATGGATGGCTCAGCACTTAAGAGCACTGACTACTCTTGCAGGGGAGCTGGGTTTGATTCCCAGCACCGGCCATGGCAGCTAATAACTGTCCTTAACTTCAGTTCCAGGGGAATCCAGACACCTTCTTCTGACCTCCAAAGACATTGCACAACACGGCTGCACTTACACATGTTCAGGCAATACTCTCATACACACAAAAGAATAAGAATAAGAAGAGGAGGAGGAGGAGGAGGAGAAGAAGAAGAAGAAGAAGAAGAAGAAGAAGAAGAAGAAGAAGAAGAAGAAGAAGAAGAAGAAGAAGAAGTAGTTGTTTTCCAGGGTGTGGAACATGATTAAAACCTTTTAATTCCTTGTCCTAAGCCAAAGTTTTACAGTGTTTGATAGAAAAGACTGATATTTGTGCTCACTTCGGCAGCACATATACTAAAATTGGAAAGATACAGAGAAGATTAGCATGGCCCCTGCGCAAGGATGACACGCAAATTCATGAAGCGTTCCATATTTAAAAAGAAAAGAAAAAAAAAGACTGATATTTAGCCAGGCATGGTGGTGCACACCTTTAATCCTAGCACTCGGGAGACAGAGGCAGGCAGATTTTTGTGAGTTCAAGTCCAGCCTGGTCTACAGAGTTCCAGAACAGCTGGGTCTACAGGGAGACCCTGTCTCAAAAAGACCAAAAAAAAAAAAAGAAAAGACAAGACTGATATTTAAAGTTTCTTATACCTCTGACCCTCTTCCCCAGGCTGTGCTGAAAGTTTGAAAGTTTGCTGTGGGGCTGGATTAGCACAGGTCACAGAGGGAACAACACAGGGCTGCTGTACCTGTGTACAGTCCCCTTCTCCTGGCACACCTGCAGTCCACCTATCACCTCCAAGAAGCTTCCAGAATCCATATCTCAAGGATCATGTCCTGGCTCCCGTGAGGGACACAGCCTGCTCTGCAGCCACCTGGGCCACTCGTTCTGGTCTCCACTCTGGGGTCTGTCTCCAGAGCTGAGGTGCAGGACCTGCTAAAATCCTCAGAGCTGGACTGAACCAGGACCACGGTGTGACTGTGATCCTCGAGTGCTTATGCTATGCTGGCTCCCAGCAAAAGCCAGAAACACGCATCTCACCCTTACCCACTGTAGCTCCAGCTGGCCTGGAACTCGCTCTGTAGACCAGGCTGGCCTTGAACACACAGAGATCCACCTGCCTCTGCCTCTCAAGTGCTAGGATCAAAGGTATGTGCCACCACACCCAGCTAATGATTGATGTTCTAAAGTACATGAGTACTTTGCCTGCATATGAGTGTTTTGCCCAGGTAAGGGCACCTATGCATACGATGTCTGTGGAAGCCAGAAGAGGGTGTTAGATCCCTTGGAACTGGAATTATGGACAGTTGTTATCCAACATGTGGGTTCTGGGTATCAAGCCTGGGTCCTCTGCAGGACCAGCCAATGCCCTTAACCACTGAGCAATCTCTCCAGCTCCAAGACTCAACTTTTCTTATTTACATTTTTTTTAGATAGGGTCTTACTATGTTACCCAGACTGGCTTTGAATTCAAGATACTCCAGCCTCACCCTCTCAAGTACTGGAATTACAGGGATGTACCAGAATGTCTGGTTAAGTTCTAAGTGTTTAATCAATGTTTCTCCAATGAGTCTAAAGCCAATGATTTTAGTAGCATAAGCAGAGGTCTTTAGAGGTGAGTTACAGAGATCTATGCAGGCAGACTCTTTTTCTTTTAGAGACAGAGTCTCATGTAGCCCAATCTGGCCCCAAACTCCACATGGAGCCAAAGATGACCTTAAACTTCGGATTCCATTCACACTATCCACTGAGCGCTGGGACACAGGCCTCACCACCACATCTGGTTTACACACTGCTGGAGATTGAGCCTAGGACCTCATGCATGCCAGGCAAGCACTCTAACAAGTAAATTATATCCCTAGTCCAAAATTGTTGTTTTAGTTAAAAGTATGCTCAGTTATAGACAGGCGTGGTGGCGCACGCCTTTAATCCTAGCACTTGGGAGGCAGAGGCAGGCGGATCTTTGTGAGTTCAAGGCCAGCCTGGTGTACAGAGTGAGTTCCAGGACAGTTGGGGCTATAGGGAGACCCTGTCTCGAAAAGACAAAAAAAAAATGAAAATAAAAAAATAAAAAAAAGAAAATAGTTACCTCTGAGGCTAGGTGGTTCAGCAGTTAAGGATGCATACTACTCTTGCACGGGACCAGAGTTTAAGTCCTAGCACCCACGTCATGTGGCTTACAACCTCCAGTTCCAGAAGATCCTCCTTCTTCTGGCTTCCACTACAATTCAAATGCACAAACACATGCTGAAACACATGATGCACATAATTAAAAAAAAAATACTGGGTGCAGTGGTGTACGCTTTAATCCCAGCACTCTAAGGCAGAGGCAGGCAGGTCTCTGAGATTGATGCCAGCCTGATCTACATAGCGAGTTCCGGGCCAGCTGCAGCTACATAGTGAGACCTGGTCTCAGAAAAAAATAATCTAAAAAGCTATAGGGCTGGAAACAAAGATGTTTCAGTGGTTATGAGGTAGTGCCTGATGGAATATTCAAAGAAAATAGGAATTATAATCTTGGTTTTCTCTCTCTATGTGTCTATACCAATTTGTCAGAAGGATGTTTGCTGGCCTATGGTTCCTCTTTCTATTTTCCTCAGATGGAGACTTCTGCAGGGACTTTCAGATGGCAGATTCTTTTTTTTTTTTTTTTTTTTTTTTTTTTTTTT
>VZQC01004541.1:352267-413328 GCA_009823505.1 Rhizomys pruinosus
ATGCTTGTACTCATGGATTATCACTTATAGCTAAAAAATGAAAAAAAAACTGAGAGAAAGATGCAGGACAGTTATGGCAGAATGCATGATCTGGGATGGGGTGGGGGTGGGGGGAAGGGAAAGGGAAATATGCCTGAACTGAATTGGAAAATGATGTATGAAATGCACAAGGCATCAATAAAAAAATTGTTAAAAAAATTAAAAAAGAAAATGGGAATTAGGGCTGGAGAGATAGCCTAGCGGTTAAGAGCACTGACTGCTCTTGCAGAGAACCTGGGTTCGATCCTCAGCACCCACATGGCGGCTGAGAACCGTCTGTAACTCCAATTCCAGGAGAACTCTAGTTCCAGGGGAATCTGACACTCTCTTCTGACCTCCAAGGCATTGCACGACACAGGTGCATAAACCTACATGCAGACAGTACATTCATACACATACAAAAATAAATTTAAAAAATTGAAAAAAAAGAAAAGAAAATGAGAATTAAAACCCCTCCTAGGAGTGCTCTGTTTACCCAGAGCCTGATGCCTAGGGATGCATATACAGAATCATAGCTCAACACCCAAGGATGAGCACCCAGAGGAGACTGCAGGACCGCCATGTAATCTGAACTCTGAAAGTTGACTTCTGGCCCCAGGCCTAGGGAGAAAGAAGTTAAAACCAATAGCTGACTAATTTAAAGCACTAACAGCATTTCTTAATCAAGACTGGCCCGAGCCACACTTGCTTTCCTGTCCCATCGCTACTATTAGGATGTTCTCTGCTGGCCGTGTGGACAGTTACACTGAGTCTGATCCTGGGTAAACACTGCACATTTGTGCTCTGTCCCTACTCTGACACCAAGAAGACACTGGAGGAGTCTCTGGGGCCACTCCAGTGTCTTCTCCGTGACCTTCCTCTGGATGAGTCCATCCTGTCCTTGTAGCCCTGGTTGTCTCTCCTGGGAATTTGTCTCCTCAGTCCTTCCTCACCAGCTACCTTGGTGCCGACTTCTTCAGCGTCTCTCCAGTGCTGCTGTCCTGCTGGGGACATGTCTCCTCAGTCCTTCCTCACCAGCTGCCTTGGTGCCGACTTCTTCAGCATCTCTCCCGTGCTTCTGTCCTGCTGGGGACATGTCTCCTCAGTCCTTCCTCACCAGCTGCCTTGGTGCCGAATTCTCCAGCGTCTCTCCCGTGCTGCTGGCCCTGCTGGCCCCACCCTCATGTTAAACATCACTGAGCTCATAGCTGGGAAAGGAGGTGTCAACAGGACCTCGGCCGCATGGGCGATGGACAGATGCTAGGGATCCAGTCACTCACAGACATTGTAAGAAGCACCACGACTAGTCACTGATGATCACACACATGTCACCCATACTGTGATTGGCCCTGGTCCCTGCTTTGCAGTTATCATAGTCCACCTGCTTCAAGGTTGCTCGCCCCAAAGTAATGAACTAAACTGCAGTGGGACAGCATATGTTATATGCCATTGTTATTGGCCTGGGAACATCATCTACCTCCTTGGAACATCCCCTCAGGGAAGGAGGTCAACAGTTTATGTTCACTGATAGGGCAGTGGGCCATGGCTTCCTGAACCATGCACCCCTAGAGAGTGGGTTGTGTGACCTTCTGTAGGTGAATGTGCCCTTCCTGCTGGGCATGGAGCAATTGCTGATGGACTAATCTTGATGGGACAGCATTCAGGCATGCCAGAAAGCTTACAGCCCCAGAACGAGCCTGTATTGTGATTCTCATACTAATGCAGGTTCCAGCAGGGCCACGCCAGGAGCCATTCCTGTGGGTCCAAGAGAAGGAATAGTTTGGTTGTTAAGAGACATAGCACAAGCAGTTCTGTTTTGATTTCCAGGCTTAGATGACCAAGTCTTTGCTCCCTGTGCAGGTCTCTTCCCATGATGCATCTATTTATTTTAAATATTTTATTATTTTTATTATGTGTATGAGTGTACTGCCTGCATGTGTATAGTGTCTTGTAATCCTCATGGAGGTCAGAAGAAAGCATTGGATTCCCCTGGAACTGGAGTTACAGACAGTTCTTAGCAGCCATGAGGGTGCTGGAAGTCGAACCAAGGTCCTCTGCAAGAGCAATCAGTACTCAACCACTGAGCCATCTCTCCAGCCCCCTGTGATTCATCTATTTTAATCATATGCACACCCAATTATGCACAGGCATAAGATGGTAAATAGATGATTCTCCCTAAAAACTGTGTCAGAGGCACAGTTTGCCTTACTGTACATGTACCAAAAACTATTCTAGGCCACATGGGCGCCCACCTTTCATGCCCTGCATGTGTTATGAAATGCATTTAAATAGAAACTGTCTACAAAAGGGCTTTTTTATGGGTGTGAAACAGAGAAGAGATGCTTATTCCATTGTTCAGAGTGGGGTGGGAGGATGCAGCTTCATACAGATGAGGGTCCTAAGTTGCTAACAGGTTGCTAGGTGTCTTGATCAGGTCAGTGAGGGGTGTGTGTCCAGAGTACATACAAGTAAGGGTCTCAAGCTGTGAAGTGCATTGTTAGGTGTGTGCCAACCTCCACACCAGTGGACTCCCAGGTTGCCAACCTATTCCTGTGCATGTCTGTCTCACACAAGTGTTGGTGGCAACAGGCAGCACCTGCCTCGCTCTGGCCGACTTAAGACCATCGGCTGTTCTTGCAGAGGAGCTGGGTTTGATTCCCAGCACCCGCATGGCAGCTAACAACCATCTGTAACTCCAGTTCCAGGGGAATCTGACACCCTCTTCTGACCTCCAAAGACATCACACAATGTTCTGTTACCACAGATGACAGGATCCTGCCCTCTTTGGGGGTTGAAAACAATCCTCGAGTTTAGGCACATGTTTACCCTTATCTACAGATGTCACATCAGCTGATCTCTCTCTTCAACACACTGACTTCAGATCCTCAGGATAAACTATCCAGGAGCAGGGTTGCAGATCTGAAGTCCTGACTCGGCCCCAGTTCTGCAAGACATGAATCCACCTAGTAAGCTATTTGGCTACTTCCTGAATCAAAACCACAACTTCCTAGAATTTCCAACCTACAACACATGTTTGACAGTCAATTTGGACAGTCACTATGAGGACTGGCCTGGGAAAGAGATAGTTACAAGAAGGGGACAGGGCTCAGCAGCATGGAGAAGCTCCACAGATCACTCCCCAGTGGGAACTTCAGAGCGCCCTACATGACAGGGTCAGCCTTGGAACTCTGTGGATAGTTGAAAGTTCAGAGTAATCAAGTTCATTGGAGTACTTCAACACGCCGGTGAACACTCATCCCGTGTGCTTCCAGTCTTCCCAGTTCTGACAGCCAGGCTTGTCCAGTCGATGGCCACACAGGACACGTCCCCTTCCGTGAAGGAGCATGGGGACCCTCAGATTTTATGCCCCATGATCTTATTCATTAATTTGAGTTGTAAGATGATAACAGGCTTGAAAATGTGGATCTTTTTGTTGAGATTAAGTATGAGTCATTGCACCGCACAGGCGAAATGGCCCGCTTCCCTTGCAGTCCTGTGTCACCTGAGAAAAGGGCATCTGCCTGGACAAGTGTACCTAATGTTCCAATCAACTCTTCCCCACAGAGCTCAAAAAGAATGATCGATTCCTTAGATAAGACTTGGAGCTAAGAGGAAAGCTTATTTAATCACCCAAGGCTGTGTGCAGGCCTCTGCAGCCCTCAGTCAGAAACTGCCAGAGATGCACAGGGTGGAGTGTTACTCAGGGACCCTGAGGTGAGCCCAGGGAACATGGCCTTCCAGGCTGCTGGGTGCCTCAGATCAATGCACATCCTCTTCCTCTCCACCTCTTGCCTTTTCATATCTCCACTCTATGCCCCAAGGCCCAGCTCCAGGGAGACAGCTGCCTCCCCCAGCTTCCTGTCTTGGCACAGGTGGTCCTCCCCCAGCTCCCTGTCTTGGCACAGGTGGTCCTCCCCCAGCTCCCTGTCTTGGCACAGGTGGTCCTCCCCCAGCTCCCTGTCTTGGCACGGGTGGTCCTCCCCCAGCTCCCTGTCTTGGCACGGGTGGTCCTCCCCCAGCTCCCTGTCTTGGCATGGGTGGTCCTCCCCCAGCTCCCTGTCTTGGCACGGGTGGTCCTCCCCCAGCTCCCTGTCTTGGCATGGGTGGTCCTCCCCCAGCTCCCTGTCTTGGCACGGGTGGTCCTCCCCCAGCTCCCTGTCTTGGCATGGGTGGTCCTCCCCCAGCTCCCTGTCTTGGCACGGGTGGTCCTCCCCCAGCTCCCTGTCTTGGCATGGGTGGTCCTCCCCCAGCTCCCTGTCTTGGCACGGGTGGTCCTCCCCCAGCTCCCTGTCTTGGCATGGGTGGTCCTCCCCCAGCTCCCTGTCTTGGCACGGGTGGTCCTCCCCCAGCTCCCTGTCTTGGCATGGGTGGTCCTCCCCCAGCTCCCTGTCTTGGCACGGGTGGTCCTCCCCCAGCTCCCTGTCTTGGCATGGGTGGTCCTCCCCCAGCTCCCTGTCTTGGCACGGGTGGTCCTCCCCCAGCTCCCTGTCTTGGCATGGGTGGTCCTCCCCCAGCTCCCTGTCTTGGCACGGGTGGTCCTCCCCCAGCTCCCTGTCTTGGCATGGGTGGTCCTCCCCCAGCTCCCTGTCTTGGCACGGGTGGTCCTCCCCCAGCTCCCTGTCTTGGCATGGGTGGTCCTCCCCCAGCTCCCTGTCTTGGCACGGGTGGTCCTCCCCCAGCTCCCTGTCTTGGCATGGGTGGTCCTCCCCCAGCTCCCTGTCTTGGCACGGGTGGTCCTCCCCCAGCTCCCTGTCTTGGCATGGGTGGTCCTCCCCCAGCTCCCTGTCTTGGCACGGGTGGTCCTCCCCCAGCTCCCTGTCTTGGCACGGTGGTGGTCCTCTCCCAGCTCCCTGTCTTGGCACGGGTGGTCCTCCCCAAGCTCCCTGTCTTGGCACAGGTGGTCCTCCCCCAGCTCCCTGTCTTGGCTCGAGTGGTCCTCCCCAGCTCCCTTTCGGGTGGCATCTCAGCAGCAAGCCCAGCAGGCTGTCCTCTATGTGTTTGTGTGGAGTTCCATACCTGTGCTTGTCTGGAGACTCCTAGCGGGACAAAGCACAGCTCCACGAGGCAGCCTGTGGGGCCCACGCACACTGACACCTGCAGCTGGAGGCTGCCCAGAGCCCATCGAGCCCCCAGGACACAGTATCAGAACCGCCCACAAAGCAAGGCTACCCAAGGCCCTTCAGTGCTCACTGGCTGCCGGGTGCTTCTCACATATCAACATAGGACGGGCCTTGCTGACAGGACCAGGCATCTCCAGGGCTCCTCTTCCCCCCAAGCACCGGAGCTGAGGTTTTCTCAGCATAGAACCACTGGCTGCAGACTAGAACTCAGATCTCAAGCAGATGAGACCCTGGAGAGACACCACAGGGAGCCAACCCTCTCCAGGAGGAGGAGGAGACACAGACCACATGGGCTAAAGGAAGATCCACAAACGTGTCTGGGCTGGGGAGGAGCTTGCAGATCAGAATCTCCCAGATTGTACCTCCAAAGCCTGGGCCATAGGGCTCCTCTGCACAGTTTGGCTCTCTCAGTGGGAGAAGAGCACATCTGATTGACCCATTACTTAGCACTGTCTTGTTCGTTTGACCAAGAGAGGTTCAGCCTCATCCTCCTAGTCACTAACACCTTCAAGGCTCCTGGCCACAGAAGCCCTAACAAGGCCCACTATGTGCAAATGCACGTGGGAGTGCTGGTCACTCCTGCCTTCTAACACTGTGAGGCCAGGAACGCCCCAGCTTCCCCTGCAACGGTGCCAACAGGAAGCCAAGCCACTCATTTGGGGGATGCACCATTCGGGGCTAAGACAGGGTATAGCACTATGCTGCAGGCTCAGCCCGTGTGCCCTGCAGCCAGATCACCACAGCAGCAGAAGCTCTGAGGCCGCCCCCTGGGAGCAGCCCAGTCATTGGGGAGCTTCTAAATACATCTGGCTGCCACAAGGACTAACTGAGCTTCAACCGAAGTGAGTCACAGCCTCTAATCCTCTCCTCATCCCTTTGCATCAAGTGGCTGGGAGCCTTGTTAACCTAGATGTGGACATGCATCCCAGCTCAGTGTACGATCCATCCTCAAGGGTCCCACAGGCTCCCGTGGTCTTGCCATCATCTTGTTTGCAGGCCTGAAAATGCAGTCAGGTGAGTAGTCAGCAGAGATGTGCTTCTCGGAACCTGCTCCTCCCCTCCAGTCCATCCTGGAGACGATGCTCATGTGGAATAGGAGCCCAAAGCCACTTTCCAAGTTGCCGTGTGGGCTGGGGAGGTGACAGGATGGGCAGGTCTTTCTGGTAGAAGGAGTGAGGGCTTCAGAACACATAGGAGCTCAAGTTGGAAGCCTCTGTCTATCTCTCACCACCTTGTGAGAGGTATCACCTGGAAACTTCCATCCATGTGGGATAGATGGCCAAGAGGCTGAGCCTGGGCTTGGCAAGCTTGAGCTCCTGAGGAAGAGCGGGTGGGCCCTGCAGGCCTGGAGTAGCTCCAGGCAGGGTCTTTCCTGGCCTGCACTCAGTGTCTGTCACAGGCTGACAGAGCAGGTCCATGAGGTTCTGTCGTAGGATTCCCAGGTGAGACCGTAAACCAGGAGGGACACCTCACAGAGACCCCGAGGGTTGGGTGAGACCCCATTTTTAGTGGCTGACACAGTGATGTTAAGGCTGTCAGTGTCAGCTTTGAAACTTCTCTGAGGACCCTGGGACATCCGCTGGAGAGCTGCCTTTCCACCTCTCAGAACTGAGCCTGGGACCCACTTGATCCTCTCTGGTTTGGACCTAGGCTTTCCAAGGAAGGTGGGGCATAGCATCCTGTGAAACTCAGAACCTGTGTGCACAAGGCATCTGATCTCCCCTCTCCCCGTAACACAGCTGTTCACTTACCAGGGTGCAAGCAGTGCATCAGAGCAGAGGCCACAGGACTGGACCACAGGCTAGGCAGAATTAGGAAACTGGTTCTCATTTGTCCACTCCCAGGCCAGGTGGGGAGTCAGAGGTCAAGAGTCAGAACTCCAAGCAAGGCAGTAGACACAGGACAATGATAGCAGGAAGTGTATCAAATGGTGACGCACTCGACTGCAGGCCTCACCAAGAGGAACTGAACACCTTCCCCACCAGGTGAGCACAGAGCCCAAGGTCCAAGGTAGCTTCTGCTTTCCACGTCCCCACAGGTCTCTGGGTGCCAGGCCAGGAGGGTCCAGGGCACAGTGGGGTTGGCGATGGCAGGGGGACAGCCCTGGGGACCTGATGACCACAGTTGGCCAGGAAAGGGCACAGGACACCTGTGATGGAGTCCACCTTAAAGCCCATGAAAAGGTAGATGTCAGAGCCAGGAAGTGTGGTGTCTCCCCCAAGGCTCCACCCCCATTCTGGGATTTTCTGGAAGCCGGCCAGCCACATTCCTGTTCCCTTTCCCTTTACCAGAGTGAAGGGTCCAGGTAGCTGCTGAAGCAAGTGCCCAGTTTAGCTATTTTCCCTCCCATTTTGCCCCCTGACTCTGAGCTCCCTTACCTGCCTGCCTTGTGGAGACCCCAACTTCCCTGGACTCTCAGCACCTCCACCCTCTCCTTCCCCCATCCCAACCTGCCTCTCTCTAGACACCCCGTCACCCTCTCTGGTGTATGTCATCACTCATCACATGGTCCTCAGACCACAGACTTTGACAGAACTAATAGGGTTGCAGGCAGTGATGGAAGAACCCTGAACTCATGCACCGGCAGGAAGGGCCCCTGCCACAGATGCACCCGCTCCACCCACTTGCTGGTGCCAAGGGCCTGTGGCAATGCCTTCCTGAAGTCACTCATTTCTCAACCTTCCTTGAGCAGGCCTCAGGAGGTAAGACCCACGCAGGTTCCTCCCTGCACTCTCTGGACACTCTCCTGTCTCCTCAGCAAAACTTAGATACCAGACATAGCTCCTAAATGTCTGCTGACAGGATTCTAAGTCGACTCCTGAGGCAGCTGAAACTCTAAGGCACCAACCACAGTCTGTGGTGGTGGGTGAGTAACCACTCCAGAAGGGTGAGTAACCACTCCAGAGTCTCATTCCTGACCCAGCCCCTCCAAGCCAGTCTACAGTAAGGCTCCCAGCCAGGTAGCAGGGCTCAGCATTGACCCAGGGGAGCAGTCACTTGCCCACAGTGGACACACAGCCTGGCCTCCTTTCCCTCCAACGTACCAGCTGCACCTGTTGGCCAGGACACATGCTCGACCCACCCACGTCCTCACCTCTTGATGACTTGCTCTGTAACTAAGTTTTCTGTTGGTCTGAGATTGTTTGATTTGCACAAATGAAGGTTCACTTCTGCCCAGCTGTGCCCAAACCTGCAGGGGCTTCTCCATCTGCCTGTCCCACCCCACCCCAAGACCCAGAGCTTTCCAAGGATTCCAGAAGTGGCTGAGCTTTGTTGCTGATGCCCACTGTTGGGAACACTCCAGTCACTGAGGTCCTGGGCCTGAGACACCTAGGACACTGCATGCCTGCAGCCAGACTTTACACACTGAAACTGTGACATCGAGTGGCTCTGTTTGAAGATGGGTACTTTGAGGAATGCTTAGGGTAGGATGGGGTCCTCAGAGTGGAGCCTCACCCAATAGAAACCTTGGTGCCATGAGATCAGGACACAGATGTTTACAGTGTGACCCTAGGACGACACAAGGAGAAGACAGTGTCTGCAAGCCAAGGAGGAGTCTCAGAGGAGCCAGCCCCACCACACCTTTATCTTGGATGTCCAGCTTCGAGGATTTGACACAGTAAACCTTCTTTTTCTGAGCCACAAGTAGTCTGTGGCATTTGTGGGGCAGTCCAAGCTGCCTAACACACATCCTCCTGGTTAATAGATCCCAGAGCAAAGCCCAGGCCAGGAGCCGCTGCCTCCTACCATCCGCCTTTGGATGGCTCCATCTCAGGGTCCCATCCCACATCCCACCATCTAGCTGCAAAAATTGCCACTGTTTCCTATACCAGGGTCCCAAGGCAGTAGGCTTCTGCCATGACGGGCGCAGTCAGAGGCAAGCTGTGACATCCTGAATGTGCTGTCTCCTAAAACATGGTTGCAGCTCACGTGTGCTAAAAGGTCATTTTTCTGCTAAGGACCCACTTCTTGCTGTCACTACATTTTCAGTGACTGCCTCTGTGTCCCAGCCAAGCTTGGGGTAAGGAGATGCAAGCGGGTATTGAACGTGACTCCTGGTTCTGCCCAGTGTTTGCCCTCTGGGAACAAAAGACAACTCTTCTATCACATGACAATGTTTCCCACTCTGGCTTGGCAGGTATTGGGGTACACAGAAAGTAGAGGGGGGCCTGGGAGCCCTGTCTGGTGGCTGTTCCTGTCTCCCAACATGGTCTCTTTCTGGACTGCCAGACACCCTTTAACCCCCACTCTTCCTGTCAGTCAGCTTTCCGGACCCCTACAGGCTGCCCTGCCTAGCCCTGGCATGGAATGTCCTTGTGGTGTGACAATATGGAGAGAAAGCATCTCTGAAGCTATAGGTTTGGGGTCATGTGGGTCCAGATTCCACATAGAGTCTATGGACCACTCTTCACAAGACAAAGTAGAATGGTTAGGGGTAGTGGCCGACACGAAAATCTGAATTCCCAGCCTGACACTACCTCCCAGGTGATCAGAACAGCTTCTCTGTTCACTGAAGAGTGAAGCTCCCCAGAAGCCCTACCCCATGGGGTTACAAAGGGTCAGCAGGTGAGCCATTGCCCTTGCCCCTGGAGAGAAGATCGCAGGGCTGGGTAACAGGGCTGAGATCTGCTTCCCTGAATAGTGACTGGAGGATTCAGCCTTCACTATGTTGATGGAGCAATGTCCTCTAGGGTGGAAAGTGATTAATGAGAGGAGTGACCATGTGCCTTTAGGGACTGCTCACAGACCCACAAGCCCCAGCTCCACCATATTGCAGTGTATGACCCCCAGCAGCTTCCTGGCACCTCTACCTCAGATTAACACCTGTGAAATATGGAGTTGACAACCTGCAATGCTGCATTCTCTACCTGCTTACCATCAACTGGAGAAGGTAATCTATTTAAGCAAGGAAGGAATTCAGGTTGACTGTGTAATTCATCCCATCCCAGTGCTCCAAACACAGCCTGGCACTTAGACCAGAGAAGCTCACCAAATCACTACTGGTGGCTTGGAGGTGGGTGAGTAGATGAATGGATAGAGAATGGTTAGATGGATGATGATGAATAGATACTGATGGATGGGTGGGATGAAAGATGGATGGATAATGGATGAAAGCATGAGTATATGGACAGGTGAGTGGATGGATGATGGATGGATGGATAAATGATGGATGGATGGATGGATGGATGATGGATGGATGGATGGATGATGATGGATGGATGGATGGATGGATGATGGATGGATGGATGGATGGATGGATGATGATGGATGGGTGGATGGGTGGATGGATGGGTGTATGGATGATGGATGGATGGATGATGATGGATGGATGGCAGGGTGGATGGATGGATGATGGATGATGGATGGATGGATGGCAGGTGGGCATAACTGATGATGGGTGGGTAGGCATGTAGGTAAATGGATGGGCAGTGGGTGAGTGGGTAAGGAGATGTGAGTGGATGGATGGGCAGATAGGTGAGTAAATACACTAGTAGAATATGGTTGATGACAGGCTGCTTATGAACCTGGAGGAGAAAGTGTGACAGTCACAG
The DNA here is from genome assembly GCA_009823505.1 of Rhizomys pruinosus. NCBI lineage: Eukaryota > Metazoa > Chordata > Mammalia > Rodentia > Spalacidae > Rhizomys > Rhizomys pruinosus. The sequence goes on from VZQC01004541.1 coordinate 362,958, forward strand.
CGAAGCCTGCTGAGGACAGCTGGCTGCTGGCATCACTGTCACCTGTCAAGCATCTCTACTAGCCTAGAATATAGGACTCACTGTGGCTTCAGGCTTCTTTTGGTTGGAGTCCATCCTCCTTAAAGACAAGATGGAAAGTTTAAAATGTATGAGAGAGAGGGAGATGGCGGCACAAGATGTCTGTGGTTGTCATTAGAACCTGCGGTGCTGCCTGCTGTAGATTGGCCTGCCATGGCCGCCCAAGAAGGAACAGTTGGCCCTGCTTTGCAGAGATATGACTCACACCCCAGCAACAGGTTATGCATACAAACCTGAAAGCAGTGTGAACTAAATCAACAGTGCCGAGGTGCACACTTGAGGGTGCCGGCTGAGAGCCAGCGATAATGAACCTGATGAGGTCTCACTCTGCAGATGACTGGAAGGTGCTGGTTATGATAATATTACAAATGTTTATCACAAGATGGCTGGAGGAAGTACACATGACATTTCCTCAGTCTATTGTAATAAACATGTGCCTGGAACAACGGTATAGTGAGAATTCCTTCAATGTGGGTAACCACAGGCTGAGAGAGCATGAGGTGCCAGCCCAGCCCTGCAGATGACCTAGGGCTTCTCCAAATGTGTCAGAGATGCCCATGCACCATGAGGAGTGAGGGGGGTCCTCATCCAGCCAGCCCCCACCCAGTTTCATATACACCCACACAGCCACCAGGAAAGGGTGTTGCCATGGCCTGAGAGTGACCTGGAGGCTCAGAAGAGTCCAACGTGCTCAGATGAGCCCTTCCCCTCTACCACTGGAAGACGAGCCCCAGCCCAGGATGCTGAGTGATTGGGAGGCCAATTCAGAGATCCTGGTTAAGGTAGCTCTGGGGGTCCTGTATTGCCATCCTGGGTACAAGACCTGAGAAGTGCCACATACAACCAGATGCCTTTGGCAACTCCAGCTGGCCCCCTGACCACACACTACATACATAAAGCAGCCAAAGCTCATATGGACCTGACAACTGAGGCCTATTTTGAAGCCAGAAAAGAATAGAGACTATGAGGAATGTCAGGATGCTTGCAAGTGTTGAACCCCTACCACACATAACCATGTCTATGTGTCCTTAATTAAGAGATGAGGCCTGCAGGTCTGGAGGATGACATCATGGGTACCATAAAATGTGACAGGGAAACAGTGGGACAAAGGTGAGGGATTGGAAAGAGTAGCAATCTCTAAGATGGGGGGAGGGTTGAGGGGAAGGACAAAAACCTCTCAGGCGAGAATGGAACAGGTTCAGGACTCCCACAGGTGAGGGATTAAACAGGTTCCAGGATTCCCACAGGTGAGTGATGGAACAGGTGCAGGAGTCCAACAGGCGAAAGATGGAAAATGTGCAGGAATCCCACAGGTAAGAGATGGAACAAGTGCAGGACTCCCACAGGTGCCACATGGAACAGGTGCAGGACTCCCACAAGTGAGAGATGGAACAAGTGCAGGACTTCCACAGGTGCCACATGGAACAGGTGCAGGACTCCCACAGGTGAGAGATGGAACAAGTGCAGGACTCCCACAGGTGAGGGATGGAACAGGTGCAGGACTCCTACAGGTGAGAGATGGAACAGGTACAGGAATCTGACAGGTGAGAGATGGAACAGGTGCAGAACTCCCACAGGTGAGAGATGGAACAGGTGCAGGACTCCCACAGGTGAGGGATGGAACAGGTGCAGAACTCCCACAGGTGCCACATGGAACAAGTGCAGAACTCCCAAGGTGAGGGATGGAACAGGTGCAGGACTCCCACAGGTGAGAGATGGAACAGGTGCAGGACTCCCACAGGTGAGAGATGGAACAGGTGCGGGAATCCCACAGGTGACACATGGAACAGGTGCAGGATTCCACAGGTGACAGACACATGGAACAGGTACAGGAATCTCACAAATGAGAGATGGAACAAGTACAGGAATCCCACAGGTGAGGGATGGAACAGGTGCAGGACTCCCATAAGTGAGAGATGAAACAGGTGCAGGAATCTGACAGGAGAGAGATGGAACAGGTGCAGGAATCCCACAGGTGAGAGATGGAACATGTGCAGGAATCCCACAGGTGAGAGATGGAACATGTGCAGGAATCCCACAGGTAAGAGATGGAACAGGTGCAGGAATCTCACAGGTGATGGTGGGAACAGGTGCAGGAATCCCACAGGTGAGAGATGGAACATGTGCAGGAATCCCACAGGTAAGAGATGGAACAGGTGCAGGAATCCCACAGGTGAGGGAGGGAACAGGTGCAGGAATCCCACAGGTGAGGGTGGGAACAGGTGCAGGAATCCCACAGGTGAGGGAGAGAACAGGTGTAAGAATCCCACAGATCAGAGACAGGTGCAGGAATCCCACAGATCAGAGACAGGTGCAGGAATCCCACAGATCAGAGACAGGTGCAGGAATCCCACAGATCAGAGATGAAACAGGTGCAGGAATTCCACAGTTGAGGCATAGAGCAGGTGCAGGACTCCCACAGGTGAGAGATGGAACAGGTGCAGGTATCTCACAGGTGAGGGAGGGAACAGGTACAAGTATCTCACAGGTGAGGGAGGGAACAGGTGCAGGAATCCCACAGATCAGAGATGGAACAGGTACAGGAATCCCACAGGTGAGAGATGGAACAGGTGCAGGAATCCCACAGGTGAGAGATGGAACAGGTGCAAGAATCCCACAGGTGAGAGATGGAACCTGTACTGTCATGTGACAGGTGAAATGTGGGTAGTTGTTGCAATGAACACGGGTTCGACCTTGGTCTCTTCTTACCCACCCTGGTGTTCCAAGAGTTCACACTACACCTGGATTTGGTGACACAATTCTGTAATCCTGGCATTTGAGAGGGAAGCAGGAAGCCAGGAATTCAGAGCCACCCGCAACAACATGGAAGCTTGTGGTGAACCTGGGCTACATGGCTTCCTGCCCTCATGACACTACACACACCAGGAACAGAAGTTAACAGTGGTACTCAGGATGGAGAAGTTTAAATGTTACATCTGCTGAATTCAGTATAGCATCCCAGGCTGACCCAGAAGCCACAACTCACACTGCAATGATGCCCAGGTTCCTGTCTGTGGAGCTGGACAAGGCAGTGATTGGAACTGAGAGTTCTGAGCCAAGGCTTGAGATGGCTGCCAGACCACACCAGGTGATCACATGGACCCACACCAGGTGATCACATGAATCTACACCAGGGTGATCACATGGACCCACACCAGGTGATCACGGACCCACACCAGGGTGATCACATGGACCCACACCAGTTGATCACATGGACCCACACCAGGTGAGCACATAGACCCACACCAGGGTGACCACATGGACCCACACCAGGGTGATCACATGGACCCACACCAGGTGATCACATGGACACACACCAAGGTGATCACATGGACACACACCAGGTGATCACATGGAGCCACACCAGGGTGATCACATGGACCCACACCAGGGTGATCACATGGACCCACACCAGGTGATCACATGGACCCACACCAGGTGATCATATGGACCCACATTAGGGTGATCACATGGACCCACACCAGGGTGATCACATAGACCCACACCAGGGTGATCACATGGACACACACCAGGGTGATCACATGGACCCACACCAGGTGATCACATGAACCCACACCAGGTGATCATATGGACCCACACCAGGGTGATCACATGGACCCACACCAGGTGATCATATGGACCCACACCAGGTGATCACATGGACCCACACCAGGGTGATCACATGGACCCACACCAGGTGATCATATAGACCCATACCAGGTGATCACATGGACCCACACCAGGGCGATCACATGGACACACACCAGGGTGATCACATGGACCACACCAGGGTGATCACATGGACCCACACCAGGTGATCACACGGACCCACACCAGGGTGATCACACGGACCCACACCAGGGTGATCACATGGACCCACACCAGGGTGATCACATGGACCCACACCAGGGTGATCACATAGACCCACACCAGGGTGATCACATGCTTGGGGGTCTTGGGAGTCTCAGGAACCAGAGCTGGGAAGGCTGCAGAATGACAGCACTGAGAAGACCGAGTTGCTGTCTCCCCATGGCCTAGTGTCTGCACACCACACCATGAGAAGGAATCTATGAAGACAAGGAAGCCAGGGCCCTATCCTCACCTTAAATCTCAGGATACAGCCACCCGTAAGCACTGCTCCCAGGACTCCACTCCTTCCGAAATCATCTCAGTGACACAGACTGGACCACGCCTCCCAACTGGGACACTTGTTCTGCACAGTTGACAGGAAGCTTCGTACCTCTAGAATCACAGGCAGTGGCTGAGCACTACTAGTGTCAGGCCTGGAAGTGAGGGTGCCAGCTTAGCAGAGGCCCGCACCTTGGGGATCTTGTGGCACGCCACCATGGAGACGCACTGGGGAGATATCTTGGCATGCCTCCAGCCAGTTTTCCTAATGCTCAGCCTGTGTGGCAAATCTTTGAACTGGATCAATCTCATATTTTACACCAGTTGCCATTGGGTTCCAAGCCAGGGATTGTGAGGACCCCTTAGAGGATGAAGGGACCTCATGTGTTTAAAAGCATACATTCATAAATTTCATTTCACTCCTTTCCTATGTTTCTTGAAAACTTGCAAAGTTTGCATGTTTTAAATGCTATGCAAATGTCATCACACTGTGTAGACTGTTGCAGCTTCACCAACATTTTGTACAAATGAGTCTCATTTGTAGTCCTCCATCTCCAGATGCTACATGTGGTATCCTGGATTCATGCTGTGAAATTTCAGGACCTGGATAAACTACAAGCTGCTCAGTGTCCTCTTTGGGTAGAAATGGGGAGGTGCAGGCACAGTGCTGCATAGCCCTCTCCAGACTGGGTGTCCCTGGTGTGATTGGCCACCAGCCAGGCAGAGGGGCAGCTGTTATATTCAGATGTCAGACAGACACAAAAACACAAGCACTGGTCTGGGGAGACGGCTGTCAGTAAATCACTTGCCTTGAAAACATAAGGAAGGACTTGAGTTCAAAAAAGGCAGACATGATGGCACACCCTGGGTAGAGAGAGGCAGATCCTGAGGCTCACCAGCAAGCCAGACTAACAAGAGACTCTGTCTCAGAAAACAGTATGCAGTGTCTGAGGAATGTCCTGTAGGCATTACACCCAGAGAGAGAGACAGATAGAGAGACAGAGATAGAGTGAGAAAAATTAGAGAGAAATAAAACCCATGCATACAGAACACACATTCCTATTACACACACACACACACACACACACACACACACACACACACACATTCAGAAACCTGATTTTTACATCAACAGATAATAGTCCCAAAGTTTTGCTACTCTTGTTTTGTATGTGTATGAATGTACTGTCTGCATGTAGGTTTGTGCACCCGTGTCGTGCAATGCCACAGAGGTCAGAAGAGGGTGTCGGATTCCCCTGGAATTGGAGTTAAAGATGGTTCTCAGCTGCCACGTGGGTGCTGGGGATCGAACCTGGGTCCTCTGTAAGAACGGTCAGTGCTCTTAACCACTAGGCCATCTCTCCAGCCCCAGTTTTGCTACTTTTTTAACTAAAAATTCTTTTTGTTTCTGTATATTCTATTTTAATATGATAATATTGAATTAAAAATTCCATTGCCATTTGCAGCTGGCCTATAACCTGGGCCCCTCCAGGCATGATCAAGCTCCACTCCAACCCTAGTGCCCACCAGCACCAAAAAAAAAAAAAAAAACTTCACAATGCTTGCCATTTTGACAGTATGATGGAAAAACCCATCTTTAATTTCCTTTCCTCAGTGCACAGGTCTTCCTGGTTTTGCCATTCGTGTCCTTGTGTTATTTGCCAAGTAGTCCTTGCTATTATTATTATTGTTATTGTTATTATTATTATTATTTTATAAATAAGGATTGCTTCCTAAACCCAAGTTAACGTTTTACCTTGAAAACACACTCCCCATTCTGGTTGTGGTGGTGGTGGTGTTGCTGTTGTTGGTGAAGTCAGTGTGGGGATGAACCAAGGGCTCCCTGCTGGCCTGGCTAGCGTTCTGCCACTTCCCTTGTGTCTATGCTGATCTTCATGAAGACTTCTTGCTGGCTTCCTTCAAGTCTAATATAGTCTAATACATTCATTTCTTTCCTTTAGGGTCCTGAACAAGCTCTTCCATGGAAGACTTTTCCCCATATAAACCAGTCCTGTTTCTTCTAAATAGGATTGGGTTTTGATATGGTCAGTGCTCCTGTTCAGATTTTACAGATTGGTGGAGGCTCAGGGCCATTATTTCTAATTAGAGGGCCAAGAAGCCCAAAGCCTTGTTTAGCCATCCACCCTGGGCCCTCATTCAAAATCTCCTATTGAATCGCCCCCAGGCATTGTCTGGCTAAGCATTCTGAGCAAGAAAGCTTCATTGCTCACACCTCTGGTAACAGAGGGATACTGAGAATGAAGCCACATCCCAGGGATACAAGTGGAACTGCCGGAAAGCACTGCCCAAGCAGTCTGTGGCCCTCTGCAGCTCATCTGGGCCTCCACGCAAACTCTCCTTGCCTGTCACCCACCAAAGAGTGAGAGTCTGAGCACACATCCCTACAGGCCCTCCTGGATACAACAGTGACCCAGTCTCAGAGGCCTCAGTGGCTTCTGGGGTACCATTGTCCACTTCTACATCAGTGACAGCCTTGTCAGGCAACCGCAGAAATTGAGATGTAGATGATATAGATATATAGATATAGATTAGATATAGATGTAATTAGATATAAATATATAGATAGATTATATAGAGATATAGATTAGATATATAGATTAGATACAGATATAGGCAGATTATATAGAGATATAGATTAGATATAGATATAATATATCCAAACATTATCATTTGAGGGAAATAATTGTCCTTGCCCTTGGTCAGAAGTGCATAGGGACCACCCAGTATGGCTGGGAGCAGAGCTGCTTGGTCTGCAGTGGGAAACATACCCAGTAGGAGCCTGTGTGGTCACCACTCCAGCTCAGATAACATGTGACACTACAAAGGTGCTCAGCATTGAGATAGCCAGTGTCCAGTGGACAAAGGTGAAACTTTGCTGGTATAGTGAGGGTGGGCAGCGGAGTGAAGGAGTAAGAAACAGCACAGTGTGGGGGGGGTGAGGAGCACAGTGAGGGAGTGAGGAGCACAGTGAGTACTGAGAAGCACAGTGAGGACTGAGGAGCACAGTGAGGACTGAGGAGAACAGTGAGGACTGAGGAGAACAGTGAGGGAGTGAGGAGCACAGTGAGTACTGAGGAGCACAGTGAGGACTGAGGAGCACAGTGAGGACTGAGGAGAACAGTGAGGACTGAGGAGAACAGTGAGGGAGTGAGGAGCACAGTGAGGGAGTGAGGAGCACAGTTAGGACTGAGGAGCACAGTGAGGAAGTGAGGAGCACAGTGAGGGAGGAGCACAGTGAGGAGTGAGGAGCACAGTGAGGACTGAGGAGCACAGTGAGGACTGAGGAGCACAGTGAGGAGTGAGGAGCACAGTGAGGGCTGAGGAGCACAGTGAGGAGTGAGGAGCACAGTGAGGAGTGAGGAGCACAGTGAGGAGTGAGGAGCACAGTGAGGAGTGAGGAGCACAGTGAGGAGTGAGGAGCACAGTGAGGAGTGAGGAGCACAGTGAGGAGTGAGGAGCACAGTGAGGAGTGAGGAGCACAGTGAGGAGTGAGGAGCACAGTGAGGAGTGAGGAGCACAGTGAGGAGTGAGGAGCACAGTGAGGAGTGAGGAGCACAGTGAGGAGTGAGGAGCACAGTGAGGAGTGAGGAGCACAGTGAGGAGTGAGGAGCACAGTGAGGAGTGAGGAGCACAGTGAGGAGTGAGGAGCACAGTGAGGAGTGAGGAGCACAGTGAGGAGTGAGGAGCACAGTGAGGAGTGAGGAGCACAGTGAGGAGTGAGGAGCACAGTGAGGAGTGAGGAGCACAGTGAGGAGTGAGGAGCACAGTGAGGAGTGAGGAGCACAGTGAGGAGTGAGGAGCACAGTGAGGAGTGAGGAGCACAGTGAGGACTGAGGAGCACAGTGAGGAGTGAGGAGCACAGCAAGGAGTAAAGAGCACAGTGAGGAGTGAGGAGCACAGTGAGGGAGTGAGGAGCACAGTGAGGACTGAGGAACACAGTGAGGACCGAGGAGCACAGTGAGGACTGAGGAGCACAGTGAGGACTGAGGAGCAGCACGGTGAGGGGCATTTCTCATCCAAACCACTACATCATCCTCAACCACAGGTGGAAACAAGAAACCACACAGAATTGCCCCCCAAACTCCGCAAAGAAGGGTGGGATCAGGTATTTGGACCTCCTGTCTGTGAGCTCGCTCACTGGTCAGCCAGTGCGTGCTAAGATGTGGGGGTTACTCCAGCCCCACAGCTGCTCAGAGATGCATGAGACTCACCCCATGCAGCTCCCACCAGGTCCTACCCTGGCCCAGGAAGCTATGACCTTGCACTTTCAAGGACAACCAGAGCTTGGGAGAGAAGCCCCTTACTAGAAGATGGCCAGTGCCTCAAGTACCAGGGAAAAGCTGTCTCTCAGAATCACCTGAGCCAAGTTGCCTGCTGTCTCTGGACCAGGCCAAGTGGGCCTGCCTCTGATCCTCCTCATCCTCCCAGAGACCTGTCTACCCCGTCCTGCTGGGGTGTCATAGCTTCTGCCACAGGACTGAGAGCTGTACTGAGGCTCAGGCATGGTAGAACCCCACCTTTAGTCTCTGAGTCTTTGAGTCTCTGCTCATTGGAGGACATCAGTCCCTGTCACCCACAGAGCCAAGACCACCCTGGAGGAGTACAAGGGTCCCTACCATGGCAGGGAGGTACGGCTCCTTGGTCAGGCATGCAGCTGGCTAGGCTTACCAGACAGCCCCAGGGACACACTCCACACATTGGGTTCATCTTCTAGGCTATTTTTAAAGCCTGATAATAAGAAATAAATTTATTTTCCTTACAAGGGCCATTTGTCTTCCACATGCTGCTAACAGCTGTTTGACATTTATTCACTATCTGCTGAAACTCCTAATTAATCTAGGTTTTCTTTTAAAAAAGAGAGAAATGTAAAGGATTTAATTGTCACCCAGCAGCAAGAGGAGAGGTCCAGAGCCTGCAGGGTGCCCCCGTGGATCTTGACCACTATATGTGTCATCCCTGTGGGGTCCTATGCAGATGGAGGGTCATCTTCTGGAATTTGTGCTTCCGCACCCCATCTCGTTTCTGGATGAGAGCTATCAGCTGTGTCATGTGAATGGCTGTCACTGAGACAAAGCTACACGCAAGCCTGGGCATGGGTCCTGTCAGGGACACCCCCTTGCTTAATGCTGTGTCAAGGGGAGTTTGGATGACCTTCATGCCAGGAACGGCCATTGATGTATCAGAAAATTAGGGCCTCCAGGGAAGGACACACTTGGAAACAAGCCGAATCCTCTAACCTCATACTCAGCATATGTCTGTGGGGACCAACAGTCCCACAGGTGTGTCCGTAGGGCTTGGGCTCACCCTCAGAGACAGAAGCTGGTTTTCCGTGTAGATGCCAGGACACAGGAGCTCTGCCTCACCCTACAGGTCTGGCTTCCCACACTCCAGGAGGAAGTAAATCATCTGCCACAGCTTCAGTGGCTCAAGAAACCAAGCTGAGCACCTTGAGCTGTAATCCCAAGCCTCCCACACTCATGGCTGCAGGTGTCTGGGGTGGCAGGCCTCTGCCCAGCACTTCTCCATAACATGCTCATAGCTGCAGGTGTCTGGGGTGGCAGGCCTCTGCCCAGCACTTCTCCATAACATGCTCATGGCTGCAGGTGTCTGGGTTGGCAGGCCTCTGCCCAGCACTTCTCCATAACATGCTCATAGCTGCAGGTGTCTGGGGTGGCAGGCCTCTGCCCAGCACTTCTCCATAACATGCTCATGGCTGCAGGTGTCTGGGATGGCAGGCCTCTGCCCAGCACTTCTCCACAACACGCTCATGGCTGCAGGTGTCTGGGGTGGCAGGCCTCTGCCCAGCACTTCTCCACAACACGCTCATGGCTGCAGGTGTCTGGGGTGGCAGGCCTCTGCCCAGCACTTCTCCATAACATGCTCACCCTCCCAGACTGGACCCACGGATTTCAGTGTCTGAGGGTCACAGGAAAACAACAGGAGAGACGCTGACATTATTCCAGGTCCAGCCAGTGGGTGAACATTGCCTCCCCCTCCCCAGGCCTTACGCTAGAGCAAGGCTAATCAGGATGCACACACCACTCACTGGGATTTATAAGAAGGAGATTTTCTATCTGTTAATTTACCATCCTTGCTCATCATGGATACTTCCTGTGTTCTTGCAGACAGTCAGAAAGATTTCCTGCTAAGGGTAGCCTTGACCCCTGCAAGCCAGTGTCTCCCAGCCGAGACTCCTAAATGGAGTAATTAGCACGGAAAATCACAACCCCTCCACGGTGCTGGGTGGAAACGGGAACGCCTGCTCTGAGGCATCTTCACATGCAACTGAAGACAGATCTGGCTCTTCACAGCCCTAACCTTCCGTTGTGCAGCCGCCTCTCCCAGAGCTGGAGACATGTTTGCCACGTTTGTCTCCTCTTGATAAATGAGCTGTTTGTCCAGACTTCTGATTGCTTGACCTTTATTCGGCTAAAAGCCCAGGGCTTCTGGTGTTAAGTGGATGCCACTGCAGGATAAAACTGATCCTAGAATCAGGATCCTCCGTGGCTTATTAGATAATGTGATGGGAAATGTGCTCAGAAGGGTCAGCTCCAGGATGAATTAAACAAACCCCAGGGCCACTGCCTTCTCCTGCACTGACTTTCTGTAAAACAGGACACATCACCCACCCTGTGAGAAAGGTGGGCCCTCAGAGGTCCGTGGCCCACCAATTTCATCCCAGAGCCACACTGATAAAGAGTCAAGGTGCTCCACCTTGTGGTGCTCCACACTTGAATGAGCTCCTGATTCCAAAAACAAATCTACCTAGGAAAATAATGAAAAGTGTTTGGAAAACAGCTAAGGATGCAGGGCCTGCCGCACCACAACTGAACATGATGTTGACACGAACAGCAGAATAATGGCAGGAAGACAACATGATGCAGGGGTCCTGATTACAGAGCACAGCCACAAAAGCTGAAAACCAACCAAAAGCATTCAACACATGGAAATCTAGGAGGGCTCGACCCCAACCAACCCCAGGAAGAATGGGTTGAAGTCTATGTGTGGCTTCCTGCAGAAAGGACACCTCCACCCCTGGATCTGACTACAGAGAATGGAAAACAGCACAGCCTCAATGTTGGAAATACCGATACCAGAGCTTAGTATGGGGAGCAGCTGGGAACACAGAGGGGTAGCCATAGCAGCAGGGGAACCCCAAGAATAAGATGCTAGTGCTGAGACTCACCATGCCCCACCTATGGCTGCAGCTGCACCACACACACTGGAGATGCCCAGGGGCTAACAAGAGGCTGTTTCAGAACCATAGCTGGGCTGAGGGTATAAAGAAGCCACAGAGCCTAAATAAAGCTCATCTCTAACCCGCCCTTGGCTGACCCCCAAATTTTCCACCCCAGGAGGACCACAGGAGGCCAGAGTAGAAACTGAAGCAGCCACATGAACCGAGGAAAACAGCAAAGGTAGAAATGGCTGCACACACGTGGGAGATGAACTCCTCAGTGTGGGTCCAGCAGGCAAAGGAAAAACTTTAGAAAAACACACAGAACTCCAGACTTGCTGCCTTTTCCTACACTTCTAAAATCTGGTTTTTAACCCAAAAACAAGGTGGATTTTGCAATGAAACAATAAAAATTTTGACCCACAAGCAAGGGAAAGAACAGTTAAATATAAAATCACTCCATCTAAGCCCAAATATTAGATGTAGCAAAAGCTATTAAAGCAACTGTTACAAATACATTTAAAATAGATCGGAGACTTCCCAATACCACCTGAACCACAGGTAGGTAGGAGCTGGGTGCTTCAGCAAGACAGATTGTTGTTTGATTTAATCTAGTTAATCTAGTTGTCTTTGGCTTCATTGGCTTTTGTGGCTGTGGGGGCCGAGTTATCTTCCCAGCTGGTATAAAAGATAGATCTGAGATCTCCCAAGACCACCTGAACCACAGGCACCAGGGCGTGGGCTAAAGAGCAACCCACCCCCCACCCCACCATACTGAGATTAAGAAGGCATCTGAAGGTGGCAACAAAGCAAGCCTTAACACAGTGGAAGAGGCATTTAGGACCTCAATTGGAATACAGGCAAGAGAGAAGCCATATGCCATAAACACCGAAGAAAAAGGAACAACACAGGAAAGGTGCAGGATAATTCCATACAAGCTCTACCCACCCTGTGGATAAGATTCCCACAGTGGGATCCCCATGGGGATGACCCAGGACACCCACAAAATATATCAGAAACACAATTGTGAACATACTAAAGAAACTACAACGATTATAAAGAGCAACTATCAAGAATTTAAGAGAAAAGAGACCATGAAGACACTCAAGAAGGAATAGAGGAGTCCCAGAGAATGACAAACTCCAGAAGGAAGTAGAAACACTGAAAAGATCCCATGCTGAAAAAAGAAGAAACCAACCAGAGAAGAAAGAAGCTACAAGAAAAGAATGAAATAAGCTCCAAAATGAAGTTAAGAAATACTAAAGAAATCAGAGGAGAAATAAAAAGGGTATCAAATACCAATCCATCAAGTAGGAAAGAAATGGAAAAAGCCTCAGAAGCAGAATGGAGGGAAGCAGAAAAATAAAAGAACATCAGCCTGGAAATAACACAGAACAACTAAATAAATAAACCTCAAGGAAAGATGATGAAAAATTGAAAAATACACAAAAGGGGAACAACCAAGAACTGTGGGACACTATGAAAAGACCCAAACTCCAAAGCGCTCCCCATCATAGGAATAGAGGAAGGAGAAGAAGCGCAAGAGATGGGTTAATCAGATCTTTAACAGAAGTAATAGATGAAATTTTCCCAAACAAAAAAGACAACCAAGACAAAAGACAAAAACAACATAGAACCCAAAACAGACAATATCAGAAAAGAAACTTTCCAAACTTTCGCAAAACTTTCCCACACCACATCATGTTAAAAATGCTAGACACCCAAACAAAGACAAAGATCCTTAAAAAGAAGCCACAAGAGAAAAACAACAAGTGACCTATAAGGGAAAACCTATCTGAATTACAACTGACTTCTTGTCTTAAACCATGAAATCAAGAAGTGCTTGGAGCAAAGCATTTCCATGGACTATAGATGGAGCTAAAGGACAATAGATGCCACCCAGGTTACTATACACAGCAAAATTGTCAATTAGATTTGAAGGAGAGAGAAAAAACATCCATGACATAAACAACGATGGAAAGAATACATCCCGCAGAAAACCAACCCTTCAGAGAATACTTGAAGCAATTCAAAGGAATGAAGAAAGGAGTAATAACTATCCCCCAGGCACCTAGAAAGAGAAATAATAAAAGCATAACTACAGGAATAGAAAGACCGAAAAAAAAAACCAAAACCTGATGAAAATGCTAAACCAAAACCGCCAATGGATAATAAGGCAAAAGGAACATACACAGAAAACTATCAGTCATAACCTTAAATATATTAATAATAATTTAATAGACTAATCCCCAATCAAAGACATACACTGGTTGCTATTTTATATTAAAATGCAGGATCATCCCATTGAATTGCTTTCCTACAAGACACAACATCTTACCGTCAAGGGCAAAGAGCACCACCTTCACGTTTGAACCAGGTGGCAACCATATTCCCGCCCTGGTCGCCGAGAACCCAAAGACGCAGAGGTGTTGCTACTTTTCATATCAAGACACACATAGACTTCACAGAAGTACATCAGAAAGAGAAAGAGAGGGGCCAATTACACATTTTTATCCAAGGAAGCCCATTCACCAATAAAGATTTTTCACAATTATGAATATATAATGCACCAAACTCTATAAGGACAATTCTGCAGGACCACGAGGCACAGATAAACCCCAGTACACTCATAGAAAGTGACTTCAATACCTACTGAGTCCTTTGACAAGTCAACAAGACAGAAGAATAAATGAGAGACATCTAAATAAGAACAATATGAACACCAAATTGACCTCATAGAACCTCTACTGAATCTTCCACCCTAATACGAGAGAAAACACTTTCTACTCAGCACGCCACGTGGAACACCCAACCAAAATCGACCACATACGGGAACAAAGAAAAAACCTCCACAAATAAACGACTGAAATAAAATTTCAATACATTCTAACCAGACCACAGGACAAATAAAGCTCAACTCAACACCAGTATAAGCCCTACAACCTACAAGAACACATGAGGAGACTAAATAACACAAGCTTGAATAATGAATGGGTCAAGAAGAGATAAAGAAATAATCAAGCATTCCTGGAACTGAAATGACAAATGACAATACAACACAGACACAACTATGGGATACCTTAAAAGCAGTACTACGAGGGAAGTATAAATAGTTCCGTGTGCCTACATTAGAAAAACAGAAAGAGCACAAGGTGAATGACCTAACACTGCACCTAAAGCACTTGAGAAGGCCAACAACAGATGAACCCTAAAAACAACAGACAGGAAGAAATAACAAAAATTCAATAGTAGAGGGAGCATAAATCAATGAAATATAAATAAAAAACGATACAAAAAAATCAATGAATCCAAAAGTTGGTTTCCTTTGAAAAAGAATTAACAAGATAGACCGACCTCTAACCGGCAGTTAACAAAGAAAGAAGGACAACTCCAAATAAATAAAATCCATGATAGAAAAGGGAAATATCACAACGACAAGGAAAAGATCCAAAAAAACATAAGCGGGAATACTCCAAATCCTATATTCTACCAAGTTTTGAAAACCTAGAAGAATGGATGAATATCTGCAATATGGGGAATCACAAAGCTAACCAAGAAGAGATCAACCAGCTTAAAGACCCATAATACATAAGAAATTGAAGATGTAAAAAACCCCCCAACAATAAAACCCAGGCCCAAGACACTTCCATGGCAAATTCTATAAAGATTTCAAAAGACCTACAACCATTATCAGTGAAATTGTTTAGAAGATACAAACAGAGGGAATTATCCAAATTCCGTCTATGAAGCCAGCATCACTTACTAAAACCAGGGAAAGATAGAACTAAAAGGAGAACTATAGACCCTAATGAACACAGATGCCAAAATTCTAACAGGATATACTGGCAAAATCGCATACAGAACCCACATCATAATGATCATCCATCATGACCAAGTTGGAATTCATACCAGAGATTTCAGGGATGGTTTCAACAAGTAAAATCAATAAACAATCAGTCAAACCATAAATGGAAAGAAAGGACAAAAAAACACACAATTATCTCAAATGATGCAGAAAAAAGCCTTTAGCACAAAAATCCAGCATCCTTCAATGCTTAGAGTCCTAGAGGGACTTGGATTGGAGGGGATCATTCCTCAACATAATCAAACCATATACAGGAGACCCACACCCAATATCATCCCTAAGTGGGGAAAGGACAGAAACATTCCCTTTAAAGGTAGGAACTCTGCAAGGGGCTGCGCCCGGGCACCAACGTTCTCTTCAATAAGTAGCTTTAAACACTTGCTTGAGAGGGCAATAAGGCAAGAAGAGGAAATTAAAAGGATTAAATAATTGGAAAAGGGAAGTCAAGCCTATCCCTATTTGCTGATGAGATGATTGTGTTACTCTTAAAGGGATGCTAAAAACTCCACGAGAAACTCCTAGAAAACTATTAACATAGCTATCATAAAAGTCCAGTATACAAAATTAGACCCTTAAAAATGATCAATCTCCTTTCTTTACACCAAGAAACAAGCAACTGAAGAAAGATTCAAGGAGAACTTCCCACTCAGAATAACCTCAAAAACGAATAAAAAATACCCTAGGAACAACCGACCAAGGACACCGAAGATCTCTACAAACAAAAATTTTAAACAGGTAAAGAAGAAAATTGAAGAAGACATCAGAAGAGGAAAACCATCACCATGCTCATGGATTGGAAAAATTTACACTGTAAAAATGTCCATTCTACTGAACGGGCTTGATTGATAGATTAACATATGCCCAAAAGAAATCGGCCCGTAGAGGTTTCTTCCAAGAGGGCTTGTAAAAAGTCCTTAAGTTCATTTGGAAAACAAAAGACCCCAAAGAGCCAAAACAACCCTGAGCAAAAAGAGCAATAAAGGGGTTTGGGGGATCTCTATACCAGAAACTTCAAACTTACGAAAGGGCTATATGTCATAGATAAACAGCCTGGTACTCGTGCCAAATACACAGACACTGTTGACTAATGGAACACCAAAGATCCAAACCTGAAGCACATACAATTTCAGTCCACTTAGTATTAGACAAAGGGGCCAGAGACTACATCTGGAGAAACACACATCTTCCAGCAAGTGTGTATGGCAAATTGGATCAACCACTCTGTAGAAAATCGAAATTAAAACCCCTAACCTCTCACTTGTACAAAAGTCAACTCAATGTGGATTAAAGACTCAGGATCGAAACCCCAAACTCTGAAGGACGATAGAAGAAAAAGTTGGCATGCAACTACAAGATCATAGGTGTAAGGAAAAGATTTCCTTCCTAAATCAGACAGCAGCTGCACAGAAATGAGGTTGCAAGTTGACAAAGGGGAACCTCATTAAAACTCAAAAGCTTCTGTAAACATCAAAAGAAACAATCAAGGAAGTGAAGAGAATATCCCACAGAGTGGGAGAAACCTTCACCGCAAAACATCGACAAAGCATTGCGATTCCAGAATATATAAATTTAAACAGACAAAAAAACAAAGAAGAAAAGAAACAAATGAAACCTACTCAACAGATGGAGCAAAGAACTGAACAGAGACTTCACAAGCGAGGAATTAGAGATGTCTGAGAAACACCTCAAGAACTGCTCAACATCACTAATCATTAAGGAAATGCAAATGAAAACCACTTTAAGATATCATCTTACTCCAATAAGACTGGCTAGGATCAAGAAAACAAATGATACCAAGTGCTGGAGAGGTTGTGGGGAAAGGGGAACACTCATCCACTGCTGGTGGGAATGTAAACTCGTACAGCCACTATGGAAAGCAGTGTGGAGAACCCTTGGAAGACTTGGAATGAACTTGCCACCCGACCCAGCCATACCACTCCTGGGCATGTACCCTCAAGACTTACGCCACCACAGAGATACATGCACGGCCATGTTTATTGCAGCTCTCTTCACAATAGCAAGGAGCTGGAACCAACCTAAATGCCCCTCAACTGACGAGTGGATAGAGAAAATGTGGTACATCTACACAATGGAGTTCTATGCAGCAGTAAAGAAAGATGACATCATGAGCTTTGCAGGAAAATGGCTGGAGCTAGAAGACATCATGCTGAGTGAAGTAATACAGTCCCAGAAAAACAAACGACGAATGGTATCCCTCATCTGTGGATGCCAGTGCCAATTACCTAGTTGTAAGTATTTCTTGTGCATGGCCCCTTGAGTTTTGTCCAAGCAGTTGGGAGTGATGCATATTGGAAACAACTACAACAACAGAACAGACTGCATCAAAGAACTGACTGAAATGGTGAACTTCTGCTCAAAACAGTCAACTTCCACATGGATAATTTTGAGAAAGACTGAGAAAGAGATGAAAAGCATGTTTGGCAGAATGCATGATCTCTGGTGGGGTGGGGGGATAGGGTGGGGGACATGGGTCTAGATTTGATTAAAAATATATATGTATAAATTTTTAAAAATCACAAAAAAAGAAAACACCAAACCTCTACATCGTAGGGTTAGAGGAAGAAGAATCCCAAGACAACGGTATTGATCATATCTTCAACAGACTAATAGAAGAAAATTTCCCCAAACTAAAAAAAGGCAAACCCATACAAATACAAGAAGCACATAGAACACCAAATAGACAAGTTCAGAAAAGAAACTCCCCATGCTCTATTATAGTCAAAACACTAGACATCCAAAACAAAGACAAAATACTGAAAGCCACAAGAGAAAAACAACAAGTTACATATTAGGGAAAACCCATCAGAAGTACAGCTGATTTTTCATTGCAAACTATGCAAGCAAGAAGATATCCCCAAGCACCTAGAAATAGAAATTAATAAAAGCATAACTGCAGAAATACTAACCTAGACCAAAAATGAAAACAGAAAATAAGGTGAACGGAAGCACACATCTCTCAATTATGACCTTAAATATGAATATTCTAAACTCCCCAATCAAAAGACATAGGCTGGGAGAATGAATTACAAAACAGAATCCATCTATATGCTGTCTACAAGAAACCCATCTCACCTTCAAGGACATGATGGAAAAATATTCCAAGCAAATGGTACCAAAAAGCAAGCAGGAATTGCAATTCTAATATCAGAAAAAATAGACCTCAAAGTAAAACTAATCAGAAGAGACAAAGGGGGCCATTACGTTCTTATCAAAGGAACAATTAACCATGAAGATTTCACAATTATAAATACACATGCACCAAACTCTGGTGCACCAAACCTTATAAAAACAATTCTGCAGAACATCAAGGCACATATTAATCCCAGCACACTAATAGTGGGGGACTTCAACACCCCACTGAGCCCCTTGGATAGATCAACTAGACAAAAAATAAACAGAGAGACATTGGAATTGAACAATACAATATACCAAATGGACTTCAGAGACATCTACCAAATATTCTACCCAAACACCAGAGAATATACTTTTTAATCAGCACCCCCAGAACATTCTCCAAAACTGACCACATACTGGGACACAGAAAAAAATCTCAACAAATACAAGAGGATTGAAATAACTTCATGCATCCTTTCAGACCACAATGCAATAAAACTCAATATCAACACCAGAATAAGCCCTACTATCTACAAAAACACATGGAGTCAAAACAATATATTCCTTAATAATGAATGGGTTGAACTGCATGCATGAATAGAAGGACAGCCAGGCAGCACACACTCCATGCCCATTTGCCCAGGTGGGTGTTCTGGCATGCAGGCCCATCCTGGCAACCGCCACCCAATGCTAGAACCATAGAGAGGAACTGCATGCATGGATAGGACAGCTAGGTTGCACACACTCCGTGCCCAGTTGCCCAGGTGGGGTCTGGTGCATGGGCCAAAGGAGCAACCCCTGATACCCCCCTGCTCAAGCTACTGATATTGTGGCTGAAAGTATAAACTGCTGGTGCTGTAGTTTACTGTGGTTGGGAGAATCCAGCAGTGTCAGTGATTGGAGGCTGCACAGCCAAAACTGAGGGAGAAACCAGCAGAAAGCAAACTGAGTGACCAACCAGTCCTCCATATTAACATTTGAGATAAGCAACAGAAGGAAAACAAACAAACAAAGGGGGGAAACAACAACGACAACAAATACACATGCCAAAGACACAATGGAAAAACAACAATATGGGAAAAGCTCAAAATAAATCCCCACCAAACTCAACCAATCCTGTGGAAGATCCCAACAATGAGATCTTCCTGAAAGGAAACCAAGACACCGACCTTAGAAAAACAATTTTAGACATATTCAAAGACTATAAAGAACAAATCAGAGAACTAAAGGGGAGAGTGAAAAACTCATGAAGGAAATAGAAGGAAATAATGATAAATTCTGGAAAGAACTAAAAAGAGAGAATGACAAACTCAGAAAAGAACAAGAGGAAGAGAAATACGAACTCCAAAAAGAACTAGAGGGAGAGAATGACAAACTACAGAAGGAAGTGGAAACATTGAAAAGATCTCAGGCTGAAAGGAAAGAAGAAACTGACCAGTGAAGCAAGGAGCAACAAGAAGAGAATGAAAAGCTCCAAAAGGAAGTGAAAATACTAAAGAAAGCACAGGATAAAATAAAAAAGGAAATTTAACATTCATCCAATCAGCAGGAAATGATGGGAAAAAGCCTCAGAAGCATAATGGATGAAGCAGAAAAAAAGAATATCAGACCTACAGGATAATACAGCGCAGCTAGAAACCTCAAGTAAAGATTATGAAAAAAATTTAAAAACACAAGAGTAGAACAACCAGGAAATGTGGGACACTATGAAAAGACTAAACCTCTGCATCATAGGAATAGAGGATGGAGAAGAATCCCAAGAGAACAGTATTGATGAGATCTTCAACAGAATAATAGAAGAAAATTTCTCCAAACAAAAAAAAAAAAAAAAGGCAAACCCATACAAATAAAAGAACCACATAGAACACCAAATAGACAAGACCAGAAAAGAAATTCCCCACGTCATATCATAGTTAAAACACCAGATGCTCAAAACAAGGACAAAATACTGAAAGCCACAAGAGAAAAACAACAATTTGCATACAAGGGGAAACCCATCAGAATTACAGCTGACTTCTCAGTGCAAACTATGAGAGCCAGAAGAACATGGACCAAAGTATTCCCAGTGCTAAATGACTTTAGATGCCAGCCCAGATTACTATACCCAGCACAAACGTCAATCACAGTTGAAGGAGAAAAAAAGTCTTTCATGACATAAACAAAATGAAAGAACACATGTCAAAAAACCAACACTTCAGAAAATACTCGGAGCAATTCAAAGGACAGAGGAAAGGAGCAACTACCCTTAAGCAACCCAAGAGAAAAATTACCAAAAGCATAACAGAGTAAATAAATACCTAGACCAAGAATGCAAAAAAATAAGTTGAAAGGAAACAACACACATCTCTCAATAATAACTTTAAATATTAATGGTCTAAACTCCCCAATCAATAGGCATAGACTGAGAGAATGAATTAGGAAACAGAATCCATGTGCTGCCTACAAGAAGCCCATCTCACCCTCAAGGACAGACACCACCTTAGAGTGAAAGGATAGAAAAAAAATTCCAAGCAAATTGTACCAGAAAGCAAGCAGGGGTGGCTTTTCTAATATCAGACAAAATAGACCTCAGATTAAAATTAATCAGAAAAGACAAAGAGAGCCATTATATCCTTATCAATGGAACAATTAACCAGGAAGATTTCACAATCTTAAATGTTTATGCACCAAACTCTGGTGCACCAAACTTTATAAACCCAACCCTTCAGGACCTCAAGACACAGATTAATCCCAGCATGCTAATAGTGGGGGACTTCAATACCTGACTAGGTCCCCTGGATAGGTCAACCGGGCAAAAAATAGAGAGACATCAGAACTGAACAACACAATACACCAAATGGACCTCACAGATATCTACAGAATATTCCACCCAAACACCAGAGAATATACTTTCTACTCCCCATGGAACATTCTCCAAAATCGACCACATACTGGGACATAAAAGAAATGTCAACAAATACAAAAGGATTGAAATTATTCCATGCATTCTATCAGACCACAGTGCAATAAATCTCAATATTAACACCAGGGTACGCCCTACTAATTATAAGAACACATGGAGATTAAACAACACAATCCTAAACAATGAGTGGGTCAGGGAAGAAATAAAGAATGAAATAAAAGCATTTCTGGAACTAAAAGAAAATGACAACAGAACACAACAAAACCTGTGGGATACATTAAAGCCAGTCCTAAGAGGAAAATTTATAGCACTAAATGCCCACATTAAAAAAAAAAAACAGAAAGAGAATAAGCAATCTAACATGCAGCTAAAAACACTTGAGAGACAACAACAAATGAACCCTAAACCCAACAGACAGGAAGAAATAACAAAAATCAGAGCAGAAATCAATGAAATAGAAACGAAGAAAACAATACAAAAAATCAATTAATCCAAAAGCTGGTTCTTTGAAAATATAAACAAAATAGACAGACCTCTAGCCCAGTTAACCAAAATAAAGAGCAACTCCAAATCAATAGCATTTGTGATGAAAGAGGAAACATCACAACAGATAAAGAAAAGATCCAGACAATCATATGAGAATACTTCAAAAACTTATACTCTACTAAATTTGAAAACCTAAGAGAAATGGATCTGAAATCCTGGGATTCGCCAAAGCTTAACCAAGAAGAGATTGACAGCTTAAACAGACCCATAATACTTGAGGAAATTGAAGATGTAATAAAAAGCCTCTCAACTAAAAAAAGCCCAGGCCCAGATGGTTTCACAGTAGAATTCTATAAAACATTTAAAGAGGTCTTACAACCATTACTCCTTAAACTTTTCAGAAGGATGCAGAGGGAAACATCCCTTCTATGAACAGCATCACTCTAGTACCAAAACCAGGTAAAGACACAAACAAGAAAGAAAACTATAGACCCATAACATTAATGAACATGGATGCAAAAATTCTCAACAAAATACTTGCAAATCGCATACAGATAGATCCACATCAAAAAGATCATCCATCACGACCAGGTTGGATTCATACCAGAGATACAGGGATGGTTCAACATATGTAAATCAATAAATATCATAAAACACATAAATGGACTGAAAGACAAAAACCACATGATTTCTCAGTTGATGCAGAAAAAGCTTTTGACAAAATATAGCATCCCTTCGTGTTTAAAGTCCTAGAGGGAATTGGACTGGAGGGATCATTCCTCAATGTACTCAAAGCATATACAAGAAACCCACAGCCAACATCATCCTAAATGGAGAAAAGTTGGAGTCATTTCCCTTAAAGGCAGGAACACAGCAAGGCTGTCCACTATCACCACTCCTCTTCAATACAGTGCTTGAAATGCTTGCTAGGGCAATAAGGCAAGAAAGTAAAATTAAAGGAGTACTAATTGGAAAAGAGGAAGTAAAACTATGCCTTTTTGAAGATTATATGATAGTTTACCTAAAGGATGTTAAAAACTCCACCAGAAAACTCTTAGAAACAATTAAATGTTTCAGTAAAGTGGTGGGATACAAAATAAACATAGAAAAATCAGTAGCCTTCCTTTATGCCAACAATAAGCAACTAGAGGGGGCTGGAGAGATGGTCTAGCAGTTCAGAGCACTGATTGCTCTTGCAGAGGACCAGGGTCTGATCCCCAGCACCCACATGGTGGCTGAGAACCATCCGTAACTCCAATTCCAGGAGAATTCCAGTTCCAGGTGAATCTGATGCCCTCTTCTGACCTCTGCGGCATTGCACAACATTGCACTAACCTACACACAGACAGCACATTCATATACATAAAATAAATAAAATTTAAAAAAAAAGAAATTTAAAAAAATAAGCAACTGGAGAAGGAATATAAGACGACCTTCCCAATCACAATAGCCTCAAAAAATACCTAGGAATAAACCTAACCAAAGACACCAAAGACCTCTAGAACAAAAATTTTAAAACCCTGAAGAAGGAGATTGAAAATGACATCAAAAGATGGAAAGACCTCCCATGCTCATGGTTTGGAAAAATTAATATAGTAAAAATGTCCATTCTACCCAAAATACTATACAGATTCAATGCAATCCCAATCAAAATCCCCATGAGCTTTTTCACAGACTTAGAAAAAAAATCCTAAATTCATATGGAAAAACAAAAGACCTTGAATAGCTAAAGCAACCCTGAGCGAAAAATTCAATACAGGGGGATCACCTTACCAGACTTCAAGCCATACTATAGGGGTATAGTCATAAAGACAGCCTGGTACTGGCACAAAAACAGACCCATTGACCAATGGAACAAAACTGAAGATCCAAACTTGAGCTCATACAATTTCTGCCACCTCATATTTGATAAAGGGGCCAAAAAAGTGCACTGGAGGAAAAGATAGCATCTTCAGCAAATGGTGCTGGCAAAATTGGATCACCATATGTAGAAGAACAAAAATAAACCCTTACCTCTCACCCTGTGCAAAAATCAACTCCAAATGGATCAAAGACCTCGACGTGAAACCCAAAACTCTGAAGGTGATAGAAGAAAAAGTTGGTAGCAATCTACAAGACATAGGAGTAGGAAAAGACTTTCTAAATCAAACAGCAGCTGCACAGGAAATAAGGTCAACAGCTGACAAGTGGGACCTCATCAAACTCAAAAGCTTCTGTACAGCAAAAGAAACAATCAAGGAAGTGAAGAGAAAACCCACAGAGTGGGAGGAAATCTTCACCAGTGATACATCTGACAGAGCATTAACATCCAGAATATATAATCACTTTTTTTAGAGAGACAAATTTTATTGATTCAAGAATTTCCCATACGAAAGGGTCTAATCTCTTGAAACTGGAATTATAGGTATTTGTGAGACAGCAGATATAGGTACTGGATCTGAACTCCAGTCCTCTGATCAAGCAATATGTAATCTTAACAGATGGGCCATCTTTTTTCAGCCCCCTCCCTATAACTGTTCTGTTGTCATTTTCAAGACGGGGTCTGAAGCCCACTATGTAGACCAGCCTGGCCTTGATCTCAGAGGGATCTGCCTGCCTCTGCCTCCTGCATGCTGGGGTTAAAGGCAACCTCCAAAAAATATAAAATAAAATATTGCAGAGGACCTGGGTTCAATTCTCAGCACCCACATGGCAGCTGAGAACCATCTTTAACTCCAGCTCCAGGGGAATCCCATGCCCTCTTCTGACCTCTGCGGCCTTGCATGACACGGGTGCACAAACCTACATGCAGACAGTACATTCATACACATACAAGAATAAATAAAAATTTTTTAAAAAATTAAAAAATGAAATAAAATAAAATAAAGGAAACCTCCCCATAAACCTTTAAAGTCCAAGACTATACTTTCAGGGATCACTTCTATAGTATGTTACTGGANGAAGCCAGGCCTCTGCAAGAGGCGTCCGGGTGCTCTTCGACTGTAGGCTAATCTCTCCAGCCCCATTTTGTGTTTTTTTATTTTATATTTAATTTTTAATATTTTTTGGTTCTTTCGAGACAGGGTCTGCCCCTTGCGCTTCCAGCGGTCCAATGGAACTCACTCTGTGAACCAAGGCTGGCCGTTAACTCACAAAGATCCGCCTGCCTGTGCTAGAATTAAAGGTGTGGTTCATTATGTTTCTTTTTGTTTCTTTTGAAAGAAGGCTTTTCTCACTGGGCGTGGTGGTGCATATCTTTATTCCTAGCACTTGAGGCAGACAGGTGATTCTCTAGTTCCAAGCTCTGCCGGTCTACAAAGCAGTTCCAGGCACATGGCTGAGACTAAAAGGAGACCCTGTCCAAAAAGACAGAAAAAAAGGCTTTCTCAGCTTGGTACATTTGATTCTGGGCTTTGTTTAGTCGTCATTTCCTAGATTCCTAAGAACTGCCAGTTTGTAGATCCATAGAACTGCAGATTTTTTTCATTTCATTATTATCTTTTATCTTAATATTTTAAGGGATTCACAATATCAGAGCACAGTTGTTTTCAGATCACATTTGATGTTGCTCAGTTTGCCATTACAATTAGGTAATTGGCATAGCATCCACAGCTACCATGCTATGATCAGGGATTAACCATCATCTTGTTTTTTGGACGTGTACTTCATCAGCTGAGTATCTTCTAAGCTCACCCATTTGCCTTCAAATTTCACTATGTTGTTCTTCTTTACCACTGCATAGAACTCCATTTGTGTAGGTGTACCAGCTCTCTTTTCTCTTCCACAGTGTCAGTTGAGCGGGCCTTGAGGTTGCGGTTCCAGCCTCCTTTGGCTATTGTGAAGAGGCACTGCATTAAACGATCGCGAGCTGTGCATCTATCTCTGGAGTAAGATGAGCCTTGTGGATACACAGGAGTGGTATGACTGGAGTCAGGTGGTAGCTCCGTCTCTGAGTCTTCCAAGTGTTCTCACACTGCTTTCCATATGGGACTTTACAGTTTACATTCGACTAGCAGGGAATGCGATGTTCTCCTTCCCCACAACACTCTCCAGCACTGGTGATCATTTTGTTTTCTTTCCAACCAGCCTTCTGGAATGAGAAGATTATATAATGCGGTGCAATTTTGCATTCGTCCTTATACGACAGCCCACTTGGAACATTTTTTAATGTCTCACTAGCGCGTAACTCCTACTGTGTGAGTCTGTCAGCATTGCCAATGAGGTGGTTCATTGTTTTTTTCTTTCTTCTTTGTTGAGTAGTATTTTATATTATATCTGGAAATCAATGATTTGTCAGATATTTCTGCAGTGAACGTTTTAGAGCAGATCGTTAGATTGATGTTTCTACTGTTTAGGGCGGTCAACCGCTCCCAAGCGTCACAAAAAATATATGTATAATGTATTCATAGATGACAGGAGTTAATTAAGGCAGGTATGTAAGAGATAGGCTTAGGTGTTCTTTGGGAATGTTGAAAGTAAATAGTGTTATTTCTATTATCATATCATCTCACAAATATGCAGAAGTCAAATGAACAAATTCTGAAATAAAAGAAAACAGCATTATCTAAAAAAGAAAAGCAACAGGGGAAAGAAAAAAAAAAAAAGTTGCATGCAGGAAAAAGAGTGGTGTAAACTTACAGTGTTGTTGTTTTTAGGAAGTAGGAATACATTAAGCCTTCACAATTCCATAAGGTAATTATAATGTGTAATACAAGGTGTTGGACAATTCTAGAGCCCATATAAGAGATTCACATTGGAAATAGCATGGTTGCTTTCAGATACAATGAAATATAATAATAAAGTTGCTCAGTTTGCCTGCCAACTAGGTATTTGGTCGTTAAGCATCCACAAGTGAGGGAAACCATTTGCCTCTTTTCTTTTTCTCGGGACTGTGTTACTTTCACTTAGCATAATTGGTTTAGTTCCATATTACCAGCAAAGCTCATGATGTACATCTTCTTTACCACTGCTGCATAGAAACTCCATTGTGTAGATGTAACAATTTTTGTTACCCAGTCATCAGTTGAGGGCATTGAGTTGGTTCCACCTCTTAGCTATTGTAAGAGAGCTGTAAATAAACAAACTGTGCAGTGCATCTCTTTGTGGTAGGATGCGTCTTGTGGGTATATACCCAGGAGTGTGGTATGGCTGGTCAGGTGGTTAGGCTCATTTTGAGGTTTTTTTTTTTTAAATTAAAAAAAATTTTTTTTATTAATTTTAATTATATTATATTTTGAATTTACTGCCTGCATGCAACGTTTGTGCACCAGTGTTCGTGCAATGCCGCGGAGGTCAGAAGAGGGTGTCGGGACTCCCCGGAACTGGATCTCTCCTGGAATTGGAGTTCTTCAGACGTCTCTCGGGGCCGCATGTGGGTGCTGGGGATCGAACCCGGGCTTTCTTTGTAAGAGCCGGTCGGCACTCTTAACCGTAGGCCATCCTCTCCAGCCCCCCCTTTTTTTTTTAACTCAGATGCATTTTTATTTTATCAGAGTCTGTAAACCAATTGTTGTTTAATATTACACATATTTACTTTACTCTTACTAAGTCCTAAGACACCGTGTTTCCTGTAGACAGTGTCTAGGCAAAACTGGGTATTAGTTGAACTCATTCAATTATATAGCATTAATCGAATATACACCCGTGTCCCTCTCCCCCACCCCCCCCCCTTCCCAATTTCACCATTTCAGTCCGTTTCTGATGCCAGCACTTCTTGTTCTTTTACTATGCCATCCTCTCCACGTTCTTCACACCGCTTTCCCACTGTGGTGCTGTACCAGTTTACATTCCACCAGCAGTGGATGAGTGCCTTCCACAACCTCTCCAGCATTTGGTTCTTTCGTTCTTGATCTTAGCCAGTTGAAAGTGAAGATCTTAAGTGGTTTTAATTTGCATTTCCCTTAATATATTATGATGTTGAAACTCTTTTTAAGATGTTTCTCAGCCATCTTATCCTACTCTGTGAAAGTCTCTTGTTCATTCTTTAGTCTATCTTATCAATCCATAGCTCTAGGCTCCTTGTTCATCGTCGATTTTTCTTCTTTCGTTTTTTCAAGTAGGTCTATATATTCTGATTTAATGCTCTTTGCCAAGATGGATCAGTGGGTGAAGGTTTCCTCCACTCGTGTGGGTTTTTCTTTTCACTTCAATTGATTGTTTCTTTTAGGCTGCTACCTCAAAAGCTCTTTGAAAGACTGTTTGAACATGGCGAGCCCAGCCCAGAAGCGCCTCCAGTAGAGAGTCCCCCCGCACAAGTGGTGTGTGGACACGTCTGTTGTGCAGTACGCAACTCTTGTCAGCTGTGGTATAGGACCGGGCTAGTCAGTTCGTGGGAGGGCGCGCCACGACCGCATACGATACATCAAAAACTAAAAAAGCTTCTTGGTGGTGATGACGGTCGACGCGTCCCCCTTCACTTGTCAAGTTTGTATGGTCCTTATTTTCCCTGCTGTTTGACTTTTAGAAAGTCTTTTCCTTTATACCTATGTCTCTGTAGGTTGGCCTAACCGAAAACTTTCTTCCTATTCCACCTTCTGGCTTAGTATTCCTGATCACTGTGATAAAGGATATTATTTTAGACACCCTTAGAATGCCGTCCAGGACAACGAGTATCGGAACCCGAGGCAGCCTGCCGCGGACCGGCGTTGGGCCTTGAGGACCTACACCCCCACTGCGGAGCCCACATGCGTTTCAAACTCAAAAGCTTTTGTACAGCTAAAGAACCAATCAAGGAAGTGAAAAAGGAAAAACCCCACAGAGGGGAGCGAAACCATTTCACCACTGCACTCCACTCTGACAGAGATTAACATCCAGAATATATAAAGCCTACCTTAAAAAAACAAAGAAGAAAACAATGACCCACTCAAAAGATAGCTAGGACTAAAGAGCTCACTAACGCCTGTGGTTCTATGAACAGAGGCTTCACAACGAAGAGGAAGTAACGACGATGGCCGAGATACATTTTAAGAAGTGTTCAAACATCATTAATAATTAAGGGGCAAATGCAAATTAAAACCACACTACAAAAGGTATCATCTCACACCAATAAGGCTAGCCAAAAGACACAGAATGCTGGACAGACAGGTCGTTGTGAGGGAAAGGGGAACACTCATCACTGCTGGTGGGAATGTCCTTTGGGACAGTAGTTGGTATTTAAACTGGTACAACCACAGTGGAAAGCCGCGTAGCAATTGTGAAGAACGTGCACGAGAGGAATGCATAGTAACAAAGCAGAACAACCCAGAAAGACTGCATCAGAAACGGACTGAAAAGGGTGAATTGGGGAAGGTGGGAGGGGTGAGAGAGGGACAAGGGTGTATAATCGATTAATGCATTATATGATTGATGTGAGTTCAACTAGCACCCAGTTTTGCCTAGACACTGCCTACAGGAAACATGGTCAAAGGTGTTTTAGGACTAGGTAAAAGTAAATATGTGTATATTAAACACATTGGTTTACAGACTCTGATCAAAAAATGATAATGCATCTGAGTTAAAAAAAAAAGGGGGGGGGGCTGGAGAGATGGCCTAGCGGTTAAGAGTGCCGACCGCTCTTACAGAAGACCCGGGTTCGATCCCCAGCACCCACATGGCGGCCGAGAACGTCTGAAACTCCAATTCCAGGAGAGCTCCAGTTCCAGGGGAGTCCGACACCCTCTTCTGACCTCCGCGGCATTGCACGACACGGGTGCACAAACTTG
Organism: Rhizomys pruinosus; assembly: GCA_009823505.1. NCBI lineage: Eukaryota > Metazoa > Chordata > Mammalia > Rodentia > Spalacidae > Rhizomys > Rhizomys pruinosus. Next base: position 392,429 of record VZQC01004541.1, read on the forward strand.
CATGCAGGCAGTACATTCCTACACATATGGAAATAAATAAAATTAATAAAAAAAATTTTTTTTAATTTAAAAAAAAAAACCTCAAAATGAGCCTACCACCTGACCCAGCCATACCACTCCTGGGTATATACCCACAAGACGCATCCTACCACAAAGATGCATGCACAGCTGTGTTTATTACAGCTCTCTTCACAATAGCAAAGAGGTGGAACCAATCCAAATGCCCCTCAACTGATGACTGGGTAACAAAAATGTGGTACATCTACACAATGGAGTTCTATGCAGCGGTAAAGAAAGATGACATCATGAGCTTTGCTGGTAAATGGATGGAACTTGAAGCAATTATGCTAAGTGAAGTAACACAGTCCCAGAAAAAAAAAAAGGCAAATGGTTTCCCTCACTTGTGGATGCTAACACCAAATCCCTAGTTGGCAGGCAAACTGAGCAACTTTATTATTATATTTCATTGTATCTGAAAGCAACCATGCTATTCCAATGTGAATCTCTTAATGGGCTCTAGAATTGTCCAACCACTTGTATTCACACATTATAATTACCTTATATGGATGGAAGATATGTATTCATATTCTAAAAAAAAAAAATGTAAAGTTACACATCTTTTTACCTGCATGCAACTTTGCTGTTAAAATGTGAATCTTTAAATGTGTTTAGGAATCAATAGTTTATTTTCAGAATTTGTAATTTTGATTTATGCATATTTTGGGATAATATAAAATAAAATAAATTTAAATTTAAAAATTCCAAAGAAAATAACCTGAATTGCATTAAATACTGCCTTAATAACTGTATAATAAAATGAATAACATTATACATTATTTTTTATGAACTTGAGCTTCAGAAGCTAAACAGTAGAAATAAATCTTAAGATCTGAGTCATAACCTTCACTGCAGAAATATCTGACAAATCATTGATTTCCAGAATATATAAACTACTCAAAAAAAAAAGAAGAAAGAAAACAAATGACCCACTCAATAGATGAGCAAATTGCTGAACAGAGACTTCACAAGTGAGGAATTAGAGATGGCTGAGAAACATCTTAAAAAATGTTCAATGTGGCTAATAATTAAGGAAATGCAAATTAAAACCACTTTAAGATATCATCTCACTTCCATAAGGCTGGTTAGGACAAGAAAACAAATGATACCAAGTGCTGGAGAGGTTGTGGGGAAGGAGGAACACTCATTCACTGCTGGTGGGAATGTAAACTTGTACAGCCACTATGGAAAGCAGTGTGGAGAACACTTGGAAGACTCAAAACGAGCTTACCACCTGACCCAGTCATACCACTCCTGGGTATAGACCCACAAGACTCATCTTACTACAGAGATACATGCACAGCCATGTTTAATGCAGCTCTCTTCACAATAGCAAAGAGCTGGAACCAACCCAAGTGCCCCTCAACTGACAAGTGGATAGAGAAAAAGTGGTACACCTACACAATGGAGTTCTATGCAGTGGTAAAGAAAGATGACATCATGAACTTTGCAGGTAAATGGCTGGAGCTAGAAGATATCATGCTGAGTGAAGTAACACAGTCCCAGAAAAACAAAAGATGAATGGTATCCCTCATCTGTGGATGCTAGTGCCAATTACCTAATTGTATGGCAAACTGAGCAATGTCAATGTGATCTGAAAACAACTGTGCTCTATATTGTGAATCCCTTAAAATATAATAAAGAATAAAAATAAATAAATGAAATGAAAAAAATATCTGAGTCATGGCAAAACTGGCAGTTCTTGGAAATCTAGGAGATGCACTAACAAACCCCAGACACAATGTACCCCACCTAGAGAAAAGCCTTTTTTTCTGTCTTTTTGAGACAGGGTCTCCCTTTTAGTCTCAGCTGGCCTGGAACTCGCTTTGTAGACCAGGCAGGCCTTGAACTCAGAGATCCACCTGCCTCTGCCTCCCAAGTGCTAGGATTAAAAGCATGCGCCACCACGCCCAGTGAGAAAAGCCTTCTTTAAAAAGAAACAAAAAGAAACAAATGGCCGGGTGTGGTGGCACACGCCTTGGATCTTTGTGAGTTCAAGGCCAGCCTGGTCTACAGAGTGAGTTCCAGGACAGCTGGAGCTGCAGGGGGACCCTGTCTCGAAAAGACCAAAAAAATAAAAAATAAATAAATAAAAAATAAAAAGAAACAAATGGGGGCTGGAGAGATAGCCTAGCAGTCAAGAGCACCGACGCTCTTGCAGAGGACCTGGCTTCGTTACCCAGCACCCACATGGTGGCTAAGAACCGTCTGTAGCTCCAATTCCAGGAGAACTCCAGTTCCAGGGGAATCCGAGACCCTCTTCTGATCTCCACGGCATTGCACGACACAGGTGCACAGACCTGCATGCAGACAGTACATTCATACACATACAAAAATAAATTTTTTAAAAAGTTAAAAAGAAACAAATAAACACCTCCAAAAAAAACTAATTTTGAAGAATAACTAAGATTACTTAAATTGAAAGCCAGCTAGGAAACTAGCCCAAGGAATGATGGGAACTAATGGTGCTGGTGGGAGCTAAGAAACAAGTTTGTCTTGGGCTGAGTAACTGTACATTTTTTAAATGGTTTTGAATTAAAAAGTGAAATGCTTCCTTCTCAGAAACAAACTGAAAGATGACAGAGTCCTACCCAATCTGGAGACACAAGTAGATGCTGAGAGATGAGCAGTCATTCCGGGTGTGGGTTTGGAAGTCAGTCCTTAGAGTGCATGGCACCGTGGCTCTGGCAACAGATACAGGGAATGATGCTCTGGAGAGGAGGCAAGTACATTCTGCCATTGGCCAGTGGATAGAGGAAGGTCCCAGCTGGAAGTGGGTCTTTAATTCTATGGTTTATCTTCCACTGCTCACACCTCTGTCTCATAGATAGTTATTTCAATAACTAGGAGTCCTCTTTCAATGGGGTCTGTCAGGAGGAGGACTTGGGGAGCATATATCTTCTCATTCTATTCTTGAATGTCCTGGAGACTTTCTTCAGAACCTTCTCATAGTGAATTTCCAAGCATAAGAAGATGGAATATGGTGTTTAACAAGCCAAACAGCCTTCAAGATATGACTGGCCCCCAAGCTTCTCTGCTTCTGCATAAAGGTTATTTAGGGTTTGAACTGTTTCTTCAAACTGCTCCCTATCAATCCAGTTTTCCAGCTCCTCTGGGAACGTGGTCTGGAACTGGCAGCATGGGCTACTGCTGTAGTCTCATTGAACAAACACCTTCCTGGACACCAGTGCCTGCTGTGGCCTCATGGCAAGGAGAGGACCCAGTGTGGTTCTGTTGCAAAAGCCTAAATATGCATATCCTAAAGCAATACAAATAGGAGGAAACCACAACAACAACAAAAACTGGGGCAAAGAACTGACTGAAACAGTAAAGTTCTCCCCCAAAATAATAATCTTCTGCATAGAAAAATTTTTAAAAGACTCAGAAAAAGATACAAGATATGTATGGCAGAATACATGAAGTCAGGTGGGGTGCAGGGCATGGAAAGGGAAATGAGACTAAATTGGACAGAGAAATGATATGTGAAATGCACAAAACGTCAATAAAAATTTAAAAAACATTTTAAATTAAAAAAATGTGAAAGAAGGAAGGAAGGAAGGAAGGAAGGAAGGAAGGAAGGAAGGAAGGAAGGAAAAGAACACATACACACGACCAGACCTGTGGTGCAGCTCCACACACTACACACGACCAGACCTGTGGTGCAGCTCCACACACTACACAGCACCAGACCTGTGGTACAGCTCCACACACTACACATGACCAGACCTGCGGGTGCAGCTCCACACACTACACAGCACCAGACCTGCGGTGCAGCTCCACACACTACACAGCACCAGACCTGTGGTGCAGCTCCACACACTACACATGACCAGACCTGTGGTGCAGCTCCACACACTACACACGACCAGACCTGCGGTGCAGCAACACACACTACACACGACCAGACCTGCGGTGCAGCAACACACACTACACACGACCAGACCTGCGGTGCAGCTCCACACACTACACAGCACCAGACCTGCGGTGCAGCTCCACACACTACACAGCACCAGACCTGCGGTGCAGCTCCACACAATACACACGACCAGACCTGTGGTGCAGCTCCACACACTACACACGACCAGACCTGCGGTGCAGCTCCACACTACACAGCACCAGACCTGTGGTGCAGCTCCACACACTACGCACGACCAGACCTGCGGTGCAGCTCCATACACTGCACTGGAGAAGGGAAGGGTGCCATCCCCTCAACAGACAGGAAAAGGCATAAACCATATTCCATATCCACTAACTGGGAGAACGTTCTAGAAAGAAATCACTTTAAGATGATGCCTAGTAGCTGCCAAAAATTCAAGCTCTTTACTCCGGGAATTTTCAGAATTCCCACCAAAGTCAGAAAAAGACAGAGGTGCAGACTCACCTACCATTGGCGTTTACTGAGCAGCCAGCCAGTAAGAGAGAGCCAAAGGGGCGTGTGCGTGTGTGTGTGTTTGTGTTCATATATGTGTGTGATTAAATATACATATGATTAACTAAATATTGCTGTTTTAAATAATTTAGTTATCCACATGCACAATTCAAATAATTAGAATTACTGTACAAATTAATGAAAATCACAACCTTGGATGAGGCCATGGGAGGCAGAGAGCCCAGAGAAGAGGAGGTGGCACTGCAGCCCAGGGGACTCTGTAGGGGACAGGAATGTGACACGGGTGGACACACCTGGCTCTTCACAGACTGAAGCAGAAAAGTAGGCCCCAACCTCCTCCACACAGTGTGCAGTGTACAACTTCAATAAAAAAGACTATAAAGGGGGGCTGGAGAGATGGCCTAGCGGTTAAGAGCGCCGACCGCTCTTGCAGAGGACCCGGGTTTGATCCCCAGCACCCACATGGCGGCCGAGAACCGTCTGAAACTCCAGTTCCAGGAGAACTCCAGCTCCAGGGGAATCCGAGACCCTCTTCTGACCTCCGCGGCATTGCACGACACGGGTGCACAAACTTGCATGCAGACAGTACATTCATACACATACAGAAATAAAAAAAAAAAAAAAGGCTATAAAGGAATGTGTTCCAGGGACTGGAGAGATGCTCAGCAGGTAGGAGCCCTGGATGCTCTAGCAGAGGACCAGGGTTCAGTTCCCAGTACCCACATGGCAGCTAACAACCATCTGTAACTCCAGTTCCACGGTCTCTGCTGCCATTTTCTGGCCTCCTCATGCATTGCAACCAGGGTGCATGTCACACACATACAGCAAAACATCCATACACATAAAAATGAATAATCAGAAAAAATTAAGAATGTGTTTTGGGAGCTGGAGAGAGATGCTCAGCACTTAAGAGCACTGGCTGCTTACTCATTAGAGAATGCAGATTCAGTTCCCAGCACCCGCATGGCTGCTAACAACCATCCTTAACTTCAGTTCCATCAGATCCAGTGCCTCTTCTGGCCTCCCCCATGGGCATTGCATGCACAAGTGCACTTACATGCATGCAGGCAAAACACACATATAATAAAAATAAAGACTTTAGGCACACACCTTTAATCCTAGCACTCGGGAGGCAGAGGCAGGCGGATCTTTGTGAGTTCAAGGCCAGCCTGGTCTACAGAGTGAGTTCCAGGACAGCCTGAGGCTCCAGGGAGACCTTGTCTCAAAAAGACAAAAAAATAAATAAATAAATAATAAATAAATAAATAAATAAATAAAGTCTTTAAAATTTTTTATTTTGGTTCATGGGATGAGGAAATTTTATTTGAACAACAGACAGAAAATAAAAGATTATAAGATTAATAGCTATAATTAATTTTACCTGTATTTGAACATTTCTCTCATAGTCACACTGTTGGCTTTAAGAAATAAGCCATTTATGGGGAGAAATATTGTAATACACATAACATAAAGAGGACTTGCAGCCCAGGAGATGTAAAAGTCCTTAAGAAAATAAAAGGAAAACAACCCTAAAGCCTGGCCCCATGAATAAACAGGAAAACCACAGAGGAAGACAGCTCAATAGCTAAAACAAACATCATAAAATGAAGGGTTCAGTCTGTCTGTGAGGCTGAAAACGCAAATTAAACTGAAAGAAGATACAAAGCAAGAGAAACTCAGAGTGCCACCGTGGGAGAAAGAGGGAACTTGCAGACCTGGCAACCCATCGTGTGTCTGCTTGGGGGAGACGCGTGGCCAGACCCTGCCATGTCCACAGGAAGTATGCTGAGACTACAGCCAGGGAACCCTGCTCCCACACAGATATCCTGGAGCTTTAAGGGCAAGGCAGAGTCCCTGGGCCAACAGCAGCCAGGTCACGTGAGAAATACAGGCCCTGCCCCTCACCAACCCTGCTCCAGCAGAACCTTCAGTTTTAAATTTTATTTCATTATTTATGTATATGTTTGTTGGGGGTGGGGGAAGCAGGGCTCTCTGTGTGTGTGTGTGTGTGTGTGTGTGTGTGTGTGTGTGTGTGTCTGTGTCTGTGTCTGTGTCTGTGTGTGTGTACTTGCATGCAGGAGCCTTTAGAAGCCAGAAGGAGTGTCAGATCCCCAGGAGCCAGAGTTACAAGCAGTTGTGAGCCACCCCATGTGGGTGCTGGGAACCCAACTCAGGTCCTCTGAAAGAGCAGGAAGTGCTTGCTCTTAACTGCTGAGCCATCTCTCCAGCCCCTGAACCTGTTTCTAACAGGATCTGCAGACATGTGGCAACTAAGACCCTAACCAAGAGATCCTACAGGTGAGTTCTATGAGACTGACAAGCCATGTTTACAATGGAGACGCACAGAGCCATCAGATATCTACTGCAAAAGGAGCTAAGGTGACGTAACAAATCAGATACAAGGGACGGTCTAGACCCGCATCCAGTGGCTCTGGAGACCTGAAAAGAGCAGGTTATGTGGCCTGCCAGGAGTTAGATAGTAAGCTAGCACTCACACCGAGGTGATGCCCAGCACTGACCACACATGGACATCGCAAATGATCTTGAGCTGAGCACCAGAGGCCTCTGGAAGCAGAGATGGAAAGGAAATGGCTAAACATGTTTAACACTGAATGGAAAGAGTGAGGTGAATATGTCAGGAATCTGTCTAGCCATGTATTCCTGTCTGGATTGTCTTTTGTTTTCAGTTAATAAATCTGCACACATTGTAATGGCAACTGCATAGGTTTCTTTTGTCACTAACACTACATCTGTGGCCTCAAAGCCTCCAGAAGTTCTGGAGGGGTCAAGGCCTTGAAAGCCCTTTCTAAGACATGTCATATCCCAGTACTAAGTACATGTTTCCTAAAGCCAAAATTAGAAGACCCTATGTGCAAAGGTATTTGTTAAGTGGATGAACTGAACACATAAAATATCCAAAAATATGGCTGTTTGGCTAAACTAGGGTGGTGGCAATTAACACTTGCCAAGTCAGCACTTGTGTGGAAGAATATACCTAACACCAGCCTCACCTGGGCACCTCCCCAGGGGCTCCCGTTCATCCTGGACACGGCAGCCCACCTGTTCCTCCTCCAAGTGGTCGGGAAAGCAGAAGGGATGTTAGCAGGCAGAGACTGGATGGAGGAGATCCCTGCCACACAAACATGTGTGCGCACGCGCGCACGCACGCGCGCACACACACACACACACACACACACAAACACGTTTGTTCACAGGCATTTCCTGTGGTGAATCTATGTGCACCTTCCAGGGAATAGCCCTGGGGCCACAGTGACATGGTAGCACAGGCTGGATACCTTACAGTAGCAGAGGTTCACCCTCTTAGTATGAAGGCTGAAAGCCTGAAATAGAGACATGGGCAGAGCCCCACCCCTTTTGAATGCTCGAGGAGGCCCCCTTTCTTCTTTGACTCCATCTCCACACACCTTCCTCCCTTGTTCTTCTCTATATAAATACAAGCATTGGATTTAGGGTCCCCTGATCTGAAGTGATCTCTTCCCAAGACCCTTACTTAGTTTCATGAGACCTGCATCTATTTTCAATACTGTCACATTCGCAGGTACGTGGGGGTGGGAGAGGTGGGGGGGGAGGACTATAGCAGTTCTTCAAGAAGACACACTGTAACCTTCAATACAACCACTTGCAGACTCCTGGATGCAGGACAGGGACATGTGGGCAGAGTGCTGCCAAGCCGGCAGCTGCATGATAAGGTTATTTTTAAGCCACAGGTAGGAGGAAACTGCTGAGTCAGCACCAGTGCTCATTAGGAGCCTCAGGTCCCAGGAAGAGCCCAGGCTGGATAAATGAGCAGTCTCCCCTATCCCAGCCAGCTTAGTCTAAAACTCCACAGCAGAAAGTGACAGAAACCTTCGCTGCTGTCCTGGGAGGATGCTGAGCTGAGGATCTTTGCATTCACGTGGGAGCTTTAAGCAGGAACAAGAAAAGCAATCTCACTTATTAGACCTTGTGACAAAGGACCATCAGAGCTTCTTCTCAGCTCTGGGGATAATGAGTGGTAACTGGACCCCTTCAGCTGGACATCTCACAGCTCCCCAGTATAGCACCCTGGACAGTACCTGACAGTTCTGGGGACACAGGCAAAAGGCTCCTTGGTTACAACAGGTGGAAGAGCAGCCAGAAGACCCCAGCCAGAGCTGCCCCAGATGCCCCTGCACAGTGGCCAGCCTCAGCAGCTGTGCACACAAGGCCCTTCCAACTCACCTGGACAGCCAGGAGGAGACAGGACTCAGGTGAGTCACAGCAGACCCACACAATGACAGGTTCCAGTGACTGGACACTTCCCTTGGACATTACATGTCCACCCCCTCACTGTCCACTGTCCACATTGGGCTTTTGGGAAGCTGGAGTCGAGCAAGGTTCCCAACAGTCCCCTTCCCTGGGTGTGCACTCAGCCCAGGAAAACTGAGTCAAAGATTCTCTGGGATACCAGAAAGGGGGTGGGATTATGGGAGACCTTCACCTTTGGGGTTAACTGGAAAGTAGAGCATTCTGGATCTTTTTAGAAACCCTGACTCCCCAAGAGCAAGTGGTGGTGATGACCCTGAGTCTTGTCCTTCCTGGCCTGTGAATCTGGGGCTTCCCCACAGCTTGGCCCTAGGCCAGGTTTGGGTGCCAAGACCAAAGCAGGCTTTGCCCCAGATCACTGACTCCTGCTCAGAGCAGCTCAGAACGTGGTGCTCCAAAGAAACATCCAACCACCAGCGTCAGGGGTGTCTCCTAACAGATTCACTTGACTTTTTATGTTGGAAATAGGTGACATGGGTGATACTGCATGGATATCCCCCAAGCATGCGCTGTGTGGGAAAGTGGTAGAAATTCTTGGGGACCTGGGCTTAGACACAGAGACAGAACTCTCTGGACTCAGCATTGCTTAACCTGGATAAGCCAGTGTTGAGCAAACGAAAGAACTCCTTCTAGACTTCTCATTGCTCAGGCTGGACAAGCCAATGCCTACTACCTCCAAGGCTGGCCCAGCCTTTGAAGTTAGCCCAGGACCAAGGCTAACCCAGAGACCCCACCCAGCTGGCATGGACTAGGCATGACCACTCGCATCAGCACCCTGGGCTGGCCAGCTGAATGGACACCCTCTGTTCCAGGCAGAGACAGTGGCAGACAAGATCATCACTGTGAACTTGGACTTTACCACCTTGCCAGCCAGGAGCTGGTTCTCAACCTGCAGTGGGCACCTGGTCCCAGCCAAGGCTGGGACTTAGAGTGTCCTAAGGCTGAGTGCCAACACTACAGGTCACCAAGGGGCTGTGCTGAGACTCGGCCCTGTTGCTGGCTGGGACAGTTGGCCAGGGAACCAGCGCTACCCTCTGAGGCTATGAACCTGAAGATCTTGCTGGTAACATCCCTGTTCTGAGCAGCCAGTCCACACTGTCCTTCCAATGGGCTCTGCCAGCCTCGCCCCAGGCTCTGGATGAATAAAAGACCTGGAGAAGGCAGCCTGAGCAGCTCCAAGCTTATGCTGTGAATTTAAATCATTTCAACCTTTGACCCACCAAGAAACAGCTCCAAAACCTCTGGCCCAGAGTAGGATGGGGAGGGAGGAAGCCTGCCCTTGACCAGTACCACCACCCTGGGTAGTAAGGAGATGCCCATGCCAGGCTCAGCTCAGACATCCACGATCAAGAGGACACTGTGAAACACCAGCCTTCCAGCCTGATGTTGTGGTTTTCTCAAATGTGACAAACGACACAAAGGACAACTGAAGATCAGAACTGAGAAGATTTTCCACCCCTGAGTTTGCAGAGAAGTAGAGAGACCACAACCTGGGGCCACTGTAGCTTGGCGGCATTTACCCTTCCCTTCAAGGCACAGGTGGACGGAGTCTCTTACTCATTCAAGCCCTCTTCTGTGTGGGGGATGTGCCTTGGGACTGCACATGTGGAAGGTACGTGCTCCAGCACTGAACTGCATCCCAGCCGGTCAAGGCATGCTTCACCTTGGTTGGAGCATGGCCTATGAACAGGGAGCAGCTACAGACTTTGCAGGTGATCCCTCCTGGTCCCAGGAAGTGACCACCTGGCCACAGGAAGAAGGCTAAGGAGTCAGCCCCACCCAGAGAGGCAGAGGCTGGAAGGGCTAGGCTGCCGTCCCATCTTGGGTCTGTCCCCAGTGCCTTGGTCCATCTGCCTCTGCACGACAGCTTGTCGTTAGCAGAGCTTCCTCTGTCCTTGGAACTGAAAGGCCCAGTCCTAAAGTCTCAGAGGGATCTGTTCAAACACAGGGTGCAGTTATCAAGACATTCTTACTTCAAGCACAAGCCAGTATTTCAAGTTCATCTTGTTGCCTGTGTTTCAAATAAAATCCTTCACAACAGCACAGTTAACAAGATTGGGAGCCCGCATTACGCTTGTGCACAGTGACATCGCCTGGCCACTCTGCCAATATCCACATACCCAGGGCAAACACCACCACCCCAGACAGAGTCCCACACCACCTTTACAAGGAGGAAACCCTGTCTAACCAGACAAGCAGGAGGAAGGGAGAGCACTGGTGTGGGAGCAGCTGGGTAGGGAGTGGGTGGGAGAGGACATATGGCAGCTTGAGAACCAAGGAGAGGGAGTCCCAGGATGAAGGCCACATGGGTCTGGGTGTCTTTTCCCAAGACAGGAACATTTTTACTCTAGGGCTTCCCAGCCAGGGCACACACTAGCTGCTCCATCGTCTCTGGGGAAAGCTCCTGTCTCCAAGGCCTATCTGCACAGGGATTTACAGCCACTGAAGGCCAGGAGCCCAGAGTCCACTAGAGTGGACTGTAATTGGACAATATATAGAGGCCAATACAAATCCTGCTCCAGGCAAACAGGTACCAGTGAGCCACACAGAGAGCCCACCCCAGTCCGCCAGGACCCAAGGGGACAGAGCCCACCCCAGGCTCCAGTGCTCTGGGAGTAACTGGCGTGATCTTAGGGCACCTCAGAGACCCTCAGGTCAGTATCTCAGGGCAGCCTTTGGACCCGCCAACCCCACCCCATGGCTTGCCCTGCTCAGTAAAGCTCCTAGCCCCAGGCCCCATCCAGCTTCACAGAGGGTTTCCTGGTCATAGAAAAGGTCTGGAATTTGCTTACACACATGCAGAGACTTCTCTGGGAGGCTGTCCTGCAGTGCACCCCATGCTTGCTCAGCACCCACTGAACACATACTGTATGCCAGGCTAGTGCAGAAAACTCAGGTGGAAACCAACCATGTGGCAGAAGCTGGAACAGATAGACTATGACATCACTAGCAGAGAAGTAAGCAGGATCGAGCCAGGCCTGAGGGACAGGATGAGTGGGGGCATCCGTCCCTCCTCTCCCCAGGACAAATCCCAGCAGGGATGCTTTCCTTGTCTGTCTGTGTCACAAAACAAAGGACTGTTTCGGGGAGATGCAAACATTTAAATTGTTCATTTTGTGTATTTTTGTCATGATATTATTCCTGGGGAGATGTGTACTTACCCCAGAGAGGAAACCAACATGGACCAGAGCAAGGGTACCCCACAGTTCATCTTAGTGGACCAATGAATTATATTGGGGTCACCTACAAAAGTGGAAGTGAGGGGTAATTTACAGGGGTAGAAATGACTCAAAGCAGCTGTGTCACCAAACGCCCACCCCAGCATAGGTGACAGTTCATGAAAGCTGGAAAGCTGCAGGCAGTAGGTGTCTCTTCCAGGGCAGCCCAGGGGTCCTTAGGGCCTACACTTACTTGCTTTGGGAGTGAGGGGCTAGCGAATCTCAACAGTGTCAGGACTTTGAACATCCTACTGTCTTACCCTGGAGGAAGCTTCCACACAACATCACTTAACATTTACAACCAATGTGCGTGTGTCACAGTGCTGCTTTATTGGAATCTACTGAAAATCTAAAGAAAAGATCTGAGCAGAACCTTCAGAAATTACAGATCTGGGGTGATGGCTCAGTCAGCAAAGTGCCTCTCAAGATGAGGGCCTGAGTTCTATCACTAGCACCTACTTTTAAAAGATCCAGGCATACTGTACATCCAATTGCTTGTGCTTTGTTAGTATGACTAAAAAGGTATCACTGGAAAAGCTGTCAACCCATGACGGGAAACAACCTGAACAGACTAGCGTCCAAAATGACAACTCCAAAGAAAGTAAACTGTTTTCTTCTCACCCACTTGTGCCCCTTTCCCAGAGCCCAGGGAACAAATTGAGGAAGAGGAAGCATGGTAGAATGTAAGGGCTGNGCAGTTAAGAGCACCCACTGGTCTTGCAGAGGACCCGGGTTCAATTCCCAACACCCACATGGTGGCTAAGAACCATCTTTAACTCAAGGTCCAGGGGAATCTGACGCCCTCTTTGGACCTTTGCAGCACTGCATGACACAGGTGCACCTACCTACATGCAGACAGTGCATTCATACACATAAAATAAAAATTAAATTAAAAATTAAAAAAATATAGAATGAGCCGGGTGTAGCGGCGCATGCCTTTAATCCTAGCACTTGGGAGGCAGGTCTTTGTGAGTTCAAAGTCAGCCTGGTCTACAGAGTGAATTCCAGGGCAGCTGGGAATACAGGGAGACTCTGTCTCAAAAAGAACAAAAAAGAAAAGATAGAATGCATGAAATTATTTCAATATTTTTGAGCATCTACTGGGGTTTCTGCCTCTTCAGAGTGTAGACTGCCATTGTTGGACTACCCAGGCTGTATCATGGAGACCAGTACAGGAGGATCAAGATAGGACATGGTGTTTACTGTACCTTATTTGGTGAGCTTTGCAGGTAAATGGATGGATCTAGAAGATATCATGCTAAGTGAAGTAACACAGTCCCAGAAAAACAAATGACAAATGGTATCCCATTTGTGGATGCTAGCACCAAGTACCTAGTTGTAAGGCAAACTAAGCAATGTTAATGTTATGTTCCTTGTGATCTGAAAACAACTGTGATATTATATTGTAGGATCCCTTAAAAATAAACAAATAATAATAATAATTAAAAAATAAAATAAAATAAAATAAAAATAAAAGATCCAGGCATAGCAGAGTGCACCTGTAACCCCAGCGCCAGGGACTCAGAGTCAGGAGGCTCTCTGGAGCCCACTGGTCTGACCTAGACAAACCAGCAAGCTGGGGTCAGTGAGAGACTCTGTCTCAAAAATAAGCTGACACATAATCTATGGCCTCTACACACACACACACACACACACACACACACACACACACACACACTTACAAATTTCAGTTGGCCGAGGCAGTTTCTGGGGTTTTGGCTATCAGGCAGTCAAAGTAAGATTGGAGACAGTGCTAGAGGAGGGATGGTGGCCTCCAAAGCCAAAACTTACCACAGAACTTTTCCGGCTGTGAGGGGAGAAAAGGCATTAGTGTTCTTACCCAGTGCTAATCCTCCGTTCTAAGCTCTGACCTATGAGGCAAGATGAACCCCTGGCACAATAGTGGCAAGACTACCCACAAGGTAAACAACCACTCTCTTGATTGGATTTGATACCTGTTCCACGGGAGGGGAACTATGTTATTGTTTTGCTAATTGACCACATCAAACTCCCTTCTAAATGATTATGTCTGTATACATAGATTTGTGCTACTCTCAACCCTGGTCAGAGAAGCTTCACAAAGCTCAGTGGTAGAGGGTAACACCAAGACTGCTCACTGTTCAAGTGCTCAGCAAGACCTGCACAGGATCAAACAAACCAAATTTCCATAATGCAGGGGGAGGGACTCCGAAGACCCCACCCTTAACTAAAAGGAGCTACAGAAAATTGATGGATGCTGGGGACGGAGTCAGATGGTTTACAGGCAGGTTGTTCCTGTCCCAGTGGGTGATCCCATGCTGTGTATATACAGACATGATTGATTGGACTCAATGGGTTACTTTAAAAAAAAAAGATAGAATGATAGCCGGGCGTGGTGGCGCACGCCTTTAATCCTAGCATTTGGGAGGCAGAGGCAGGCGGATCTTTGTGAGTTCAAGGCCAGCCTGGTCTACAGAGTGAGTTCCAGGACAGCTGGGGCTACAGGGAGACCCTGTCTCGAAAAGACTAAAAAAAAAAAAAAAAAAAAAAAGATAGAATGAGATGGCTCAGCAGTTAAGAGCACCCACTGGTCTTGCAGAGGACCCGGGTTCAATTCCCAACACCCACATGGTGGCTAAGAACCATCTTTAACTCAAGGTCCAGGGGAATCTGACGCCCTCTTTGGACCTTTGCAGCACTGCATGACACAGGTGCACCTACCTACATGCAGACAGTGCATTCATACACATAAAATAAAAATTAAATTAAAAATTAAAAAAATATAGAATGAGCCGGGTGTAGCGGCGCATGCCTTTAATCCTAGCACTTGGGAGGCAGGTCTTTGTGAGTTCAAAGTCAGCCTGGTCTACAGAGTGAATTCCAGGGCAGCTGGGAATACAGGGAGACTCTGTCTCAAAAAGAACAAAAAAGAAAAGATAGAATGCATGAAATTATTTCAATATTTTTGAGCATCTACTGGGGTTTCTGCCTCTTCAGAGTGTAGACTGCCATTGTTGGACTACCCAGGCTGTATCATGGAGACCAGTACAGGAGGATCAAGATAGGACATGGTGTTTACTGTACCTTATTTGGTGAGCTTTGCAGGTAAATGGATGGATCTAGAAGATATCATGCTAAGTGAAGTAACACAGTCCCAGAAAAACAAATGACAAATGGTATCCCATTTGTGGATGCTAGCACCAAGTACCTAGTTGTAAGGCAAACTAAGCAATGTTAATGTTATGTTCCTTGTGATCTGAAAACAACTGTGCTCTTTTATTGTGAATCCCTTAACGGGTTCTAGAATTAAGCATGACATCTTGCAGCCTAATAAAAAAAGAAGAAAAATAAATCACAAGCTGAAGATGCTAAAAGATATATGTGGCATTCATATATGCATATTTTGGAGTGATGCAAATTGGAAGGAACAACAACAACAACAAAGACTGGGTCAAAGAACTGACTGAAATGATGAACTGCTCAAAACAGTAAACTTCTGCATCAAAAATATTAAAAGAGACTGAGGAAAAAGATGAAAAACATGTTTGGAAGAATGCATGAGCTCTGGTGGTGAGGGGCAAGGAACATGGAATGGGTCTAGACTTGATTGGAAATTTTGTATGAAATGTACAATGCTTCAATAAAAATTGGCTTTGTATAATAAAAAGGAGGAGCTGGAGAGATGTCTCAGTGGTTAGGGGCAGTGGCTGCTCTTGTAGAGGTCCCACGTGCTATGCCCAGCACCCACATGGCAACTTGCAACCATCTAGAGCTCCAGTTCCAAGGGGTCTGACACCCTCTCCTAATTTTTTTTTTCTTTTTCAGACAGGGTCTCCCTTTAATCCCAGCTGGCCTAGACCTCGCTATGTAGACCAGGCTGGCCTTGAACTCACAGAGATCTGCCTACCTCTGCCTCCCAAGTGCTGGGATTAAAGGCATGTGCCACCACACCCAGCTTGACACCCTCTTCTAACTTCTGTGGGCATTGCGCAACAAAGGTGCATTCACATACATGCAGGCAATACACTCAAACACATAAAATTTTTAAAATGAATAAAATATTTTTCAATAAAAAAAAGGTGACATGAAGTTTAGAGAGAAACATTTTAGGGGGAAAGAAGGGTAAATTGGAGGGAGGGTGGGGTGGGTGTGGTCATGACATGCTATATACATGTTTGTAAATTGGAGGGAGGGGTGGGGTGGGTGTGGTCATGACACACTACATGTATGTAAATTGGAGGGAGGGGTGGGTGTGGTCATGACACACTATATACATGTTTGTAATGAAATTTACACCTTGATTCCTGCCTATAGGTATGTGTACTACAACTACTGCCTTTTTGAGACTCATGGGTCAAAAAATAAAAACTTAGAATTTAAAAAAAAGGGGGATACAGTTATATATTAAAACTTTTTGCCAAAAATTTTTCAATTTAATCTTAAAACTAACTATGGGGAAAAGATTTGTATGTTCCCACAGGTCAAAACGTCACCAACTTAATGGCTGAGAAAGAAAAGATACAGACTTGCATTGTGTAGGATGTACCAAGAAATACCAGCAGAGAAGTTGGCCCATCTAAGCATTAAAAGGAGGAAAAACCTCAGACTGCTACAGGCATCAAACATCTCTGTGGATCCTATTTGTAACAACTGTTTATAATGAGTCCTAATGAACCTTACCTTCTAGGTGCCGCAAAGTTTTAATATGAGAGACTTTCTTACCTCTTTTTCATAGAACAAAGAAAAATATGATGGTAATGAAGCCAATCTCTAACTGTAAATTAAAGCTGACTGTTATAGAGGTTATCTCTTATAAAACCAGTAAAAACTGCTTTCTTTAATTGACTAATAGACATAGGAACTGTGAAAAGGATTATTCTCTATTCAGAACCAAATATAATACTAGAGCCTTTTTAAGCTGTGCAAGCAAAATGTATTAATACAGGAGAGCTCTGATATCAGCAATGGATTATTCTGCCAAGGAGATGTTGTCCAGGGGATCCAAGCCCCCCAAAAGGTAAAGGTTTCTTGCCTGTAAACTAGGATACCTGCAAGAAGAGAGGCAGTAAGGCCCTGCTGTTGAAGACCTGATGTAAGCATGGGAAAGATGTACTGAGACCACACTTGCAAGTGTACAGTTGGTCACTGGAATGCCAGAGAGTGTTACCAAAGGCCACTAAATCAATAAAGCAAATATTTGTCTCCTTGAATCAAGCAAGACTCCTCTGTCAGCATCAGCTACACCTCACCTGCCTGGAAATACTGTGCAGCAGTGGCAGCCATATGTCTGTATATCCCAAATCTAACTGGCTCTCTCCTTGGAGGAATAACTCATGGCTGATGCCACAAGCTTACATCCTCTAGTGGTTAAGAGATGTTATAAGCCACATTAAGACCCTGTCATATTTAATAGAAAAAAACATAATTCATGGATTAGCATACCATCCAAACATCTGTCTATACCAAAGTAACTTACCATAATAATTAGTACTGTTTAAGTATATATATATCTAATTGCCTGTACTTCATTAGTAGGATTGAAAGGTTATTCCTGAACAAACTGTCAGCCCATGAAAAGAAACAGCCAGAACTGGTCAGAGTCCAAAACGACATCTCCAGAGAAAGTAGACTCCTTTGCTTCTTGTCCACCTGTGCCCCTTTTCTAAGCCTAGGGAACAATCTGCAGAAGAGGGGGCATGGTAGAATGTAAGGGCTGCGATTGGGGTGAATGGTGAAACTACAGCAATATAGACTGGACACTTATTTGATCAACTTGACTGTACATACAAGCCTCTCCAGCTGGATGGTGGGAGCCTTGGGCTGTGTGGGTTTGGGCATAGCTGCTTGCAAATTGGTTTTACATGAAGGATGCTTGTACTCAAAACTTATTACTTATTGTTAAAAAAATGAAATGAAAGTAAATGTAAAAAATAAAATAAAATAAATTGGAGGGAGGAGTAGGGTGGGTGTGGTCATGACACACCATATACATGTATGTAAATTTGAGGGAGGGGTGGGGTGGATGTGTTCATGATACACTATATACATGTATGTAATTTTCAAAGAACAAATAAATACATACTTATGTTACCATGGGATCCCTCAATGCTGGGCCAATATCTGTGCTCCAAAAAGTAGAAGCAGAGACCCAAACAGGTAAAGCAGCTACAGCCAGAGCCAAAGCAGGAGCACACCCTGTGCTGTGGCACGCTGTGCCGTGGACACAGGGCTTCTCCCTCTGCAGCCTTGACTCACAGGTGGCCCTCCAGATTCTCACACCTGATCTTGTCACTCTCTACTTACACGCCAGGCCCTGCCTGGTTTCCAGAGCCACGGGGAAAACTTCCATAATGTGGGGCCTCTCTGCATAGCACAAATTCCTATCCCCAAACTGAGGGCTCAGGTAGGGGTCCTTCAGTTTAGCAGAGGAACCTGAATGTCTCTGCTGAAAGAGTCAAGTCAATAGGAATGAGTCCAGACCACGCCAATGCGCAGTCACTGGGTCACAGAACACAGAGCTGCTGCTGAGGGTCGCTGTCATAAGTATGATGTCAGAAACTGATCCCCACATTGGGGAAGGAGCTGGACCATAAAAACGGGCCAGGAGTAAAGGCAGGACACATGCGCTGTCTACCCCCCAGTGTCTAGTCCTCCATCATAAGAGGACTTCTGTTGACTACCTCCTCCCCTCCACACTGTCACACACATCTGCTCTTAGTGCTTTATGAAGAAGCATCTAACCTCCAGACGACACTCTCAAGCCCACAGAGAGGCACCATCAGGAGTCCATGGAGGATGGAAGCTGTCATCAGGTTTGCTGTTTAAGGTGGCCTGGGCCTGAGGCCCATTTGCAACATTAAGATGTTTTGGTCAGATCAGAGTCTTTTCGGCTCCCAGCTGTCACTGAGCCAGGTTGCCCGGCAGCTGCCACATCTGATTAAACTGTGATGTATTGAGCCTGACGTGGCAGCACCAGCCTGTTAGCACTGGTGATGAGGAAGCCAGTGATCCAGAAAGAAGGACAGCCAGGCACCCTGCTCTTTTTATACCACTCCTCTGCAGTCAGGGAGTGTGACTGGCTGCATCTCTGCTGCGTGTGAATATTATGTTAAAACTAGCGGTCATGAGGGAAGAGGTCCAGGCAGAGCCCTGTCCTTCAGATCCCTCTTTGTCCTGCCTCTGGGGTATTCTTGTTATTTTAGTGGTAAGAAGGACTGCTTTTGCTAATGAGACAGTAGAGGCAGGAAGGCACAGGTCTCTGGATCCAGCATGGTATCACAGCAGCTGGGTATCGAGCAGGGGAGAACCAGGAGCCATCTGTCACAGCAGCACAGCTTGAGACCACTGGGCAGGTCACACCCACAGTTAAGAGCCAAGAGAAATTAAGTGTGCATGCTCACCTACCTGCTCCCTGAGTGACTGCTCTACTCTTTTTAAATTTTTTATTTTATTACTTTATTTTATGTGTATAACTATTTTGTCTACATGTATGTAAGTACACCACATGCATATAGTACCCACAAAGGCCAGAAGAGGCCATCATATCCCCTGGTACTGGAGTTAGAGATGGTTGTTAGCCACTATGTAGGTGCTGAAATGTCACCCTGGTCCTCTGCAAGACTGGCCACTGCTCTTAATTGGAGAGCCTTCTCTCCAGCCCCAATTTCTCCACTTTTATACAGTTCCCTCCCCCTATGAGTGACTCCCACTGTGAGTGACTGTCACCTAGGAAACAGTCACTCACAGTGGGAGGGGTTTTTTATATCAACTCATTAAGACAGTCCCCACAGACATTCCCACAGGCCAACCCAGTGTATATAATGCCTTGCTGAGACTCTTCTCAGGTGATTCTAGGTTGGGTCAAGTTGACGACTAAGGATGACCATCACACCACCCTGTCCCTTCCTATTGTGATGAGATCCATCAGGACTGAAGAACGTGGTGGAGTGCTGCTTTGTGGTGGCCGAGAAACAGAGCACTAGAAAGTACCTGAGGACCAGGCACTTTTTTCCAGGCTGCACCCCAGTGGCTTACCTTCTCCAACTGAGCCTCACCTCCCAATAATAAGAGTTCACCAGTGGATTAAGCCATTAGGACAGAGTTTATGATCCTACTCCCTCTCTATGTTGGATCCAGCAGCTAGGACTCAGTGTTCAACACATGGCCCTTCGATCCAAACACAAGAGGGAGGGGTGGAGGAAATGGAGAGGGAAGTAGGGGGAGGGAGAGGAGTGAGGGGAATGAGGTAACCATTGATCTGGATCTGAGAACCATAGTCTGTGCACATGCTCACCTGAAGCCATTGGAGAGTCCCAGGGATTGCCACACACTGCTGCTACCCTCCAGGAGAAAGACACATTCACTTCAGGCCTGAGGACAAGGCAGGTCAGCTGCAAAGCAGACACAGCACACCTCCCCTTCCTCTGCTCTTACATTCAGCCCCTCTCTCAATATTCAATGGTGGAGGAAGGCAGACCAGAGAGGTAACAGGGTGATTATGATCAATATACATCATACACATCTGTGAGATGACCAAAGAAAGATAAAATGAACAACAAAAGCAGATGCGACCACAGGAGCAGGACACTGCATGAGGAGAGAAAACAGAAGGAATAAGCAGACCTCAGCCTCTGGTGTCAGGGTGGATTCGAAGTGTCCACATGTTGTGGCTTGCTGGTGCTCCCGCAGGGTGTACATGCCAGAGGCCTGGCCCCCAATGTGGGGGTGTGGGAGCAGGGAAACCTAGAAGAGGCAGGGTGTGATGGAGATAACTACCTAACCAGGACATCACCCTCCGAAGGTGACCTAGAAGAGGCAGGGTGTGATGGAGATAACTACCTAACCAGGACATCACCCTCCGAAGGCGACCTAGAAGAGGCAGGGTGTGATGGAGATAACTACCTAACCAGGACATCACCCTCCGAAGGCGACCTAGAAGAGGCAGGGTGTGA
>VZQC01004541.1:414056-442908 GCA_009823505.1 Rhizomys pruinosus
TGCAGGGAGAGAGCCCGGCAGACACCCAGCGTGCAGGGAGAGAGCCCGGCAGACACCCAGCGTGCAGGGAGAGAGCCCGGCAGACACCCAGCGTGCAGGGAGAGAGCCCGGCAGACACCCAGCGTGCAGGGAGAGAGCCCGGCAGACACCCAGCGTGCAGGGAGAGAGCCCGGCAGACACCCAGCGTGCAGGGAGAGAGCCCGGCAGACACCCAGCGTGCAGGGAGAGAGCCCGGCAGACACCCAGCGTGCAGGGAGAGAGCCCGGCAGACACCCAGCGTGCAGGGAGAGAGCCCGGCAGACACCCAGCGTGCAGGGAGAGAGCCCGGCAGACACCCAGCGTGCAGGGAGAGAGCCCGGCAGACACCCAGCGTGCAGGGAGAGAGCCCGGCAGACACCCAGCGTGCAGGGAGAGAGCCCGGCAGACACCCAGCGTGCAGGGAGAGAGCCCGGCAGACACCCAGCGTGCAGGGAGAGAGCCCGGCAGACACCCAGCGTGCAGGGAGAGAGCCCGGCAGACACCCAGCGTGCAGGGAGAGAGCCCGGCAGACACCCAGCGTGCAGGGAGAGAGCCCGGCAGACACCCAGCGTGCAGGGAGAGAGCCCGGCAGACACCCAGCGTGCAGGGAGAGAGCCCGGCAGACACCCAGCGTGCAGGGAGAGAGCCCGGCAGACACCCAGCGTGCAGGGAGAGAGCCCGGCAGACACCCAGCGTGCAGGGAGAGAGCCCGGCAGACACCCAGCGTGCAGGGAGAGAGCCCGGCAGACACCCAGCATGCAGGGAGAGAGCCCGGCAGACACCCAGCATGCAGGGAGAGAGCCCGGCAGACACCCAGCATGCAGGGAGAGAGCCCGGCAGACACCCAGCAAGGTGACCTAAGGAGAAGCTTCCTGAAGAGCTTGCTGAGAGTGCTATGAATGGTGGGGCACGCAGCTCAGTGGCCAAGCACTTGCCCAGCATGTACAGAATGCTGGGCTCCACCCTCAGCACCTCAGAGAGAGAGGAAGGGAGAGAGGGTGGGAGAGAGGGAGGGAGGGAAGTAGAAGAGGAAATGAAGGAGGAATGTAGGAGTTTCTCTTGCTACGAGCAGGCATGGCACAGTCCTGCTAAGGGAAGGGGAGCACAGTGGGCTCCCAAGGTCACTGTAGGGAACTGGCCCCTCAGCACAGAGATCAGTTATCACTTGAAGTTTACTTCACAGGGTGGTGACCTAATAGGTCTGAGTCCAACCCCAAGCCAGCTTAACCAGGTTGGTGGTCTGATGGACCTCTGTCCAACCCGCTGGCCACAGCTGGTGACCTAATAGGTCTCTGTCCATCCAAACAGTACCATCCACCCTCATGCTAGCTTACCCAGGCTGGTGGTCTGATAGACCTCTGTCCAGCCCACTAGCCACAACAGTCAAAATCCGAGCCTGCTTTGACCTGTATATGCAATAAATAATGGCCAGGAATTCTGTGTACTGATGATAATGGAGAATTTGATTATTGCCTGCTGCAACTCACTTTTTTATTTTTTATGTGTATGAGTATACTGTCTGCATGTAGGTTGGTGCACCCATGTTGTGCAATGCCAAGGAGATCAGAAGATAGCATTGGATTCCCCTGGAACTGGAGTTACAGATAGTTCTTAGCCACCATGTAGGTGCTGGAGATCAAACCCGGGTCTTCTGCAAGAGCAGTCGGTGCTCTTAACCACTGAACCATCTCTCCAGCCCCTGCAACTCACTTTTATAAGCAAAATGACATAACTCCCAGAGCCAATCAGAGATCCCCCCCCCCAGTTTCACACCACTGTATACTGCTGCTCTGCCTAGCATCATGTGCCTGGGCCACATTGCTTGCTCCCTCTTGGGGTGGGGTCAGAGGAGCCCCATGTCTCCCACATGGTGCCCTGAGGGGTGCTGAGAACTAGCCCCCAATTCAAACTGGATCTTCCCTCGGAGGAAGAAAGGAAGAAAGAAAGGAAGGAAGGGAGGGAGGGAGGGAAGAAGCAAAGAAAGGTGTCACAGACATGGAAAAATGCCCCTGGGAAGAAAAGAAAGGCTGACTCTGGTCTCCACTGCCCCCTCCACCATGCAATAGATGCCTGACTACAAGTGTGGGAGGGGGGATTAGAGAGGAAAAGGAAAGACTGTCTATTCATAGATGATAAGATCAAATTATCTATAGATAAAGTGCAGGAATTAATAAGAGAGTTAAGCAAGACTGCAGAAGACAAAATCAATACGACAAAATCAATTCTTTCTCCATAAGCTGCTACAAAATGACCATTCTAAAAGATACCACTTACAATAACATTTTAACATAGATGAGATTTAGAAGTACATCTACTCAAGACAGCTAGATGACCCTGCATAGCTTTCTGAAACTTTCTGAGAAGCATTATTGAGCACCATGACGGGAGAAATATCCTTATTCATGAATAGCAAAGACGTTGATTCTCCTCAGGCCAATAGGCAAGGTTAATTTCTGTGTCACCTGGTGAGCTGAGCCTTCAACGTGCACAAAAGCAAAAGGCATCAAGGACAACGGTGACTCCCACATCACAGCAGAGCAAGCCAGTTCGACATCTGCTCTAGATGTGCAAGCAGAGCCAAGACAGCCTGGCCCTGCAGATGCCCAGAGTGTGAAAGCCAGGGAGGGCTGAGTGGGCCCAGCTCTGCCACACCCAGTCCCCAGTCACCTCCCAGCACCTCCCCGTGAGGGAGTAAATGCTTAAGGCTCTTGAGGCCACATGGGCAACATAGGCTCCTCCTACCTGCAAATGCCACACACAGAGGGCATCAGGGCTGTGTCCTGCTGTGAGACTTCACAAACAAGCATGCGTTGCCACATTACAAAACCATTCTCGCAAAGTATGGACCTAAATGTCAAAGATAAAACCGTCATTAAAGATGAGGCAGAAAATCTTTCCAAGGAATGATTCTGGTATGAATCCCTTTAACAAGACATACAGGCAACCCTTCCCACAAGAGGAAACTACAAAACAAAACAAAACAAAACAAAACAAAACAAAACAAAACAAAACAAAACAAAACAAGAACTTATGCTCATGCAAAGACATTCTAGAGACAAAGAAAACCACTGTCCACAGCCCAGGAGGAGCCTCACCAATCAATTTTTAAATAAATAAATAAATAAATAAATAAATAAATAAATAACTGAGAACACAATGGGAAACAAGTTTGCAGCAGTCACACCACAGGGAGGTCTAAAGGGACAGTGTCCCAGGGCAGGGCAACGAAGCCGCATCACTGCCCTTGGGCCATCCGCATCACTCCAGGTTGCCAGGCCGCTGGTTATCAGCTCTCAGCCAGACTCCTGCACAGCCCAGTGTCAGAGAGGAGGAAATAAGAAGACACAGACAGCTAAAACAGGCACAGGGCACCACCCTGCAGACAGTGGTAGGGAGATGAGCAGGCCGGCTGGCTCCACCCCACCACCACCACGCAGCATTTCCTCACTTCCACTCTTGTGGAGGCTCTGGAGAACTGAGGTCTCACTCACTGGAGTCTCAGCCCCTAAACTGGGCAGTACAGTAGAAAGGGGGCCCAGAAGCCTACAGAGATGAGTATGGCTCTGACTGCTCAGACGGACATCCAAGTGCCTTCTCAGGGTACCCACACATTTTTCAGAGCTCAGGGCAACAGTCACTAGAGCCAGGACCAGGGTGAGACACTCCCCACCAGGCAGAGGGAGGACATTGGAATGTGCCTGGAGCATGCCTGCTCACCGGGGTGGCATCTTCCCTAACATCCATCTTCCCTCTGTGAGCTCCACAGTGAGATTACACCTCGGGATTCAATAACGTACCACAAGGCTCCTCTCTGCTCAGCACTGTCAGCTTTCTGGCCCCTTCCCATCATGCTCCACAGCTCTACCAGGCTTATACACTGGATGCAAACTTGGGGACAGACACCCACAAAGGGCTTTAGATGCAGCTGTCATGTTCCAGCCAGGCCCTGGGACCAGGTGGGCATCTTGGCCAGCTATGTCTGCAGCCTGCAATTAGTGCTGCCCATGGAGCTTCAGCTCACTCCAGGCCCACCTCCTGAGTGCAAGACGGCATGCCAGCAGGACCAGGTGCTCGGATCCTATTGCATAGATAGAGCCTAGGACCTCCACGTACTCCAGCAGGCTGGCACTTGAGCTGTAGTGTCCCCAAGATCACCCGCAGCCCTGCCCATGCCAGTGTCCTCGGTGTCCACCACCCACAGCCCTGCCCATGCCAGTGTCCTCAGTGTCCACCACCTGCAGCCCTGCCCATACCAGTGTCCTCAGCATCCACCACCCGCAGCCCTGCCCATGCCAGTGTTCTCAGTGTCCACCACCCGCAGCCCTGCCCATGCCAGTGTCCTCAGCATCCACCACCCGCAGCCGTGCCCATACCGGTGTCCTCAGTGTCCACCACCTGCAGCCCTGCCCATACCAGTGTCCTCAGTGTCCACCACCCGCAGCCCTGCCCATGCCAGTGTCCTCAGCGTCCACCACCCACAGCCCTGCCCATACCAGTGTCCTCAGCGTCCACCACCCGCAGCCCTGCCCATACCAGTGTCCTCAGCGTCCACCACCCACAGCCCTGCCCATACCAGTGTCCTCAGCATCCACCACCCGCAGCCCTGCCCATACCAGTGTCCTCAGCGTGCACCACCCACAGCCCTGCCCATACCAGTGTCCTCAGCATCCACCACCCGCAGCCCTGCCCATACCAGTGTCCTCAGCGTCCACCACCCACAGCCCTGCCCATACCAGTGTCCTCAGCATCCACCACCCGCAGCCCTGCCCATACCAGTGTCCTCAGCGTGCACCACCCACAGCCCTGCCCATACCAGTGTCCTCAGCATCCACCACCCACAACCCTGCCCATGCCAGTGTCCTCAGCGTGCACCACCCACAGCCCTGCCCATACCAGTTTTCTCAGCGTGCACCACCCACAGCCCTGCCCATACCAGTGTCCTCAGCGTGCACCACCCACAGCCCTGCCCATACCAGTGTCCTCAGCGTGCACCACCCACAGCCCTGCCCATACCAGTGTCCTCAGCATCCACCACCCGCAGCCCTGCCCATGCCAGTGTCCTCAGTGTCCACCACCCACAGCCCTACCCATACCAGTGTCCTCAGCATCCACCACCCACAGCCCTGCCCATACCAGTGTCCTCAGCGTGCACCACCCGCAGCCCTGCCCATACCAGTGTCCTCAGCATCCACCACCCACAGCCCATCCTTTGCCCTCCTTCGCCCTCCTTCATAGGTCACATGATCCCAACATCCAGTAGAAACAGAAAGGGATGGAGGGAAGAGGGAGGAAACAACTGAACAGAGACTTGGGAAACAGGATGGAGGTTCTCCCAGCCCCCCCACAAGGAGAAGCGAGGAACCCCAAAGACCAGGGTATCCAGCGGAGCCTCAGAATGTAGGAAAGGTGCTGCAGAAGAAGACCGCCTACATGGGTGCTAGAAGTTGATCCATAAGGCGTCCAGAGAGTTGGTTTTCTGTTTTGTGTGTATAGGTATCTTGCCTGAAAGTATCTACACAGAGGGTAGCAGATCCCCTGGAAGTGAGTTATGGACAGTTAATTTCTACGTGGGTGCTGGAAACTGAACCCAGGTCTTCTTCAAGAGCAGCCAGTGCTCTTTACCACTGAGCCTTCTCTCCAATGCCAAGGCCAGAGTTGGAGAGTTGCTCCCCTTCTCATTACTGTAACTCACAATTTACCACATCGTAGGACAGCTTACAGTGTAAGTGAATCCATGACCCCCAAGCATTTAAGGACGTGAAGCTGTGGCGAGCGTGTGGAAAGGTGGGACTCCAGCAAGACGCCGTGTCCTTCCAGACACTCAGATGCCAACTCAGCCTCTGGTCTTGGCTGAGGACAGCTGCACTCAGGTACACGTGCACACATATGTGCAGTTACACATGTGTGTGCATGTGCTTGTGGAAGCTAGCAAACAGCTGCTGGAGGCAGGGTCTCTCACTGGCCTGGAACTCTCCAAGTAGGCTAGCCTGGGAGCCAGTGAGCCCCAGGACGCTCCTGTCTCCATCCCCCAACTCTGGCCCCAGCCTTTTACTCAGGTCCTGAGGATAAAACTCTGGCCTTTGTACTTGCAAGGCAAACACTTCACCCACTAAGCCCTTCCCCTGCCCTGGATACTCTCAAAGCCTTCGTAAACACAGCACCCCTCCCCAGACGCCCCACAGTGGAGACGGTGGGACTGCAGGTGTTGGAAGCAGGTATCCTTGGGCATTCTGGCGTGACAGAGCTACCCCTGCAATCAGCAGCCTAAGCAGGTGGAAGAACAAGAGGCGGCCTGTCAGCTCGTGGTCCTTCACTTTCTGTTCATTAGCTGGACAGGAACTCAGGGGGCGTTGTGATGGGAATCCACCGCGGGAAGCAGGCCCATCTTGTGCAGACACTCATCTGGACCCAGAGCGAAATCTTTTGGCAGCGCTGCTGGTTAACACTCACTCTCCACTAATTACTCTGAAGTCCCGATGCTTTGTTTCTCGGAGTGGATCATTGCCTGTTTGTGAAGTGGGCTCCCGCTCAAATGGGAAACCAAGAGAGATTAGTGAGGAGACGCTTCCTGAACTACAGAGTCCCTACTTATGTACAGGGATTGCAGTGCTGAAAAACGAGGTCCAGACCCCAAAGTGAAGATGTAGCTCAGCTGCGAGAGTGTGCCTGGTATGCACAAAGCTCGGGTTCGGCCAGCAGCACTGTGGGTGCCACATGTGTGACACATCTGTCACCCTAGCACCAAGGAGCTGGAACAGACCAGAGGTTCCAGGTCATCCATCACAGAGGGAGCCCAACGTAAGAACTCCGGGCAGGAACCTAGAGCCCAGAGCTGAAGCACAGGCCATGGAGGAATGCTGCTTACTGGCTTGCTCCCCTGGTCCATGCTCAGCCTGCTGTCTTATATAATACACAACAATCTGCCCAGGGGTGGCACCGCCTGCAGCAGATTGGGCCCTCTCATATCACTCAACAATCAAGAAAATACCCTACAGACAAAGCCACAGGCCAGTGCAACAGAAGAAATTCCCCAACTGAGGGTCTTGCTAACCAGGTGTGTCGAGTTGACAACTAAAGCTATCCAACACACCTAGGTATATGAGACCTTGTCTCAAAAAAACTGAACCTCTCTGGAATGTCTAGTGACACTACTCTGGAGGTTGTGATAACCTTGGGAGGTAAATCCTAGCTAGAAGAAGGGGGTCACTAAGGACAGGACTTTGAAAGTTGTCCCCACATGATTCCCATCTCATTCCCTGCTTCCTGATCACTGGGATGTGACAACCTCTGCCTGGCTCCAGCCACCAACTGTCTTCCCCACTGTAGTGATCTGAAGCTGTGAGCTGAAATCAATCTTCCCTCCATTCCCATGTTTTGGTCTCGGTGACACAAAAGAAACTCTTGACAACTTAATGTCATAAAAAATGGCAAAGTTTAGTCCTCCCAGCTTTCCAGAAACAACTGGGCAAGGAAGGCACAAACTCTGAAATAAATTATTCATAAGAGACGGGATTAGGTTTAGAGGCCACTTTCCATAGCACCCTGAGTGCACGCAGTAGGTGATTAATAAATAAATGCTTGTGCCAAGAGTAAACACATAAACAGCTCAATATGCTTTCCTTGGGGTTAAGGACTCAGTGAAGCCTGGTGGCCATCTCAAAATCCTAACACAAGTCACAACAGGTAAACTAGTTCCCAGAAGCACAAACAGGGTCCTCACCCACCCAAAGGCCCAGCTGAGGCTCCTGGGCCTTTCCTGGTTCTTTGGATGAAGCATTGGCTGCTACAAGCAGACCAACCCAAGGCCAATAAAGCAATTCCATGGTGAAAGCAGGGTCAAAGGACACAGAGGCGGACAGAGTGGGTCAGAGGGCACAGAGGCGGACAGAGTGGGTCAGAGGGCACAGAGGCGGACAGAGTGGGTCAGAGGGCACAGAGGCGGGCAGAGTGGGTCAGAGGGCACAGAGGTGGGACAGAGTATACTGTTCTGAATAATCTGGAAACTCTGTAAAAAAGAAGTCATTTCAGACAGAACTAAGAATATATGAACTTTCAGTTGAGAGAATGGAGAGAGAAGACCCAAGGTTTCATTTCCTTTGGCACACCGGGCACCGTCTAATCCTGTTCCCTGTCCTCACAGGATATTGATGTTTTCCTTTTTTAACATTTTATTTTTATTATTTTTTCTTTTACATGCATGAGTATTATTATTATTATTTTTTAGTATTATTAGTATTTTTAGTATAATTAGTATTATTATTTTTTCTTTTACATTGCCTGCATGTATATAAGTGCACCTGTGTCTTGCAATGCCCATGGAGATCAGAAGAGGGCACCAGATTCCCCTGGAACTGTTGTTAACTGCCCTGGTCCTCTGCAAGAGCAGTAGTCGGTGCTCTTAACCACTGACCCATCTCTCTGGCCCCTATTTAACATTTTTATTTACACAAAAGCCTTGTTGCATCCCCAAATTCTCTTTTCCTTCACTTCCATTGTGCCAATTCAACCGTGAAAGACTGTGCGGTCAGACCACAGCCAATGGGGACAAGACACAGTGCTCTTATCACTCACTGGATACGAACATCTATTGGAGCAAGCCAGTAAGCAGCATTCTTCCCTGGCCTATGCTTCAGCTCCTGCCTTCAGGTTCCTGCCCTGAGTTCCTACCCTGGGTTCCCCCAGTGATGAGCTGTGACCCAAGAGATGTAAGCTAAATAAACACTTTCCTCCTCAAAAAACAAACAAACAAATAAATAAATAAATAAATAAATAAATAAATAAATAAATAAATGCATCTATCAAACTTCCTGCTCCAGCATAAATGCTCACCTGAATGAGTCAGCACACCCTTATGCAAACTAAAAGCTGTCTTGCCAAGTTACTCTAGCTTTGTCCTCACATTCTTTGTTCAGTATTAGTAGGGTCCTTGGGCCCCAGATTTTATTTTCAACACCTGTCCCAAGTGGTAATATATGTAATATATGTACATTATTTTTGTCACTCTCTTTGCAAATGTGGCTAACAACTGACTTCATCTTTCAGATGTGTGTGTGTGAGAGAGAGAAAGAGAGAGAGAGAGAGAGAGAGAGAGAGAGAGAGAGAGGATAATGTGAATGGTTTCTCTCATGGGAATGTGGGGAGGGGTTTGCCACGCAGTTACAAATCTATCTTATTGCACCTGACACATCCAGGCCCCTGGGAAGCAGACACTATATGTGCTCCCCGGTATCAGTCAGGAAGACGGCCAAAGTGAGAGAAGGGGAGCCTGTGCCAAAGTAACTTGCCAGAGCCTGAATCTCTCACTGGAGCAGAATCCCACAGAAACACATGACTGGACAGGAGGTACCGCCCTGCACAAGGACTCTGAGCTGCAAAGATGAGCCCTTGTATGCCATACAGTCAGTCATTGTAACCATCCGCACGTTCAGATGCACTGGCACAAGGCTGACCCAAGTCCTGTGTTTACACAGGAATCAGACAGAGCAAAGACAGCAGCTGAGGGTGGGAAGTCCACATTTCAATAACCCAGCAGGGGTGGGAGATTCAAAAGAGACCAGAGGCAAAAGTCTTCCAGGAAGTGAGGCTAAGGCCTGTCCATCCCAGTCAGCCATGGGCTGCCCACCTGGGGGTGGGACGCCCACTGGCAGTGAGTGATGTTCTTATGATTCTGAGGCAGGGGCTGGTGGGACCCTCAGGTCTCACCCCCTGCCCACCTGGCTGTGCTCACTCGCTGGTAGCAGTCCAAGCAGGAGAGAGGAAAAGAGGCCGTGGGGAGATGAAATTTAAGTGGAGTAGGAGCTTCTGAGGTGGCTTGCCTCGCTTCTGAAAATAGACGCAGATGGAAGTCAGCCCCTTCCAAACTTCCCATGAAATCTGAAAGGGTGGGAGGACCAAAAGGAGATGGCTCAGTCTGGAAAATGCCTGCCATGCAAGCCTGAGATCAGATCCAGTTCCCAGGCATCTGGAACCCAGCACTGGGAAGCTGAGTCCCGAGAGCTCACTCAACAGCCAGCCTAGCAGAATCGATGGACCCCAGGTTCAGTGACAGACTATCTCAAAAAATATGCAAGGGCTAAAGAAAGGGCTCGACAGAGAAGAACACTTGCTTCTCTGGCAGGGGACCCAAGTTTGTTTGGGATCGCGCAGCAGGCAGCTCACGACCACCTGTAACTGTATTTCCAGGGGCTCTGACACCCTCTCCTGGCCTCTCAGGGAGCTACATTCACTTGCACATACACGCAGAGAGAGATACATGTAGACACATAATTTTTTAATAATAAAAATAAATCTTAAAGAATTAGAGAAATGGGGCTGGAGAGATGGCCTAGCGGTTGAGAGCGCTGACCGCTCTTACAGAGGACCCGGGTTCGATCCCCAGCACCCACATGGCGGCTGAGAACCGTCTGAAACTCCAACTCCAGGAGAACTCCAGTTCCAGGGGAATCCGACACCCTCTTCTGACCTCCGCGGCATTGCACGACACGGGTGCACAAACCTACATGCAGACAGCACACTCATACACATACAAAAAAAAATAAAAAATTAAATTAAAAATTAAAAAAAAAAAAAAAAAAAAAAAAAAAAAAAAGATTAGAGAATTGGCCCAGGGGTTAAGAACACTCACTATTTTCCAGAGGAACCAGATTCAATTCCCAGCACCTATACAGAAGCTAACAACCATCTTATAACTCCAATTACAGGGGATCCAAAGCCTCTTCTGGCTCCTGGGCAATGCATGACAAGGAACATGTACAGGAACACATGCAGGCAATACACTCATATAACATATATATAGGATATGATAAAATATTTTTCATTTAAAATCTATTTTTGGGAGGGCGGGACCCGGGCGCTGGGCCAGAGGGTCCGGAGAGTCCGGCGGCCAGGGTGGCTGCGCCTTTGGGCAGGATACCCAGAAGCCACCTGGGCGAGTAGCTTGGGAGCTGGGGCCTTGAGGGCGGGACCCGGGCGCTGGGCCAGAGGGTCCGGAGAGTCCGGCGACCAGGGCAGCTGCGCCTTTGAGCAGGCTGCCGGGCAGCGGGCTAGATCAGGCATAACCCCCCCCCCCACGCCATCGGTGAGAATCCAAGTGGACTCCTTTTTTTGGAGAACCTTCAGAACAAGAAGAGAAGGTTGCTTTGGCTTCCATATCTAATGCAATAACAAATTGAAAAGCAGACAAGTCAACTACTCCATAAACAAGGAGGAGGAAGGGGAACAAAAAAAAAAAAAAAAAAAAGTATCTGAAGGAGGAAGCAAAACCATCCGCTATTTGTGATCTAAACCACAAAGGGAAGCCCACATGCCAGGGACCGATGAAGGGGCAACATGGGAAGGCACAGGATAATCCTGCCCCAAGCTCTACCAAACCTGTAGGTAGCAACTATGCAATGGGAACCCCTTGGAGGAAGACCAAGGACCAGCATCTTAGAGGAATAATTGCACGACCTATGAGAAGCTAAATAAAAAACACAATGAAAGGCAAGAAGATAAAAAAAAAAAGGAGAATGAAAAATTCAAAAAGTGACCTAGATGGATACAATGACAAACATCAGAAGAACTAATTTTCAGGAACAGATTGACAACTCCGGAAAGAACTAGGGGAGAAAAAAATAAAAGAATATAGAGAACTAAGAGAGAGAAGTGACAAAACTCAACAAAGGTCCTAGAGGGATAACAATGAAAAACTCAGAAGAACTAAAGGAAACAGACACAACAACCCCAGAAAGACTAGAGGGAGAAAAAACAAACTCGAAAGGAAGTAGAAACACTGAAAAGAAGCAACCAACGAAGTAAGGGCACCAAGAAAGAGATTGAGAGCGACACCAAGAAGAGTTGGGAGCTCAAAAGAATGGAAGTACTTAAACAAAACACAGGATGAAACCAAAAACGGAATTATAGAACACACATTCAATCAAGAGAAAGGAAAGGAAAACAGCCCTCAGCTAGTAGAATGGAGGAAAGCAGAACAAAGAATATCAGAATCTGGAAGATATACAGAGCAATTAAAAGCTCAAATAAAGACTCGAAAAAATTAAAAAATACACAAACGTGTGATAACCAGGAATATGGGGACACTATGAAAAGGTCAAACGTTCATAGCATGAGGAAGGAGAGAAGAAATCTCAAGAGTAATCGTATTGTGCAGATTTCAACAGAATAATAGATGAAAATTCCCCAAAAAAAAATAGACAAACCATACAAAGACAAGAAGCACATAGACCCCAAACAGACAAGATAAAAAACACCCCTCGCCATATTATAGTTAAAAAATGCTAGTGCCCAAAACAAAGAACAAAATCTGAGGCTACAAAAAAAAATAGTCACACATACAAAGTGAAAACCCATCGAATTACAACTGACTTCTCGCCCAAGCCATGAAAGCAAGAAGAACCATGAGCAAAGCATTCCCCAGTGTTAAGGGACTATGATGCCAAACCCAAATACTTACCAAACGAAAAAATGTCGACTTACTGAAGGAGAGAGTAAAAATCTTCCATGACATAAACAGGTGATGGAATACATGGCCTGGACAACCAACTCTTCAATAAAATACCTTGAAGAATTCAAAGGGCAGAAGAGAGGAGCACAATCCTCAACACCTAGGAAAAGAAACAAATAAACATAAACCATAGGGCAAAATCAGCGGCTAGAAAGCCCGAAATGGAACATAAAAATGAAAGGAAGCAAACATCCCCTTTCAATTTATAACCTTAAATATTAATGGGCTTAAAAATGGTCCCATCAAAAGGCATAGCTGTGGAGATGGATATGGAAACAAAACCCATCTTATGCTGTCCTACAAGAAAACCATCTCATTTCAAGGATGGCACCACAAGGTAAGGATGAAGAAAAATTTCCACAAAAAAAACAACAAGATCCCAAGCAAATGGTACAAAAAGAAAGCAGGTGTGGCTTTCTATATCACACAAACTAGACTTCAATCAAAAGAAATCAAAAGAGACAGAAGAGGGTACACTGCAAATCTTTATTAAGTAACAATTGACGATGAAGATTCACAATCATAACATATATGCACCAAACACCGGGGCACCAAACTTTATAAAGACATTTCTTCTTGGACCTCAAGGCACCAGATTAACCCCAGCACACTAATACTAGGGGACTTAACTAACCCATTAAGTCCCTAGACAGGTCACAGGACAAAGGAAGAACAAGAGAGACATCTGAACTAATGACACATTAACACCAAAATGGACTCACAGACATCTATCGAATATATGTCCACCAAAACAACCAGAGAATACCTTCTACTCAGCACCGATGGAACATTCTCCAAAATAGACCATATACTCGGACACAGGGAAAAACTCAACAAATATTAAAAAGAGTTGAAAGAATTTCATGCATTCTATCAGACCACAGTGCAATAAAACTCAATTAGCAACAGCCAGAAAAACCATACATCCGACAGGAAACACATGGACTTAAACCAACACTCTCTGAATAATAGTGGGTCAAGGAAGAAATAAAGAAAGAAATAAAAACAAAACTTCCTGGAACGAATGACAATGTATAAAACAACACAGACAAATCATGGGACACTTTAAAATCAGTCCTAAGCAAGGGAAGGTTTATAAGCTCATAAGTTGCCTACATTAAAAAAAACGAAAAACACAGTGGAAATGAACCTAACACGCAGCTAAAAACTACTCGAGAACAACACAAGAACTCAAACTGAGCAGACAAGAAGAAATAAACAAAAATCAGAGCAGAGACAATGAAATCAGAAACAAAGAAAAACCATACAAAAAATCATGAATCAAAAGCGGTTCTTTGGAGAATAAACAAGATGGAATACAGACCTCTGCCCAGTTAACCAAAAGAAAGAGGGAACACTCCAAATCAAAATCAATAATCTGTGACGAAAGGGGAAAACATCACAAGCAACAGATCGAAAGAATCCAGACAATCATACGGGTACTACTTCAAAAACTTATACTCACGAGTTGAAAACCTAGAAGAAAATGGATGCAATACTGAAATATGGGAATAACATAAAGCTCAACCAAGAAGAATTGACAGCCTAAACAGACCAA
Source organism: Rhizomys pruinosus (assembly GCA_009823505.1). NCBI lineage: Eukaryota > Metazoa > Chordata > Mammalia > Rodentia > Spalacidae > Rhizomys > Rhizomys pruinosus. The sequence goes on from VZQC01004541.1 coordinate 428,135, forward strand.
TAGTACAGGAAATCAATGATTATAAGTAGCCTCCCAACCAAAAAAATGCCATGCCCGGATGTTTCTTCAATACGCAGAATTTTATTAAAATATTTGCGAAAAGATGTACAACACATTACTACTTGAAATGTTTAAGTAGAAGTTACATAACGAGAGGGTTTCTCCCAGAAGTGCTTCTATGAAGGCCAGCATTATCCGACTACCAAAAACCAGGGAAAGATACAACCAAAAAAGGAGACCAAAATATAGTACCCATATCCCTGAATGAACACAATGCCAAAATTCTAACAGGATTCTGGCAAATCGCCAACAGACTCATATCAAGAAAATCATCCACCAGACCAGTTGGTTCATACAGAGATGCAGGGATGGTTAACAACGAAAATCAATAAACACAATCGAAACATAATCAATGGACATGAAGACAAAAACCACACCTCATCTCATGTGATGCGGGAAAGCCTTTGACAAAATCCAGCTCCATTCATGTTTAAAGTCTCGTGAGGGAATTGGCCTAGAGGGTCATTCCTCAATGACATCAAAGCTATATACAGGCACCCACGGCCAATCATCCTAAATGGGGAATGCAGAAGCATTCCCTTGAAGGTCGGAACTCGGTCAAGGCTGCCCCCTGCACACCACTCCTTTTCAAATATAGTGCTGGAAACCCTTGCAATGGCATAAGGCAAGAAATGAAATTAACGGAGTTCTAATTGGAAAAGAGGAATCAAGCTATCCCTTTTTGGCTGATGAATGATTGTCTACCTAAGTGATGCTAGAAACTCCACCAGCACAAACTCCTAGAAAGATTAAGAGCTTTGGGAAAGTGGACAGGAAAAAAGAAATCATAGAAAAAATCAGTAGCCGTTCTTTACACCAAAACAACAGCAACTGAAGAAGGACTTCAAAGGAGACCTCCCATCACAATAGCCTCAAAAACCACATAAAATACTAGGAACAAACCTGAACAAAGACACCAGTACTCTACAACAAAATTTAACCCCTGAAAAGGAAATTGAGAAGACATCAGAAGATGGACAAAACTTCCCATGCGCTGGAGTGGGAAAATAAATATAGTAAAAATGTCCACTCTACCCAAAAACACTATGTACTGATTTAATGCAATCCAATTACAATCCCCCAAGAGTTTCTTACAGGCTTGAAAAAAAATCCTCATTTCATTGGAAAAACAAAAGACCCCGATATAGCCACAAGCAAACCCTGAGTGAAAAAGCAATACAGGGGGATCGCTATACCAGCATCCAAACTATATCACAGGCTATATCCAATAAGAAAAGCACTGTGTCTGGCACAAAAATAGACCAGTTGACCATGGAAAAAAACAGAAGATCCAACCTGATCCATACAATTTCAAGCCACCTCCTATGACCAAGGGGGCAATGAAGCCACCAATGGAGGAAAGACAGATCTTCAGCAAGTGGTTTGGCAACAAACTGTGTCACCACTTGTAGAAGAATGAAGATTAATCCTAGCCTTCACCTCTGTACAAAGTCAACTCCATATGGATTCAAAGACTTAACGCTGAAACCCAATACTCTGTAGGTGATGACGAGAAGCTTGCACGCAGACTACAAGGACATAGGTGTTAGGAAAAGGACTTCCTAAGACGACAGCAGCTCACAAGAAATAAGCTATGACAATGACAAATGGGACCCTCAATTAAACTCAAAAGCTTCTGTACATCAAAGGAAGCAATAAAGGAAGTGAGGAGTAGGGACCCAACAGAGTGGGGTAAAACCTTCACAGCAATACATCGACAGGCATTAATTTCCGAGTATACAAACTACTCAAAAACAAAGAAGAAAGAAAACAAATGAACATCTCAAACGATGGAGCAAAGATCTGAATAGAGATTCTAGAGGAGGAATTAGAGTGGCCGAGAAACACTTAAGAACTGGTTCAACATCTCTGATAATTAGGAGAAATGCAAAACAAAACCACTTTGCAGAATCACCTTATCTCCAATAAGACTGGCTAGGATAGGAACACGAATGACACAAATGCTGGAGAGGTTCGGGAAAAGGGGAACACTCCATCCATTGCTGGTTGGGAATGTAAACTGATACAGCCACATGGAAAGCCAGTGTGGACAACCCCTTAAAAGGACTCAAAATTAGCCTCTTTTTGACCCAGTCATACATCACTGGTATATACCCACAAGACACAACTTACTGCAAAGATACATGCACAGATGTTTTTTGCAGCTCTGTTCACAAGTAGCAAAACGCTGGAACCAGCCAAGGTGCCCCCTCAACTGATGAGTGGGATAGAGAAAAAGTGGTACTGTATTACAATCGGAGTTTAATGCACGCAGTAAAGAGGGACAACCAATCATGAACTTTGGCAGGGTAAATGGATGGAGCTGGAAGACATTACGTTGACATGAAGTACCACCGTCCCAGAAAAACAACGACAAATGGTGTCCCTCATATGTGGATGTAGAACAACCCCACCAGATATAAATATTCTTCTCATGGAGAGGGATCAAGTAAAAAGAACACAACCGAAAAAGACTGGCATCAGAAAATTGGACGAAAATGGTGGAATGGGCAGTGGATGGGTGGAGGAGGGACACTGGATGTATTTCGATCAAGGCATTTTAAGATTGATGTGAGTTTCAGCAAGTACTCAGTTTCGCCTAGGAAACTGCTACAGGATACAGGTGTTTAGGACTTAGTAAAAGTAAATATGTTGTATATTAAACAACATTGGTTACAGACTCTGATAAAAACGGTAATGCATCTGAGTTAAATTAGATATTATTCGCTGTTGTCCACATTTTTTACAAAAATGAATAGAGAAAAAAAAAACAATAACTTTGGGATTGGCAATACAAATGTTTCTCTATAATTTCTCTGTTGTACAGTAGCACACTCGATAGCACTCTCTTTAAGATGATTTATGCAAAAAATTAAGTTTGCTTTTCCCAAGTGTAATGCATATGATAGTACACCCAAAACAACATGGGTGAAATCTGAGGAAAGATGTGCCTGATGACACCCTAGTAGTTATGTATATACAACGTCTGCTGGGACTCATGGGTTTAAAAAAAAAGGGGGGAGGGGGGAATATGGCCGAACGAGTGGAGGATGATGTGTGAAATGCGCAAAGTATTCAATAAAAAAATGTTGAAAAAAACGGGGGGGATACAGACAGTGATAACCTTTTAGTCAAAACCGTGCATTAATCAAATCTTAAAATATATAACTATGGGAAAAGATTGTTTGTTCCAACAGGCAAAATGTCACAACTTAACGGATGAGAAAGAAAGAACAGCTTTGCATTGTGTAGGATGTAACCAAAAAGTGGCAACTGAAAGGTGACCTGTACGAGAACATGTGAAAGAAGAAAACGCCTCAGCATTGTACCATTAAACATCGAATCCTTCTGTGGATCTACATGTCAACAATATTTCATAATGAGTCCTAGATGAAACATTACCTTCTAGGTGCACCAAACAAGGTTTTGTATAAAGTTTCTTGCCTTCCCCCCCCATAGAACAAAGAGAAATAGCGATGATTGACGTCTTCCTCCAACTGTAAATTGGAGATAACTATTATAGAGGTAATCTCTTATTAAAACCAGTAAAAATGCCTTCTTTTTTTTTTTTTTTTTTTTAAAAAAAAAAAAACAAGATACTGTGAAAAGGATTATACTCTGTTAAGAACCAAAGTCTAATACTTAACGTCCTTGGGCTATCACTTAGGCAAATATATTAATGGCAGGAGCTCTGACATCAGCAAAAGATTGTTCTACCAGGGGGCTGTTGGCCAGGGGATCAAGGCCCACAAAAATGTAAGGGCTCCTTGCCCCTAGGTTGGGATACCTGAGGAGGAGAGGCGACAAGACCCTGCTGCCGAAGACATGACCTACCATCAGAGGGTGTATTGGACCGCACATGCAAGTGTACACAGATATGCCTCTGGAATGCCAGAGAAGTTACCAAAGCCATAAACCAATAAAGCCAATTATGGGTTCCCTGGTCAAGCAAGACTCCACCGTCACGCACCAGCTACACCTCACCGCCTGGAAATACTGTGCATCAGAGGCAGCCACATGTGCCTGTATATCCAAATCTAATTGGCTATTGGCTCCTCCTTGGAGGAATAACCCATGCTGATGCCACAAGGCCTACTCCTTACAGGTTAGGAGATGTTATAAGCCCCAGTAAGACCCTGTCCTCTTCTCAGGGGGTAAAAATGTAATTCAACATATCATCCAAACATATGTGTCTATGCCAAAGTAACCTACCATAACTATTAGTGCTGCTTAAATACCTATATATCTAATTGCTTGTGCTTCATTAGTAGGATCGAAAGGTTACTCCTGAACAAACTGTCAGCCCATGAAAGGAAACAGCCAGAATTGACCAGAATCCAAGTCAACAGCTCCAGAGAGAGAGGACTGTTTTACTTCTCATCCACCTGTGCCCCTTTTCTAAGCCTAGGGAACAATCTGCGGAAGAGGGGGAGTGGTAGAATGTAAAGGCTGCGATTGGGGTGAACGGTGAAACTACAGCGATGTAGTCTGGACACTCATTTGATCAACTTGATTGAACAAACAACCTGTCACCCCCCACTGAATGGTGGGACTGTGGGGGTTTGAGCACAACAAACAATCTACACAGTCTGTAGATTGGTTTTGCATGAAGGATGCTTATACTCATGGATTATCACTTATAGTTAAAAAATGAAAAAAAAAACCTTAAAGATGCAGGACAGTTATGGCAGAATACATGATCTGGGATGGGGTGGGGGTGGGGGGGAAGGGAAAGGGAAATATGCCTGATCTGAATTGGAAAATGATGTACGAAATGCACAAACCATCAATAAAAATTAAATTTAAAAAAATCTATTTTTGAGACAGCGGGGCCTGAACCTGCTATGTAGACCAGGTTGGCCTTAAACTCACAGAGATCCACCTCCCTCTGCCTCCCAAGTGCTGGGATTAAAGGCTCCCACCACCACGCCTGACCCTAATCTTTAAAATCATCTTTTAAAGATACATATAAAAATGCCAAAATGAAACCTATGACTTCACACGCTAATTAAAAATAAATGTGTGTGTGTGTTCCTTTGAGAATAGCTTATCAGAGGACTAAAATAAAAGTCTCATTTGATCCTTCAAATGTGAACTTTGGAGCATGAAAATGTAAGTGCTGTGTACATCATTTTGGAACTTTTTAAATCTCACATTTTCAAGATTTCAGTCACTCAACATAACAGCAAAGTAATATGGAATTTTTCCTGAAAAACCACACAAATAAACTATGACATCCAGTGTTTAAAAATCAGTAACCAAGAGCCTGGAGAGATGGCAGAGGACCTGGGTTCAATTCCTACCACCTATACAGCAGGTAACAACTGTCCAAAACTCTAGTTCCAGGGGCTCCAACGCCCTCCTCTGACCTCCAGGAGTACTGAGCAACATGTCATACATCTCAATGTTCAGGCAATACACTCATACACATAAAATTTAAACTTAAATTTAAAAATAAACAGTAACCCAAAAGTCTTTCAAACTGGGTGTGATGGTACGTTTGTGATCCCAGAACTTGAGAGGCTAAGGCAGGATCACGAGTTTCAGAACAGCCTGGACTATGTATTGAGATGGCACCCCAAAGCACTTTCCTACCACTCACTCCTGCTGAGAAGCTCAGGCTGATGTAGCTCATGCTGCCCAGTGTACCTGTTTACCAGCTGCAGGGTGGCAGTGTGAAGGACCTCAAGTCAACTGCAGCCTGGAATTCCATGGCAGGGGACTGCCAGGGCTTTGTGGGTTTGGCTGTCCCCTCCAAGGTCTCTGCCCGCCAGATCTGAGAGCAGGATGCAAACACATGGGTGACTAGAAGTAAGTCTCAGGGAGTGACCCCAAGATGACCCAATCCAAGCCCTGGCAGGTCTCTGGAACACTGACCAGTCCCCAGTGAGTCCAATCTTTAGGGTATGATACAGTGTGAATGTGAATCCCTGGGTGTGGGAGAAGGTGAGTCAACTAGAGCATATCAGAATGGGTGTGTGTATGAGTCTGCATGTATGCATGTATATACACTAGAAAGTATGCTATTAGGCAGTATGTGTTCATATGTGCATGATTTATGTGTGTGCTGAGCACTGAGCATGTGCGTGTGTGTGTGCACGTGTGTGTGTGTGTGTGTGCACAAGGCATGAGACTATGTTACTGGACAATGTGTGAATGTGTGTATTTATGCAAGTGTACAGTGAACACTTGCAAGTGTTATCAGGCAATGTGAGTGTCTCTGTGAAATTATGTCTTTCTGTGCATGTGTACTGAGCACTGTGCACATGTGCTCTAAGCATGCAGTTGTGTTACCAGGTAGTACCAATGTATTTCATCTGTGTATGTGAATGTGCTCAGCTGTGTGCTGTTGGCAGTGTGTATTATTGGTAATGTGTGTATCTATATATATATTCTGGGCTCTTGTGTGTGCATATGTGAGTGTGTGCTGGGAAGTGTGTATTATTGGGAAACGTGCATATTATAAGGTTGTGTGTGTGTGTGTGTGTGTGTGTGTCCATGTTGCTGAGAAGTGTGACTTATTGGTCAGTATTATGTTTGTGGCCATGCACTGGCATATGTATTCATCCTAACATGCATTTTCTACATCCATGTAGGGAATTCAAAACCACAAAAGGAGGTCAGTTCTCCCAAAACAATCGTTTAGAGCTGGTTTGTCTCCTGATTAATTGGAGTGTCCTTTCTCCTAAAGTCCCCATCTGTCTGCTTTATATGAACAGGTCACTTATGCCTCTGGGATATTTACATTTCTTATTCTTCTGCTTCATCTGTATTTACTGAACTCAATGACCTCTCAGATTCTGGAAGAGTGACATTTTTAAGATATTAATGAGAAGACGAGGACATTCCAGCTGGGAGCCTAGCGACAAAGGGTCACTTGATCCTTTGACATCTCCCCCACCATTCTGAGCAAAGCGGCTACAAAAGGACCTGGAGAACCTGGGGCCATCTGCCCATGGTCACCTGTGAGTGTCAGTGAAGCACATCACGAAGCACCAAAACAAAACCAGGAAACAGGAGAGGTGGGAGCAGCAAATGTCATGCCCCAAGGAAGGCAGCCAGATGCAGGCAAGGAGACAGAGCCGGGCGAGCTATCTACCTGCATCCCCCAGCTACTTGTCAGAGTGAGAGAATGCAGGTGCAAGCCTGCCACCCAGAGGAAAGCCCTCGCTGGCTGGAACAGGGGATGTGGTATGCCTTTTACTCCTGTGGGAAAAAAAATCACAAGTCCACCAGGAAAACAATGCCCATCCCACTCCCCCAGGGACAGTCAGAAAAGGAAATACACAATCTAAAACCCAGACAGAAACTACATGGACAAACAGCTGACAACTCCACTCGGATGAACTTGAAAGGGCCAAGGACCATGAAGATGCATCCAGCCTGTGCCAGTGTGGTCAAGAGTGTGTGGGTGCCACAGGGAAGGTCTCCTAGACTGAAACCAGACAGTGTATAATAGGGAAGGCCTCCTAGACTGAAACCAGACAGTGTATAACAGGGAAGGCCTCCTAGACTGAAACCAGACAGTGTATAACAGGGAAGGCCTCCTAGACTGAAACCAGACAGTGTATAACAGGGAAGGTGTCCTAGACTGAAACCAGACAGAGTATAATAGGGAAGGCCTCCTAGACTGAAACCAGACAGTGTATAACAGGGAAGGCCTCCTAGACTGAAACCAGACAGTGTAAACAGGGAAGGCCTCCTAGACTGAAACCAGACAGTGTATAACATGGAAGGTCTCCTACACTGAAACCAGACAGAGTATAACAGGGAAGGTCTCCTAGATTGAAATCAGACAGTGTATAACAGGGAAGGCCTCCTAGACTGAAACCAGACAGTGTATAACAGGGAAGGTGTCCTAGACTGAAACCAGACAGCGTATAATAGGGAAGACCTCCTAGACTGAAACCAGACAGAGTATAACAGGGAAGGCCTCCTAGACTGAAACCAGACAGTGTATAACAGGGAAGGCCTCCTAGACTGAAACCAGACAGTGTATAACAGGGAAGGCCTCCTAGACTGAAACCAGACAGTGTATAACAGGGAAGGCCTCCTAGACTGAAACCAGACAGTGTATAACGGGGAAGGTCTCTGTATTAGTCACTTTTCTGTTGCTGTGATAAAACACCATGACCAAGGAACTTATAAAAGGAAGAGTTTTTTTGAGCTTATGATTGGCGGTTCCAGGGAATTAGAGTCCATTGTGGAGGGAGGCATGGTGGCTGGATCTGGAGCAGCAAGCCGAGGGTCACATCTCGCAAAGAGCACAGGAAGCAGAGAGCGAGCAACTGTAGACCATGAGGTTTGTTAAGCTCACTAAGCCTGCCCCCAGTGACACACTTCCTCCAGCATGGCCACACACCTCAAGACCTCCAAAAACAGCGCCACCAACTGGAGACAAACGTCTGAATACCTAGAGCCTATGGGGGACACTCATTCAAACCACCACAGCCTCCTAGACTGAAACCAGACAGCATATAACAGGGAAGACCTCTTAGACTGAAACCAGACAGTGTATAACAGGGAAGGTCTCCTAGACTGAAACCAGACAGTATATAACAGGGAAGGTGTGGTGGTTTGAATAAGAGTGCCCCCATCGGATTTAAGTAATCAGACATTTTGTCTCCAGTTGGTGGCACTGTTCTTGGAGGTCTTAGAAGGTGTGGGCTGCTGGAGGAAAGTACTTATTGGGGGCAGGCTTAGTGAGTTTAACAAGCCTTGTGGTCTCCTCTCTTCTCCTTCTCTCTCTCTCTCTCTCTCTCTCTCTCTCTCTCTCTCTCTCTCTCTCTCTCTCTCTCTCTCTCTCCTTCCTGTGCTCATTGTGAGATGTAACCCTCACCTTGCTCCTCCAGCCCCATGCTTCCTGCCACAATGGACTCTGATTCCCTGGAACCATCAATCGTAAGCTCAAATAAACTCTTCCTTTTATAAGTTCCTTGGTCATGGTGGGGTTTTTTTAACTTTTTTTAATTAATTTTATTTATTTCTGTATGTGTATGAATGTACTGTCTGCATGCAAGTCTGTGCACCCGTGTGGTGCAATGCCGTGGAGGTCAGAAGAGGGTGTCGGATTCCCCTGGAACTGGAGTTCTCCTGGAATTGGAGTTTCAGACAGTTCTCAGCCGCCATGTGGGTGCTGGGGATCGAACCCAGGTCCTCTGTAAGAGCGGTCGCGCTCTTAACTGCTAGGCTATCTCTCCAGCCCCGGTCATGGTGGTTTTATCACAGCAACAGAAAAGTGACTAATACAGTTATTTGGTACCAGGGAATGGGCTGTTGGCTGTGAAGAACCTGACCATGTGGGTGTTTGGAGAAATGTGGAAGAATTTGGAACTTTGGGCTAGAAAAGCTGTTGGCTACTGCAAGCAGAGCTGAATGGGCCATTCTAGTAGAAGCTTGGAAGAAAGCATTGCTGCAAAAAATGTAGTTCCAGAGGAAAGTAAAGACTTAGGCAGCAACTGGGATATTTTGGCAAAGAGTCTGGCAGCAGTTTGCCCACAGCCCAAATGCTTGCCTGATGCTAAATTGAAAAGCAATGGACTAATATCTTTGCTGGAGGATATTTAAACACAGCCTAATGTAGAAATGGTGGCATGGCTTTTAATGGTGAATATTGTACAGATCTACAGTGAAGAAGAGCAGATGGGGAAGAAAGAAATGCAGAATGTATAGTTTGGATCTGAAAACTGCACTAGGAACATTAAAGGTGGGGCCAAGGCATGTGAAGGAGAGGTTCCTTTTGATAAGGAAATTAAAGTGATTAAGGAGGGGTCTTGAGATTTACAAGAAAACAACAGAAATAGTATCTTCAGGGCAAGACCACATCCAGCTATCCGCCAACTTTTGAAAGGAAAATACTGAAAGAGTTTTCTGCTCCAACAATTTCAGGGCAGAGAAAAGTTGCAAATGTGGTTGAAATAGGCCAGGGTCCATCCCAAACTTGCAGCCAAACTTGGCAGTTTAATTCACATGGTGCTGGCTTTAGAGGAATGAAGTTTGCAAGAGTGAAGGAGTCATCAGTTCTTCCTCCACGGTTTCAGAGAGCAGCCAAGGCCAGGCAGAGTGCAGCATGGGCGTCCCTGAATAAAGAAGGCCCTGATAGGCCATTGCGTGAAGCCGTGAATGTGAAGCCTGGTTGGCAGCGGAGACCCCAAGAAGACATTTGAGATGCCAGAGCTGTGAGATATTTGCCAAGAAGAGCTGCATACAGGGAATGGTACCAGACTAAGAAAGAGATGTATGTTGCAAGTAAAGCTGGAAGAGCTGAGCCATCTAAGCCCTTTGGAAGTCAAGTCCCAGAAGTTGCACATGGAGCTACTGGACTTGGTGTTTGCCCTGCCGGTTTTCAGTCTTGTTTTGGTCCAGTATTTCCTCACTATGCCTCTATTCCTCCCTTTTGGGATGGGAATGTGTATTCAGTTCCACTGTATGTTGGGAGTATGTAATTTGCCTTTTGATTTTACAGGAGCTCACAGTTAAGAGATTAGCCTGTGTATTCAGTTCCACTGTATGTTGGGAGTATGTAATTTGCCTTTTGATTTTACAGGAGCTTACAGTTAAGAGATTGGCCTATGTCTCAGAGGAGATTTTGGACTATACACTTTTGAATAGAATTGAGACTGGTAAAGACTTATGGGGACTTTTAAGGTTGGACTAAATGCATTTTGCATTTTATATGGTGAGGAGCCTATGGGGGCCAGGGAGTGGAATGTGGTGGTTTGAATAAGAGTGCCCCCCATAGGCTTTAAGTATTCAGACATTTTTGTCTCCAGTTGGTGGCACTGTTCTTGGAGGTCTTAGAAGGTGTGGCCATGCTGGAGGAAGTACGTCATTGGGGGCAGGCTTAGTGAGATTAACAAGCCTTGCAGTCTTCAGTAGCTCTATCTGATTCCTGTGCTCATTGCGAGATGTGACCCTCAGCTTGCTCCTCCAGCCCCAGCCACCATGCTTCCCACCACAATGGACTCTGATTCCTTGGAACGGTCAATCGTAAGCTCCAAATAAACTCTTCCTTTTAGAAGTTCTCTTGGTTATGGTGGTTTATCACAGCAACAGAAAAGTGACTAATACAGAAGTTCTCCTAGATTGAAACCAGACAGTGTATAACAGGGAAGGCCTCCTAGACTGAAACCAGACAGTGTATAACAGGGAAGGCCTCCTAGACTGAAACCAGACAGTGTATAACAGGGAAGGCCTCCTAGACTGAAACCAGACAGTGTATAACAGGGAAGGCCTCCTAGACTGAAACCAGATAGTGTATTACAGGGAAGGTCTCAGACTTTTACAGTATGCACATTCTCTGGACAATAACTTTGACCCTGGCTTCCAAGCATACTGTAAACAATCTCACTGAACCATGTGTCCTGGGCAGATGAAGGTCCTTAATTCTTCAGGATCCTTCCCTGTCTTCCACCCGAGATAGTGTATGATGTATGTATGCATGTTGTATACATCAAAGCACAAAATGCTGGGAACAGGGCTTATCTCATTGCAAACAATGAAATTATTTGCATTTGTGTGAGTTGTACTCTAGATCTAGGGATCAAAGGGCAAAATTCTTTCTTCCCCATTTCCTGCTGAATACACCATTTCAATAAAGAATGCAAGAAGCCCTTGCTCAGGGGGCATAATTGCAAGAGAAAGCTGAAGGAACAGGTTCTCAGCACTTCAAGTCCACTCTTGGCTGAAATGGTTGCCAAGAGCCAAGCTGTCTTCTTTAAGATCACCATGTGGCACAAAGCCGCAGCACAGGATGCGGACATGCAGGAAGCTAACTCAGGAGGTCGTACAGGATGGGGACATGCAGGAAGCTGACTCAGGAGGTTGTACAGGGAAGTGAAGAGAGGAAGGGCCCGAGCCAGGAAGACCTCAGTCAGGCAGCACCACTGCAGGGAGGGATGCAGCTGGGCAGAGCACCCGCCTCTCAGAGTAGCCTCCCTGGTCTGCACACACCAAGCAAGGCTGTCCCTAGTGCAGGGCTGCTCCGACCTAAGAGAACTATCAGCCTCCCACAGGCACCCTGGGTACAGGAGTGGCTGCCAGGGTCCATCCGGGCTAGAGGCAGTTGAAGAGTGATGGCCTAAGACCCAAGCTCTCCTCAAAGCAATTTAAGAGCTACCTCTTCCTCTTTGAGGTCTCCCTAGAAGTACCTTCCGTCTTGTGTAGAGTCAGCACTCCCTCTGCAGACTTGGGCCGTGCCCTCTCCTTGCAACCACCCAACCTCAGTCATTGTTGGAGAATGACATCAGGCTTCCTGGGTCAGAGATTTACCAAATACACCAAACAAACCAGGTTGGGCCCCGCAGTGCTTCACTGTATAAATATTTTGCACATCTATCCCAGTCAGCACCCCCACCCCTGGAAGAAACCCAATTCCTGTGCATTTTCATTCCTAAGAAATTTTTATGATTTATGGAGAACATCCATTCCCAAAAATACATATTTACATCGCAGACGTGTCCCCAGGCAGAGCCAGCTGGGCGCAGTTAGACTTCTCTGGAAATACCCACTCCCATACAAAAACACCCTATTGGGTTACTCCAACAAGAATGCAAGCTTTTAACCTTGAAAATAATGAAGGTCGGCAGTGGGCACTGCTTTCTAGTCAACAGCTCACTCCCTGAACCAAGGGAAGCCAGAGCTGTAGGCCTCACCACTCCCTCCACCCTCAGCCCAGATCCCAGTAGAGCAGGACAGGGCCATCAGGCGTGCCTCTCCCACCCTGAGAAGTCCACAACTCTGGAAGCCTCTCTGGGAAATTGAGGTGCCCATGTCTGCATTCAGCACTGCAGAGCAAGGAATCCAGTGAGGCTAAAGATCAAGGCCGCAGCGACTGGACAGGACCCAGTGATGCTCCTGCGGTGACTAGTGCTCCATCCTCAGACAGAGGGCAATGACACTCAGCATTTAAGACTCTTAGGGGAGACCTAAGAGCAAGGTCAGCAGCCTGAGCTCCCCAAAGCAGGTGCCTGGAGGGAAGGCCCTTGAAGGCAAGAACTTGTAAATAGTCAGCGGGGTCTGGGTTGCAAAGTAAAATCCAAACTTACTCTATTGACTTGGTTGCACAATGACAACATGACCAAAAACTAATGAGTTGAATAAAAATTATGGGTGGACTTAGTATGGTTGGGATCCATCATCAACAAGCAGCCTTGCCTGCTGCCAACTACCTTTATGAACTGAAGTTCCCGGAAATAAAACAGTCACAGGATTAAAGATTCCACAAGGTTGATTGGCTAATCAGAACTTCATAATGGTAGAGACACTGAAACGTTGCAGATCAGACACAAATTATCTTAGGATATCTTTAGCCCTCTAAAAGCCAGTCCTTGCCCACCTCTATGTCTGCCCTAACATCTGTGACTCTTGGAAATCCTTTTGGAATGTATTAATTTAGCAGACCACCAGCTTCCACCAATCAGAAGGCAACAAGTAGCATAAAAAAGCATGTGACACCTACTGCAGAGACTCCCCCACTCCACTATAACCTGCTGTCCTAGTTAGCTTTCTCCTGCAACTGTGATAAAACATTGAGCAAAACCAAATTAGAGAGGAAACAATTTATTTCATCTTACACTTCTGTATTAGTCAGGGTTCTCGAAAGAAACAGAAGCAACAGGACGAATATATAGCTATACACAGTTTATTGATTTGCTCACGTGACAGAGTTCAAGGAGTCCAACAGTAGCCACACCACACTGGAGAGGCTGAGAATCCAGGGAACTGCTCAGTCCACAAGGCTGGATGTCTTAGTAGCCCCAATCTGGTGCTGAAGGCCCAATGGATTCCAGGAGATCTGCCAGTCTCAGTACACGCTGGGATCTGTAAGGTTGATCACAGCGGCAAGACAAACTCACCAGTGAGAGAGAGGCAAGCCGCAAGAAAAAAGGGACCATCTCCCTCTGCCGTGGCCTTTAATACTGCCTGCCAGCAGAAGGTAACGCCCACATTTGGGGTGGGCCATCCGGGTTGAGGTAGTCCAATCCAAAGATCCTTTTTCTCTTATTTGTTCATCCTTAGTCCAGTCAAGTTGACACCCAGGATTAACCATCACAAGCACACCCCTTGTCAACTTGACACCCAATAAATAGCCTCTCCTTATGCTTAAATGTCAACTGCGAACAATGGCAAGGTCATAAGTCCACCTAACATGTTATAAGTGTCTCGTGTGCAATAGCAAAGCATTATAAATCAAAGTAGGTGGTAATGTCCTTGAGGAACACTTAGTCCTTCAGTATCTAATAACCTAAATATGACAACACTTAACAATTATCTCAGTTGCACATTCAAGAGGGAACAACACAAGTATCTGCTCAATATATGTATATATATATATATATATATATGAATAAGCACATTCTTAACCAAATAGGACAAAAGTTAATATCTATTATAATCCATGTTTCTGCAACTGGTCCCATGGCCTCAGCTGATATTTATGACTACCTTCTTCTACTACCCATTCTGTATTTCCTCCACTATCAGCAAGCACCTCTGCAGGTCTTGGCTCTTTCCCTGGAGGAGTGACCCATACCTTCATCCCTGAAGGGTCTGGGCCATTTATTTTCCTGTCTGGTTTGGGTTGTTGGAGTTTCCCATTGACCTTAATCATAGGACATGGTAGCACCAGAAGGCGCCCTACAGCATCTCCTGCCTTCCAGACATAATCTTCCTTGCCCCCATTGTGGAGAAAAAGTCCAATTTCCCCATGGTAG